>LOEQ01001218.1:36728-68445 GCA_001685075.1 Bramus lutescens
GGGGGGGGGATATGTGTATTTCGATCCCTGGTTTGATAAGATTTCTCATGCCCTTCTTTAGATATACCAAGACATCTTTTTCCTCCCACCCCAACCCCTTCTACCAACTTGTTTAAAGACAGGAGAAGACTATCGGAGGAAGGAGACTATTCTCTCAGTAACAAGAAATGTGTCAGCAACTGCAAATTAGTGTGGAAATTTCTAGATGATGGCAAAGAGGGGAAGGTTCAGTACACATTGTTTCTTCTAGAAGTGAGGCTTTCCTTTATTTAATGCATATGTAGAAGAACTTTTTGTCATCCAAGACGGAGTTATTTACTTCAATTATCTTGGTGGGTTTCAATTTTGCCTCCTCCTCTTCTCTTGAAAGAAGGTACATTTTTATTAAGAAGGAAACCCACATCTCTTCTTGTGGATTAGCCACTTGTGATGACATAGAAGAAAGAGTTTATCAGCTGCCTCCTCCATAGGAGTGGGTGTAGGATCTTTGCTCAGATAACATTACCGAATTCTAGTTCACCTCAAAAGGGAACAGCCTGAGCATCATATGCTTAGGTAAGTGGTTCTAAGCCCAAGCCATATGATCAAGTCACCTGGGGAGGGATGCATGCCTTGGGCCCCAGCCTGGAGACTCCACTTCAATTTGGTGTAGGGTAAGACCCAGGCATTGGTGTTTTTTTAAAGTGTTTTTGCAAGACTTATGTGCATTGAGCTTGAAACCCACTACTTAGAGCAGTGAGAAGTGTGCCTAGGCCTGGCTTTATGTCCTGTGGACTAGAAAATTTCCTTCTGAAATGCCAAAGAAGATCCTTCAAACTGATTGGCTGTCTGCAGCCAATGACACCCAGCTCTGAAGGTGAAAGAAAATCTTAACACACACACACATGCACACACACGCACACACACACACACACACACACACACACACAGAGTCATTAACAATTGACAAGCCGTGCTTGAAGCTCTGTAAAAACACAAAAGCATGAAAACATAAAATCATAGACTAGAAGAAAATGCTTGCAAAATGCATATCAAATAAAACATCTATAACCTAAAATGTACAAAAAACTCTTCATACTTATACATACATATACATATAAATATATATATGACCTGACCAAAAATTGGACTAAAGGTCTAAACAGATACTCTACCAAAGGACATAAACAGATGGCCAATAAGCATGCATCATAAGGGAACTGCAAATTAAAACAATAATGCAGTACCACTACATGCCTATATATGAATAACTAAAATTGATACATACACGCACACTAACATCAAGTCCTGCTGAATGTGAAGAACAATAAAAATGGTAATTCCTTATCAATAGGGTGTCAACTGGTATAGCTGATTTGGAAGACAATTTGGCAGTTTTGTAAAAAGTTCAACATTGACTGACCACATGATCTAGCAAGCAAAAGCCTACATGTTTTCCAAAGTGCAGGGAAAAATGTATGTTTGTGCAATGGCATACAACTGTCTATAATAACTGTTTTTAATTGTTCCAAACCAGAAACCATGTAGATGTCCTTCAGTAGGCTCTCCACAGTGATAATCTGTATGGTACCTGTCCAGTAGAATTACCCAACATGAAAAAAAAAGTTTTCAGCCACAGAAAAAGAGATTTATCCATATTGTTAAATGAAAGAATCCAATCTAAGAAGCCTGCATAATTTATGATTCAAGCTATATAAATAGAAGGCAAAATAGTGACTTACTTTTCTACTGCAGTTAAAAAGCATCATGGCCAAGGCAATTTATAGCAGAAAGCATTTAATCTGGGGTTCATGGTTCCAGAGGAAGAGCGAGTCTATGACCATCATGACAAGAAACATGGCAGCAGGCAGGCAAGTACGACTATGGAGCAGTAACTGAGAGCTTACATGTTGAGACAACAAACATGAGGCAGAGAAAGAGAGACACTGGAAATAGCATGGGCTCTTGAAATCTCAAAGCCTATCCTCAGTGACACACCTCCTCCAAAAAGTCCGCACCTCCTAATCTTCCCCCAAATAGTTCTACGACCTCAGACTAAGCATTCAAACATGTTAGCTTATGGTGACCATTCTCATTCAAATCAACACAGATGGAAAAGGGACCATTGGTTACCAGGGAACCTGGGGGTAGGGGCAGAGATGACAAGGCAGAGCATGGAGGATCTTGGGGCACAAGATTCTTCTGTGTAGCACCCTAATGGTACATATAAGATATCGGATATGTGTCAAACCTAACTGAGTATATAACCCAAAGAGTGGACCCCAAGATTAAGTATGCATTCTCATCTGTAAAAATAGATTCACCCAAATGTTTCTAACCAATATGCTTTTCAAGCTATGTTATAAGCCATTACTGGGCCAAGCAAACTTATATGAGATGGGTAGACTCTATAAGACCTTAGGTTTTCATTTCTTATGTCATCAACATTTGAAAGTGGCACCAAATATGAAAGCTGTACTGAGACGTAGAGGGTAGTCAGTTAGGCATTCTTACCCCATGAGTACCAGTTGGCTCCCAAAATTCATGTCTCAGGAAGACTTATCAACCTCCTAGGCCACAAGCAAAGGATTAAGCCCTGGATAATAACAGCCTACTATGTTGCTGTTCCAGATGAAAGGCATGTTTGAGGGCTGCGGATATGGATTAGTTGATAGAGAGCTTGCTTAGTCTATTTGACCACACTAGCACTGCTTAAAACTGGGGATAGTTGCACATGGTGGTAATCCCAGCATGCTGGAGGTAGAGGCAGGATGTTCAAGAATTTGAGTCCTCTTTAGCTACATGAGACCTTGTGTCAGATAGATATCTAGGTTGGTAAGTAGGTAAGTAGATAGACAGACGGATGGATGGATGAATGGGCAGGTGGATGGATAGATAGATAGATAGATAGATAGATAGATAGATAGATAGATAGATAGATAGATAGANAGAGAGAGAGAGAGAGAGAGATTAAATTCCCAGCGCTGCAATCATCATGATTATATTTAGTATTCATTATCCTTCTGTGTCTTACATCACATGTATAAAGAACTTTCCTGGTCCAAGATTACTTTTTAATCCTTCAATCCTTTTTAAAAATTAAACTATGTATGTATGTATATATGTATGTATGCATGTGCATGTGTGTGTGTGCATTTGTACACTTATGCGCATGTGGGGGAATTTATGCATGTGCCATGACTAATGTGTGCAGGTAAGAGGCTAGCTTATGGGAGTCTGTTCTCTTTCCATCATGTAGATCCCAGGGATTGAATTCGAGTCTTTAGACTTGACTATGGGCACCTTTACCCATTGAGCTACCTTGCTGCTCCTAATCCTCTGATCTCTTGGTTCCTGGGATATATGAATCAACACAGGATACCTGAAAGGCCACTGAAGATGCTGTTTCTTGGGTGTGTGGCCATGGGGTACTCTGAAGCATCCTGGGTAACATATAGGGACAGTAAAGACAGGTTCTTTATGGGACCACCTCAGAGTAGAATCATGAGGAATATATCGGAATTAGCCCAACAAATAGAGAACTAAAACCTAGCTCTACTGGAGATCAGATTGAAGGGATAAGTGGATAAGACAAGACTCAGGAGGTCATGGAGGCCTGGAGTTCTTAGAACCTTGAACTTCACTTTGAAAGTAAAGGAGGGCACTGGAGAGCTTTAATGGGTCCAAGGGGGTGCATGCTTAGGTTTTTGCTTTAGGAGCTGTCCTGGCCACAAGTGGTCATGGATTGGAATGGAGCCACCCGAGGCTGGCAGAGCTCTTTGAACCCTTTCCTTGCGGGCGGTCCCTTACCTCGCATCACTTGTCCCGTAACTGATCACCAACCAGCCCTTAAACCACGTATCCCTCTTTTAATTGCTTCTCCGCAGTTTAGACTAAAATAGCAGCAAGAGTTCCAGGAAAGGGCAAAAGCTGCCAATGCCTGATGCTAAGTGTGACTATCCAAAGCACTTGAGCCACAGTCTGCTCATCTGAAATCTGAGAGTGTAGAGATCCCCAGTCAGCTCAGTGAGAAGATCCTGTGGCTGGAAGAAAGCCCAGTGGTTGCTCTCCCACCCAGAACAGGAATCCGTCTCAAACACACCCAACAGGTGGCCTAAGGACTCCTGTTCACCATTCTCCACCTTCAAAGGCAAGCTCCCAGGCCTCCTGTTCCCTTGGATCAGAAAGTTCTTTCTCATGTTGAGCCAAATTTTTCTTCCCAGGGACTTCTACCCATTAGTCAGCACCTCCTACTGAGTCCTCTTTCCTCAAGGGAAAACCATTACCTTAGAGACCACAGGCATTAGGAAATGCTGACCTATAAATATGATATTCAAAATATTCAGTGGTTATAAATGGAGTGGGTATATTAATACCAGTGAACACTTAAAAATAACCAAACTGATGAATTTTGTGTTATGAGCATTTTAACACAATTTTTTTCACCTAAAATATGCAAGAAATAATGATAGTTCAGTCTGTAAAATGCTTGCCATGGAACTATGAGCTCTCAAGTTTGAACCCCACATTAAAAACATGGGTGTGGTGTCATCCCAGTCTGGGGAGGCCTACACAGTCATATCCCTGGAGCTCGCTGGCCAACCAGCCTACCCTAATTGATGAACTCCAGGCAAATTGAGAGACCATGTCTCAAAAAACAAGGTGGACAGCACCTGAGGAATGACACTCAGGTGTTCACACACACACACCATATGCAAGGAATAACACACTGACCAGTTACAAGAACATGACACAGTGCTTTGAAATTTAAGTGCTTGTGCTCTTCAGAATGACACCGAATCTTTATCACATACCCCTCAAAACACCTTCTGACATCACCTCACAAGGCTTCCATCACTTTCTGTGCATCAGTCATGGGCTCCATTTGTCTCCAGCCATAAAGCCCTTCCCTCTTTGGCTCCCTCTACCCTTTGATTCACTGGACCATCTGAATGTAAATTAGGATCATTTACTCGCTTACACCAGGACAAAAAAATGAATCTCTGTTGCTTTTAAATCTGGTTCTCATGAAAGAGAGATTATGAAAATGTTTTCATTCCAACATGCTAAGACCTTAATCTTCGTAGAAGTCACTTTATTTTTAAAAGAGAAGTCTGGCATTACTTACATGCATGACATTCTCAAAGAACTGATTTTTTAAAAAAAGTATTAGAGTGGGAGGGGTCTGAGAGAACACGGAACACCCAAAGGACTCTGTGACCCTTGGTCAGTTTTTCTACTTTGAGCTTCGTCTTCACCCTGGGCAGAATGGCGATCCTCAAGAAAGCAAATGCTGGTGATGATAAAGAGGCAGAAATCATGAGAGCTCAGGAGAGAGAATGGAACTGGAAGTCGTGGTGTGAAGCAGACAACTGTCACGTGTTCTGTCTCCTGTGCAGAATTACCGTGTGTGACAGAAGTAGACAGGGAACCAAGAGAGGGAGAAAAGGATCTCAAGGGGGTGGGGAACAAAGAGCAGTGGAATATGCGTGCAGTGAAGTTAGAGGGTGGGCTGTAAGCAGGAGGTAGGGATCAGCGAGAGGTGGGGGTGGGGTAAGTGGGAGCCATTGGGAGAGGGGGCTGAAAACAAAGTACAATTGTTGAGGCCCAAAACTGTGAGCCTATTTCCACCTTGTCTGAAGGTCAGAGAGTTTGACAACGATCAGAGCTACACATCCTAACTCAGGATGTGGTTACTTGGTTCTTTTGACGGTAAGAGGGCTCATACAGGTGGACCCACTCCTCCTGACAAATGATCAGGATATGCAAGTGTATATCTGCTCCTTTTGTAATATGAGGTTACCTGGTGGGTGGCTGCCTTCAGGATACTTGGTCTAGGGTGGTTTCACTGCCTAAACAACAGAATGCTAATGACTTGATGTCTCCAAGTGTTGAAGCAATTAACTGTTCTAGTTGTTCTTTGTATCATGTTAAAGAAGTCTTTTGTTGCCTTCTTCCCCCTTTTGTATTGGNAACAACAGAATGCTAATGACTTGATGTCTCCAAGTGTTGAAGCAATTAACTGTTCTAGTTGTTCTTTGTATCATGTTAAAGAAGTCTTTTGTTGCCTTCTTCCCCCTTTTGTATTGGGGTATAAAAGTGTTTGGAAAATTAAACTCGCTGGCAATTTCAGTATTCACTGGAACTCCCTCCCAATACTATCCTATGTTTTCTGTTTTATTATTTTATTCTTGTCTTCATACTCTTTACTTACTTTTCTGATCCCCATGCCACTACCCTGGCAAAAGGTATTTTTGTCAAGGCTGGTCTCCAACATATAATGACACATGTGTGACATTATCTTCTGTGACCTAGTTACCTTCCACTAGGCTCCACCTCTTAAAGTGTCTACCAACTCAGTGCCATCATACCAGTGACCAATCCCCCCGCATATTTAGGTGTGGTGGGAAACCATACCAAATCACATCTCTGCACCATCACATTGCCACTTCTCCTAAGGACTCCCTGCATCCCGTAATCATCACTTCAGCCCTGCCCTTTCCCACTTGTCTGTGTTACTTAAGAAGTCCCAAGCTGGTAGGTTAGGGTATAACTCAGTGATAACATGGATCCTTAGATGTAGAGGCCCTAGCTTCCATCCCCAGCACACACATGTCTAAAAATAACCCACGTGAAATTCTGGACATCTTCTGTGCTGGCCACATCTGTCTTAGGTTTCTGAGAACCAGTCGGGGGCTAATAGCTACAGCTTTTGTTGGCCGTGTTACAACAAACCTTTCTGAGTCCGGTCCATGCCATTTACTGACTTCTTCCCTCCCACAGTGGCTGTGTATTACAACAGAAAAGCCCGATGCCTGCCTAGCATCTGGGCACGCATCCAGTGAAGATCACACAGGCAAAGACTGGCACCTGTGGGAAACTCACTACAGTTCCACAACAAAGGATGAGAAGATCCTGGGTATTTTTTTTTTTAAAGTAGTTGGAAGA
Organism: Bramus lutescens; assembly: GCA_001685075.1. Taxonomy (NCBI): domain Eukaryota; kingdom Metazoa; phylum Chordata; class Mammalia; order Rodentia; family Cricetidae; genus Bramus; species Bramus lutescens. The sequence continues at coordinate 43,656 of LOEQ01001218.1, forward strand.
CTCTGTTAGCTCCTACTTGGCAAAGGAAAGGAAGGTGAAATCGTTCTTTACTCCCGGCCTCTCTTGGTGCTGAGAACTGGGGAAGGGAGCTTCTTTGGGAACCTGAAAGGCTATGATTGTGGATCATACACTGCGGGCCCAAATCTTATCTTGAGAAGTATGGCTCTCTAATCCTGGGGTTTGCAGAGTTGGGGCTCTGGGCAGGATCTTGAGGCAGGACAGAGAAGCTGGTTGAGTCTTTCCTAGGATAACTGCTGAGTGGGAGGCGCTGGTGAGGTGGGAGAGAAAGCTGGCTTGCTGTGACACAATCCTAAGTGACTCTCCGTTTTGGTGGTAAACAGCCCTGGGCAAGCTGTGCAGCCTTTCCCAGCCTTGTTTCTTCACCCCCTAGAATGGGTATAATAATCTAACACCACAGAGGGTAGTCAAGGGAGCTTCCTGGAAGACTAAAGAGCAGAACTCCACATGCTGTATTATTCTTTCTTCCTTTGATGGATGTTTTCTGCCAGGGACACTGGTGCTCTGCTGGCCTGCCAGTAAGAGTGGGCTGATTTTTTTGAAGAGAAATCTGTTAGTTTCTCTTAACTGTTTTAGCCCCATGGTCTTAAGCAGAGCTTCAGTCCACTTCCAGGTGTGCATGTTAGAGCCATTCATAAGCAGGTGTATCACTTCAGTAACACAGAATGAAGCCAGCTCGGGAAACATAGTGAGACCCTGTCTAAGACCACACACACACACACACACACACACACACACACACACACACCATAATACCACCACCACCACCAACAACAACAATAACAACAGAACCCAACAGAATGTCCTAATTAGGATTTCTATTGCTTTAATGAACCAAAAACAACTTGAGAAAGAAAGGGTTTATTACCATTGAAGGAAGTCAGGACAGGAACTCAAGCAAGGCAGCAACCTGAGAGGTAGGAGCAGATACAGAAGCTATGAAGGAGTGCTGCTCACTGGATTGCTTCAGCCTGCTTTCTTATAGAACCCAGGACCACCAGCCCAGGGATGACACCACTCACAATGGGCCAGAGCCTCTCCGTATCAATCACTAATTAACAAAATACCCTACGGATTGCCTATGGCCTGACCTTATGAGGGCATTTTCTCAATAGAGATTCCCTCCTCTCAGATGACTATAGCTTATTTTAAGTTGACTGAAAACTAGCCAGCACAGTCCCCAAGCATTCATACCTATGGACAACATTTCCTGGCATCATGTGTCATCAGACAGGACCAAAAGAGAACTGCTCTATTTAAAAAACCATCAACTGTATTCTAAAGCATCCACAAAGGGCACTCTCCCTCTTGGTGTTGTAGAAAGAGTTGTTATACAAGCCTTAGAACTTCAGATTATAGCATACAAAAAAAATCTTAGAAAAAGCATGGCTTATTATGTCTTGTTATGGCTGAAAACAATTTAGGCCCAAGGAGGTCACCCTGGTCTCCCAGATAAAAGATGATAGAACCCCACTGCAAATTAGTGAGATTTATGAGTTTAAGTTCTCCAAACTCAGCTGTATCCTGAAAAAAGTATGCAAACTTTTTCTCCCTTGTTTTTAGTGTGGCAGTAATAGTTGTTTATCCAGCGTCTGTTCTCCTTAAAACAGTCACCTACTAGCTCAGCAGATTACAGGGCTTGTCTAGCATGCATGAAGGCATGAGTTCAATCCCTGGCACTGCAGAAACTGTTTCCCTTATTTAAAAAGAGAGAAGGATCTGGCAAGCAACTCCTTTACCCTTGTTCATGTTCCCTCCTGACATGAAGGTATGCACTCTGGAGTGTCAGCCCCATTCTGTCCCATGATGACAAAGCTACATACTAAGGCTGGCAGGTAGGAATACAGGAGTCTGGGACATGAGTGACAGCACAGGGTCCCTGCATCAGCCTCAGACTCACTACCTCGTGTTACTTTGGTAATGCCACAGTGAACCTGTTTTCATTTCCCCTTCACCTACTGAGTAGAGCCGAGGCTTTCGTGCCGTGGGACAATGGTCTTGTACTCTGTAAAGATTTGTTACTTGTATTTTAATAAAACGCTGATTGGCCAGTAGCCAGGCAGGAAGTATAGACGGGGTGACCTGGCAGGAAATAGAGGTGGGGCAACAAGAACAGGAGAATTCTAAGAGGAAAGGCTGAGTCTGCAGTTGTTACCTAGACGCAGAGGAAGCAAGATGAGAATGCCTCACTGATAAAGGTATCAAGCCATGTGGCTAATGCAGACAAGAATTATGGGTTAAGATGTAAGATATAAGAGTTAATAAGAAATCTGAGCTAATAGGCCAACATTTTATAATTAATGTAAGCCTCTGTGTGTTTCTTTGGGGCTGAAATGCTGTGGGACGGGCAGGACAGACACCTCTGTCAACACTTTCGGGGTATGGGTTCGCCAACATCTATATCCTTGGTGCTACATTCACTTCTCTTCCTGTTTAACCACATCCCATGTCCATTTTCCTGTCACCTCCCAGCCCTTTCTCATAAGTTTCTCTACCTCTGCCAACTCTATTCCTCACTCTAGAATCATCTTTTAACGTTGTGGGCAAGGTTATCCCTGAGCTGAATGGGAAGCTCAGTGCTGTGGCCTTTCTTTTGCCTATCTTCAGCATGGAGAAGCCTGACTTTGCACCTGGAAAAAACCTGATACTATCAAGAAAGTAGTGGAGAGATGGCTCAGGGTTTAAGAGCATTTACTGCTCTTTCACAGGGCCTGGATTCCGTTCCAGGCATCATGGCAGCTCACAACTGCCTGTCACCTGGACCCAACATCCTCACCTGGCCTCTGCTGTTTCAGACACGTGGTGTACACACACACACACACACACACACACTATATATATATATATATACACACACACATATATACATACATACACTCAGTATATATATATGTGTGTGTATGTCTATATATACTCAGTATATATATGTGTGTGTGCATACATACACACACACACACACACACACATTCAACCACATAAATGTAAAACAGAAGAAACAAGTAAACAGAACAAGGTTGGAAAGTAAACTTTAGCAAACACCCTTAAGGTCATCCTTGGGTACACTCTCCCTCATTAACACATGTCAAATCATACTGTATCCATTTAGTTGGTTTAATACCAGTCTGTCCTCTTCTAGTAAGCTCCTTGAGAGCAGGGTACTTTATCTGCTCTGTACAGTGTCCCGAACAGCACTTGGATGGATAGTGCTTCTTTTAGGAGAATTTATTTAGTTTCTGATCCCCGGAAACTTGTGGGAGAATCTTGAAATAGCCCCGGCTCATGGTTGCTTATTTTTAGCAGTGTTGCTCCTGGGCGATGCTTTGACTTGGATTCTCTGGCGACATCTTTTTAGCGTTGGTCATTCCAGCCTAGGCTGTGACTCCAGCACGTCAGACATAAAGCTGACAGCAGCTTTTGTGTGAAGGAAAGGTAGGACTTGGAGAGCTTATAAAAATTGTTATGCGCTGAGAAGATGTAAAGATGTTTTAATACCAAAGGTCAAAGGCATGGTTTCCCTTATCTGCTTTCTGCTGGAGAAATTACTTTTAATTTAAAGAACATGCCCAGGTAATTTCCAAATGCAAACACATGTAATTTGAAAGTGGGTAGATTGACATACCTGTATTTGCTCAGCGCAAACCAATAAAAAGAGTGTTTCCTTTGTCTTCTTTCATTTGCTTAAGTAAAGGAGAGTATCACCACAGGGGGACTGGGAGCTTTCTGGGGTTCCTGACACTAGGAACCAATTCAAGGGAGATGTGAGTCAGGCCTGGGACACCAGCAAGTGTTAAAGAGACAATTCCCACCCATGAAAGGCAGAAGGGAAGACTTGGGTAGAGAAAGGAAGGAGGGAGAATGGGGGCGAATTCCTTAACAGTGCTTCCTTCCCTGAGGCAGGGATGGACTAGACCCATCTCCCGCCACTGTCAACTGTTTCTGCCGTGACTTGCTGTGTCTGTTTGGAGGAGTTCTTTAACTTCCTCAAGACTCCGCTTTCTTGATAGAAAACGCTGTGACCCGACAATAACCAGGTGGCCAAGTGCACAGCACGGGGATCGGATGGCCTGGTTCCTGGTCAGACTGTGCACTAGATGATCTGGGCCGGGTTAACAGCATCCCCGGCCTCTGCAGGACACAAACATTTTCGCTTTGGCCCTTCACTCTGTTGTTGTTTGGAGAGATTCTTAGGTAAAGCAGATTGGCTTCCAACTTGCTACATCGGTGAGGCCGACCCTGAACTCCTGCTCTTTTTGTCTCCACCTCCCAAGTGTTGAAGTTACAGATGTGTGACACCCCACCTGAGTGTCTAACGGGTGATGTTGGCATGGGGCTGAAAGGAAGGCCTGGAACATCGTCTGCCACATAGACGACATTATTCTCCTCTAGGGAATCAGGACGCGCTGTGCTACAGTAGCAGAAGACAGACCCAGGAAAGGTTTAACAGATGGATCTGAACTTTTGCAGTCGCGTATCCTGACTGTGGAACATATTTTCTGAGTGCACTGTCTACACTGTGTGCTTATCTTAAAGTCAGAAAAGCCCGGCACAGTTGCATGAGTATAACCCAGCAGTGGGGAACAAGACTGGAGGATCCTGGGGCCTTACTGACCAGTCAGCCTAGCTGGAAGGGTTAACTCCAGTCTCAGAAACTAAGGTGAAGTCAAAGAAACTCAGTGTTGACCTCTGGCTTATAACACACACATACACACAAACACATAGGCACGCACACAAGCACGCATGCAGACCACTAAAAATAAAGTAAAATCTTGTCATGTTATTGGCTAATTAATGTTCCTAATCTTTTCTAAGTCAAGAAATCCTAAGTGAGTTTAAAAATAAAGGCGAAGACTCCCCTCCCCGTGGTGTAAAAAGTCTTCAGGTTGGAAATGGAACCTGTGAACCCGAGGGAGTGTGGGCCTTGGTTCCTAGCGAGCTTGGCAGGTAGAACCCAGTGTGAAGGTGGGTGGCTGAAGTCCAATAGAACACACAGGTCAAAACACAAAATCTCTGGTAGTTCTCAAAACAAACCATACAAGGTATTGCTGGATGTCAGAAAATTTCCCCTCTGATGGGTTTGGTTCCCAAAGTGATGTCTGTGTGTCAAGCTTCCACCTTTAAGGAGATCGCTGAGGTTCAAGACAGGATTGCACTGTTCTGTAGTCTTTCTGACTTTGATTTTGTCAATTTAAAACAAGTGATATTTTGAGGGTAAGATAAAAAAGTTCTGAATAGAATTTCTACTTCCTTCTTCCTATAACCAAATATATAAAACATCTTTTCTATCTATCATCTATTTATCTATCAATCATTTATCATCCATCTATCAATTATCTATTATCTAGTGATCGATCTATATCTTTCTTTTTTTTTTTTTTTGAGACAGGTCTTGCTATATAGCCCCAGCTAGCTTGGAAATGGCATAGAGTAAGTTAAGCCTCTGACTTGTGACCATCATTCTGCTCATATTTCCTGAGACCTCAGGTCTTAGCCATGTACTACCACACATAGCTTAGCACATCAGCTGTGTACAGTCCAGCTGGGAGACCAAGGGCCTAAACTAATGGTTCTCACTAGGTCACCTTTATTTTCACCAGAGAAATTACTTTCTCTGGGAATCTTTGCTTTCTTTCTTTGGGGCCCATTGTCTTATTTATTTTTATTTTATCTGCATTGGTGTTTTGCTTGCATATATGTCTGTGTGAGGGTGTTAGACCCCTTGAAACTGGACTTACAGACAGCTGTGAGCTGCCATGTGGGTGCTAGGAGCTGAATCCAGGTCCTCAGGAAGAGCAGTCAATGCTCCCAACCACTGAGCCATCTCTCCAGCCCCACCTGGCACCCACTGTCAACACATCTGTCAGGAAGAACGTAATTTGGCAGGTGCAGCGAACGGCAAAGAGGCCTGGCTGCTTGACTGGTTGTTCATGCTGAGCCCGGCCCTGCACCAAGTGTTTAGTTCAGGCTTAGGCACCACAGCGGTGCTGCCATACAAAGGTCTGAGGAATTATCAACATATGTCAAACATAAATGACCCACAGACTACAGCTGGAGTCTATGCACTCTGCCAAGGCAAGAGAAGAAAACAAAATTACAGACCCACATCCTCCCGCACCGATACCTGCTCTAACCACGTAAGCACTTTGCCTGGTAACATAAACTGTGGATTATTACCCATTAGACAAAGTCTGGGAAATGTGAATGGGGGAAAAAGAGAGAGGAAAAATGGTAATCAGTTTCCAAGGAAAACGCCATATGTCTCATGAATAACTCAGATGTTCTTATTTCAGGTAAATCCTGCTAGGGCTGACTGAAGAGCAGGGAGCACAGCCAGAGACCAGCAGAGCACAGATGTGATGCTGCTAATGCCGCTGCAGGTTGTCAGGAGCCAGAACCAAAGAGCCAGAGTAGTGATGCAGGTGTTGGCAGAACAGTGCCTCTCTACAGAGGGAGAGAAAGAAGCACGCTGTATTCCTTCACACCCTGCAGCCCGAGGGGCAAGAGCCACTGTGAAGGGTGTACAGGACCAGAAAAGCCCCACATGGATGACTTCTGAACTTCTTTATTTATTTGACACCTACGTTTTAAACATTCAGGGGAACTGTAAAGGCTAAAGACTCATCAATAAATGGAGGGAAATGAGGAACAGTGGCTTAGAGAGGAGTAGGATGGGTTAGGGGCACATGCCTGGAATCCTGGCAGAGACAGGAGGATCATGAATTTGAGGCCAATCTGGACTGTATAATGAGTCCCAAGCCAGCCTTGGCTATATGAGACCCCATTACAAAACAAATACATACATGACTGAAGGAGACTATATTATAACATATGGACACTCGGTACCTCACATCACAGAGGTAGGAAGAGCTCAGCCTTGCAGGACTCAGTGGTTTAGGAAAACCAATTACACAGAAATGGAAGAAAGTTAAACAGCCATGAGACAAACTTCCACAAAACAATGAAAACCTAAGTCAGGGATGGCATAAAATTAAGGAATATTCTCGGTATTTGGTGAAGACAACAGGAAGGAGAGAGATCTGAGCCAGGCTGGGTTTAGAGAGGCATGAGAACTGTTGATTGAATATGAGAGATACATACACATACATACAAACACACACACATACACACACACGTGCACACAAATACACATACACAAACACACACACGAGGGGGTCAAGGGCATTGTGTCAAAGGAGGCTGAGTTGTATAACATGAGGGTGAGTAAACACAGACATACATGGATCCCAAAGGTTTGACTTCTGGCTACATGACCTTTGGGTTCTCTACACCTCTTGCTATCTCACTTCCTTTCAGGGTTACTGTGGTGAGTACTGCTGTATTCCAGCAGGCGTAGCACGGCATTTGGCATGCAGTCATCACTCAATGCTAACTCCCTTTCCCTTTCCAGAATCCAGTGCGAACCCTGTCATTGTCAGCAGAGGATCATTAGTTCACAGCTTGTCAAGGTCATTCCTTGACCTCCTGTGACATCCCCATCTCAGGCTCTGAAAGGGACAGAACATATCAGAAGTGGAATAAATGGCTGTTTGGTCAGTTATCTGTATCTCCTAGCTCCTTGAGAAAGATAGTTGTAAGCTGGACCTCCAAGGCACAGCTAAACCTTGGTAGATATTTTCTAAATGGATGAGAGTGACAATGGAAAGATGGAGACAATGGAAGGTCAAGTGCAGCTGCACAGAGAGCACAAGGGGGAACCTGGAAGAATGAAAGACCAAGGGGCTAAGTGGCTTACATATCTAAAGTGGATTTAGAGAAATCTCCACAGTCAATTAAGGCAGAAAGAAAGCGATGCTACCAACAATACTGGAAAAGACAAAGTGTAGAAGAGTCTGCCTCACGTATGTGTGCATGCGTGTGTGTGTGTGTGTGTATAAGAGAAGGGATGGAGAAAGAAGAAAAAAGGAGAGAGGAAATGAGCAGGAGAGAGAGTGATTCAAGAGTGAGAAAAGTCTTGAACCAATCCTTCTCCTGTTCTTTTCCTTTCCCCTTCTACAGTGGTTAAGAGTGCTGGCTGTTCTTCCAAAGGACCTGGGTTCAATTCCCAGCACCCACATGGGAGTTCCCAACTCTCCATAATTCCAGTTCCAGGCGATCTGACACCCTCACACAGACATTCATTGAGGCAGAACACCAATGCTCCTAAAATAGGAATAAATAAATATATTTTATGTTTAAAAAAAAACTGAGAAAAGACTCAGGACCCTAAAGCCCACACACACCTATTCTGTGTAACACACTAGCATCATTGAAAAGGAACAGACAGGGACTCAGTTCCTTTGCTTCAAATAAGATGCCTAATGATAGCAGATGACAGAATGCAGAGCTAGAGGGTCCTTCAGCCTTCTGCATCCCACACACAAGAGAGACTCCTCGACCCAAGAAAGGTGCTACACAGGCATGCAAGCACACAGGGCAGCCTTCAGTGGTGTGGTCCACGCATGAGCGCCGAGTCTCTCAGAAGGCCTCCAGTCTCTCCGACCAAGTTCATTTCATTCCGAAGGGCAGAAAAGAGCTTGTTATGCAGGCTCTTGCTGCCCTACTCTGAGCTCTTTGGCAGGCTGTGAAAAACCAAACTGCTGTTCTGAAAATAATGGAAGCAAAGGAAAAAGGCAGAGTCTCAAAGTAGAGCCTGATCCTAATGCCTGTTAAAAAACGCGTTATGCTGCTAAGTGTGGTGGTATAAGCCCATACTGCCAAAAGTTGGGAGATGGAGGCAAGAGGATCAGGGTCATCCTTGGCTAAGTAGCACATTGGAAGCCAGTTAGGTTTTATGTGATCCTGTCTCAAACCCCACCACCACCACCAAATGCATTCTGTATCTGGGAGTTGGCCAAGGGAGGGATGTTCTGGGTGAGGTGGATGGGGAAAGGCTAATAACCTCCCCACCTCATGCCCCACATTATCCTTCCCTAGGGTAGAACATACCCTGAGGCACCGTGTTGAACCCTAATATGAAAACCTCCTCTCCATATAAGTTGAATTAAAATCTATGGAATGCGTTATTATTTGGCTCCTGCATAGAAAAGTAGAGAACGACAAACAAGAGGAAGAGGGTGGCCAGAAGACAGCTAGGCCAGACCAACCTCACTTCCTTCTGACAGAAGGCTATAGCGATGCTCAACTGGCAAAACATCTGACACTGTCCTTCAACAGAACCTTACAGTTAAAATTAAGGTTTTGAAATAGTGCCAGGGAGATGTGAAACTTGAAGAATTTCTCAGGGCTTTTTTTTTTTATCACCATGTTCCCTTTGGCATTTTAATCAGCAGTGCTAGCAGGGAGCAGATGAAGTCCTGAGTGAATAGACATTATTGACATGATCATGGGTGCGACAAGGATTCAGTGGCCTCAGACCCATGCGAATGTCAAGATCTGGACCAAGTACCGACATAGACAAAGGGTTGTGTGTAGACAGTCTCAGCTGCAGCTTCCTCATCCTGGAGATGTTGACTTTGTTGGCAGAAACTATCACCCTCATCCTCTTCCAGGATGACTGCCACCCAAGATGATTTCCTACAGAGACCTTCTACTGAGATTAGCTAGCCACACCTCCCATTTGTGCTGTGTATAATAAGTGCTGAGTTTCTGGGCAGTTGTTGGGGTGTTTCCATCAGATCCCACTGCCTACCAGATCCTGGGCCTCTCTATATGTGTGTGCATTCTTTCTTTTATTCCTTGTGGATGTTGAATTCCCCTGGAACTGGAGTTATAGGTATCTGTAAGTCCCCAGATGTGAGTGCAGGGAATAGAACTAGATCCTACAGAAGAACAACAAACACTCTTAACCACTGAGCCATCTCTCCATCCTCTCAAGATTTATTTTTATTATTTGTAATTATGTATTTCGTGGGGCATGGTGTACATGTATGGGTGCCCACAGAAGCCAAAAGTGTTGGCTCCGCTGGAGCTGGAATTACCGGCAGTTGTGAGCAACCTGAACCGCCTGTTGGGAACTTAACTCAAGTCCTCGGCAAGAGTAGTACAGGTTCTTAACCACTGAACCATCTCATTAGCCTGAAGAGCTAGTTTTTAGGGGGTCATTGATATATGTCCAACACTGTGCAAGATAAGTCACAATATTATTATATCCATTTATTTATTATTGAGAGAGTTCCATTATGTAGCCCTGGCCGGCCCAGAAGTCAGTACATAGACCAGACTGGCCTCTAACTCACAGAGATCTACTTGCCTCTGCCTCCCAAGTATTGGCCTTAAAGGCGTGTGCCCAGGTAGTAAAAATAAACTTCAACACTACTTCATAAATGAGAAAACTAGGCCTCACAGTGGAAAATTTAGCTTGTACAGCATCATAGATCCAGTAAGTGGGTAAACAAAGACAAATAGAGTTCCTGTGGGCTTCCAAAATTCTTGCAGTTAGGCAGGAAAACACATTGGTTATGTTCTCATGACATGAAGCTATCAGGACTAGATGATGCATTAGACAATTATCTGAAATATCAATACTTCACCATCAGACACAAAAGCTGCAATAGTGAACTGAAGTCGAGGCAATAACAGAAAGCCTAAAACTGGAACAAATGACAGGAGGAAAGAACAGCCACATAAACACAAGATGGAAGAGNNNNCTGGCAGCAACATCAGAGGAAAATCTTGCTGATTTTCCTTACAGGCTATAGTGAATAAATAATGTAAGATGGCTGCTGAATAAAAGGGCTCAAGTCTTCTTAATATAGGCCCAGAGGACCCCACGCGCAGGAAGACAGGGTGTGCCAAGCCCTGCTCTAATGTCACTCAGCCTGCAGTGTGCCCTGAAAGCGTGTTGTGAGAGGGGAGACTCAAGGAAAATGGGAAGTGTAGGAAGCATCTGGGAGCATTCACTGCAGACAAGAAGACGGGGGACCAGGAAAGCTATTCTCAAATGGACAAGGGCTGTTTCTCAAGCCACTGCTTGCAACCAATCTGTATGTATTCCCCTCTAAAAGAGACAACCAGTCCCTGGGGACACCAGCTTTGTCTGCCTTCAACTGTTAGGACCAATGGGGGGGGTAGGCTACGACCTGCCCATCAAATGGCACAACAGACTCTGATCTTCCAGAATAGCCCTTAGAGAGCTGCAGTAAAGAACACAGGAGCAGTGGATCTGGGATTGATATTCACATAACCAAACGTGCTGCCTCCTGAATCAAACAGCACAAGTTAAAACAAACAAACAAAAAACCCTAACAAACACACAAACAAGATTGACTATTGGCAACCAAGCCAAAAACTTTTTAAAGGCTTAAGGGCAAGCAGTAAGCAGCTAAAGTATAGTTTGTCGTTGCTGCTTCTTGTACAACATAAATCAAAACAAATAATAAAACACAACATGGGGCAATATTTACCATGTTCTGAGGGAAAGGCATATGACTTTATGTTTTATCTGGAGTATTTAGTCAAGAGATCCAGGTAATGAAGATTTGAGGAATACACTATGGAAATCCATCACTGGAATATATGATTGTAATATTTCATTTTAAAAGTTGTTGATGGGGGCTGGAGAGATGATGGCTCAGAGGTGAAGAGCACTGGCTGCTCTCCCAGAGGACCCAGGTTCAATTCCCAGCACTGGCTGACAGCTCTCAACGGTCTGTAACTCCAGTTCCAGAAAATCCGACATCCTCACACAGACATACGTGCAGGCAAAACATCAATGCACATGAAAATATATGAAAAAGAATCATTTTAAAATGTTGTTGATAGGGCTGGATAGATTGCCCAGCCGTAGAACTGCATACTGTTCCTGCAGAAGACCCGAGTTTAGTTTCCAGCAGCCATAGCAGATGACTTATCATTGCCTATTAGTCCAGCTCCAGGGTGTCTGATACCCTCTTCAGTGGCACTACACTGGTGTGCACAACACCACACACACACACACACACAATTAAAAATAAAACATTTTCAAAAGTTGTTGATGACTTTGCAATGTAGCAACTAGTGGGTAAGTCAGAATCTTACAGATGAGAACATGGAAAAGGCTCAGAAATTACTACTGAATCCCATGGCATGTAGGCCATGGAGTGATGTAAACACTTCGCCCTAAGGATAACGTTAACAGGGTCAAAATTAGGCCAGGTATAGCAGTGCATAGATGTAATCCCACCACTCAGAATTGAGGCGGGAGGCAAGCGTCTGAGGCTAGCTTGCCTTACTTAGTGAGATGCGGGAAGGCAGACAGGCTGTGTTTTAGAGCTTCTGTTGCTATGACGAAACACCAGGACCAAAAAGCAAATTGGGGAGGAAAGGGTTTATTTCACTCACAGTTCCCTATCACAGTTCATCATCAAAAGCAGTGAGGACAGAAAGCCAAACAGGTCAGGATCCTGGAGGCAGGAGCTAATGCAGAGGTCATGGAAGGGTGCTGCTTACTGGCTTGCTCAGACTGCTTTCTTATAGAACGCAGAACCACCAACCTAAGGATAGCATCACCCACAATGGGCTGGACCTTCCTGCATCAATCACTAATTAAGAAAATGCCTTACAGCTGGATCTCATGGAGACCTTTTCTCAATTGAGGCGCCCTCCTTTCAGATGACTCTAGCTTGTGTCAAGTTGACCTAAAACTAGCCAGGACAGGCAGGCAGGCCAAGAATGGGTAGTATTAGAAGAGGAGGGAACAGGTTTTGAATATGCTAGAAAACCATTAAAATCTCTCAAATTGGAACTTTTTTTTACCTGGTGAAATGGCTTGGTAAGGGTAAGCCCTTTCCGTGGAAGGCTGACGACCTGAGTTGGATCCTGGGAATCCAAGATGGAAGGAAAGAAATGCTAGCTGGAATCGTCTTCTAACCTACACATGCACACACACACACACACACTCTCTCACACACACACACACTCACAGACACACACACACAGATACATGTTGGTAAGCACTACACTCACACGTATGTACAGACACTAATAATAAATCAAATTTAAAATAAAGAAAACACTTCAACCTAACACTTTGGTTGTTTCTGTTTTACACTTTCTCAAGTCATCTTCTGCCATGGTGGCTCACACCTGCAATCCAGGCACTGAGGAGCTAAAGCACAAAGATTGCTGCACCTTCAGAGGCAGCCTGGTTTACAGACCAAGTTCCAGGCCGGCCAGAGCTATACAATGAGAGCCTGTCTCAAGAAATCAAGCAAGTAGACTAGAAAGAAAAGAGCCTGATCTGAGCTGCACTGGGCCTTCCGGGAGGTGTCTTGGGTGGTGGAGATTATATTTATGAAGTTTAGCATCTTCCTCCTCTCTTCCATTTCCGTGTGTAGTAGTGAGTTTAGTAGTCTGCCGGAAAAGGCGGGTCCAGCACACTAGCTATGATGGAATGGATGGCTTAAGCTGAGTCTCTCGTGCTCTCCTTCAGGGTCTGGCATGGCCAAATCTGTGTTTTACCATCACAGCACAGGGTCCTCAGGGACCAAGGTGCCAATAGCCAGATGCACATGTGTGCATCTGGGAGTCCAGCGTGGCGACCATGGTACAGCGTGTTGATGCACCAACAGCCATGCTGTGGCTCTGGAACACACAGCTAACTAACAAATTAGCAACTGTGAGGAAGCTGAAGGCAGAAACATAGTCTCTTCCTGTCTGGAGCTCGAAGGTCCTGAAGCGTTATACCTAGGCTGACATCAAGATGTCCGGAGGGCTAGCACCCAGAGGCTCCGGGGAGCCCATTCTTCCATCTTCTAATCTCTGGAACCTTTCCTTCATTTTAGTGCCTCAGTGTCTGCAGCAACTACTTCCATCTTTAACCATACTCCTCTTCCCCATGTTTGTTCAGGATATGCGCGATGATTGTCTTTAAGAGTTTGCTCTAGTGAGACTAGGGTAGTCAGTCCTGTCTCTGGAAGCTCTCCTATCCCATCTGCAAAGCCCATTCCTGCACAGATAATAGTACCAGGTCTGGGGTTATGATGGAGGCATCTTTGTGCGTGTGTGTGTGCGGGGGTGGGGGTGTTCAGCCTGTCTTGGGCAGCATAGTCCCGAAGTGTGGTTGAGGGGCAGTAGCTCCCACCCCTTGGGTTTCCTGACCATTCAAGAGTAGATAAGGCCTGACACACCAGTTCTGAGTCAATTCTGAAAGCCCAAGCCACCATACTTTTCAGTCTTGTTGTCTGCAATTCCTTGTGTGCTTAGCCTGCAAAAGAGTTTCTGTTTTGTGCAACTAAGTCTCCTATCATTCAAAGCCATCAATATCATCACACATTGACACAATTGTTTCTATTTATCCCTTAGACCTGTACTGACCAGCTCTCTAACAGGCCTGAGCATGGCAAACATGGCCCAGACAGGTTTTGCCCATTACCCTTTCCTCTCCCTTCTTAAAAACCATTAGATTATGGTTTTTGATTACTAACCCCCAAGGTCCATTCCCCTAATTGGTCACTGACTCATTCTTGAAACAAAACACCAAGGTCCAACAAACAAAATTCATTATTTGGCTAACATGTCCCATTGGGATTTACCCTAGCACAGGCTCCTCCTTTTCCCCCTTAGAGAACCACTCCTGCAAAATAAAAACAAAATCAAAACCACACGTGCTCCTGCTGCCGCTGCCACCTTTGCCTGATCCAGAAGCAACACTTGTCCTTCTGGAGTAATTCATGTCCTTTGTGCTGAGAATTTGGTGTCCGGGTGTGTCCTGTACTGACTCTGAACGGGCTACCCCCTCCCTTACATGTATGTACATGAATTTCTATATAACCAGACTACACATTTATTATTCTAATTATACAAAGCAAAAGCAGTGTCTTTCCCAAATTAGTTGTTTAGAAACATGCCCTGATACCTATTTTAAACATTTTTAGCCAGATGGTTGTTGTGGCAGGTGGAATACAATGAAGGTAGGCGTTGGATGGAACTTGGATCTAGTAAATTAATGCAATGAAATAACTCGAGGTTCATTCCCGTAAACCCTGACTCCGCATCCCCTCTCTTCCTTGCTCCTATCCAAGGCAAAGTCTGTCTGTATGGAGTAAGGTGGATTGTATGAACGCAAGGTGGCTTTAGTGGGGAAGGGAAGATGAAGTCCTCAGAAACCTGTTCAACGCCTGTTATTTATCAAGTCACCATGGCTCTCTGCTATGATTGGCTGCTCCCGGCTGTTTCTTCTGAGACATCCACTGGACTTGAAGTCCCATACATTCAGGCTCCTGCCTGACCACATTCCCTGTCAGCACCTCTGCCAGGCATGAAACTCTGGGTTGTTTAAGGCCCACACTAGCCATGAGGGATGAGAATTACTGTGTGCTGGCTAGTCTTGTGCCAATTTGACACACAACCGAGATTTATCTGAAAGGAGGGAACCTCAGCTGAGAAAACGTCTCCATAAATTCTGGCTGTCAGGCAATTTTTTAAATTAGTGATTGATAGGGGAGGGCCCAGTCCTTTGTGGATGGTTCCATCCCTGGATGGATGGTCCTGAGTTCTATAAGAAACCAGACTGAGCAAGCCATGGGAAGCAAGGCAATAAGCAACACCCCTCCATGGCCTCTGCATCAGCTCCAGCTTCCAGGTTCCCATCTTGTTTGAGTTCCTGTTTTGATTTCCTTCGATGATGAACGGTGATATGGAAGTTTAAGCTGAGTAAGCGCTTTCCTCCCCAACTTGCTTTTTGGTCATGGTGTTGTATCCCAGTAATAGAAACCCTAAGACACACTGCCTCCAGAAGCCCAGTACAGCTTCTGCCTGGGACAACCAATACAGTTGCTCCACTGGAGGTGGAGAAAGGCAGGATGCCCTCCTTGAGAGGGTGTGGGGACACCCTGAGATCCTGAACTCCCTTTAGCTATCTGGATATTTTGATACTTTTTCTGCCTTCAAGTTCGATTCTGAGGAAGGTTGAAAACCAGAACCCATGACTGAACCTTTGTTTTCCACAATGCCCAGAGCCAAAGAGACACTGGTTGGGTTTTTTGATACTGGTTTTTGGTTTTGTTTTGCCTAAAGCACATTCTGCTGGCATGATCTTTCTGGAGTAACCAGCTTCATGGCATGGTCATGCCCAGGAAAAAAACCCTCTCTATGCTGGAGAAGAAATTCTAAGGTCCAACCCCTGCAGATCTTATCTTGATGTCTAATGGGAAGTTATCATAACTTGAGAACTCTTTTCTCTCTTGATCCTGTTTGGGGCTCATGAACATTTTGTTGACATCAAGGAATTTGGCTGTGACCAATATTCTGAGTTCAAGGCAATACCCATTCCTCACCCTCAAAACAATAAGCCTGTAACTCTGTACTCAATCCTAATGACAGAAGGTTGCAGGGAAGCAGTTAGGGGGGATTAGAATGGATGGTTAGTTTTTGACAGTAGTGCCTCTTACCTTCTAATAGCCGGCTGGAATGACATTCATTACAATCACAGTTGCTTTCAGATGTAGACAATTTAGGTGGATTACTTCATTCTCTGTACTCTTGGTTACTGCCTCCATTTTGAAAGTAAGCATTCATTTAGTAACAGTTTAGCTTTAAGTTTTTCTTTCTGCAAAACATTCTCTTCCAGATTAAGAAGCATAATATAGATACCCCACAGTCCCACACTCAGTCATTCTATAATTTATGGAGCAATTGCTGTGCTTCAGATCACATGTTAGGCATTAAGGATCCAGAAATTAATTAATGTTATATCTTCCTTTTGCCAAAGTTCAGTGGTATGTACTAAACATATAGTTCTAGCACATTTTGATCATTAGAATCCTATGACCTCAGCACTTCATATGTCAAAAAGCATCGACTTAATTTCACAACACACCCTTTTTATTTTTTAAAAAAGATTTCTCTATTTTTATTTTATATGTATGAGTATTTTGCTTGCATGGATGTCTGTGCACCCATGCATAATTACCCATGAAGGGCAGAAGAGGGCATCAGACTCACTGGAATTAGAGTTACAGATGGTTGACAGCCATCGTGTGGGTGCTGGGAACCAAAGCTGGGTCCTCTGTGAGAACCACAAGGCTTCCTAAGTGCTGCACTATCTCTCCAGCTTCACAGCACACTCTTCTTAAGCATCCACATAAGAGCCAGGTCCTATACTGCCTGGTAAAGGAAAGAAATATCATTTTCTCTGGATAGTGTTTTATCCTCAGCCTCATGGGCTGTTAATTCAGCAAGACAAATTTCCCTCAAAGGCAGCAATACCAAGTTCACAAGCTGGGATTCTTTCACCTTTAATCCGTAGGCACTTGGTCTTCCCACAGGAAGCCGGAAGTGTTCTAAGAATTGAGTCGTAATAGCGTCTGCGCTCAAGAGCGAACACAAGAGGCAGGATGGGTAGCTGTATCAGGCTAGGTCAGCGCTCTGCAGACACCAGGGAGGATGGGAGGCAGGCACCAAGTCAGAGTTCTGCCCCGTACCACACAGCAGGTTCTTCAAACCCAGGCTCCACCTTGAACTGAATCACTGGCTTGCTCCTCTGACCCTGTCACAGCACAGCAACCTCTCTTCCATGCACGCTGCTGAGAAAATGCAGAAATGCTGTATCTCAAAAAGGCTCCTTGTGCCTGCATCTGAGACGTGTCACTGACCCATTGAGTCATATTTGGCAAGTTCAGGGCTCTTTACTGCCCCTGGGAAAATATGGTTTATGAAAAACTTGAGGATATTTTACTTGCAAAAGCTATATAAATATAATAGCGTCTAGCAAATGGCATTTTATGTACATAACTCAATTTAAAAACTCTTTAGACTTTTAGGATTTAATTATCGATCATTGTGTGTGGGTTTGTGGTGATGTGGGATGGAGCACACATACCACAAGGCATTTGCAGAAGTCAGAGAACGATTTTGAAGGGTTGATTCTCTCCTTCCACTTTTTTTGTTTGTTTGGTTGGTTAGTTGGTTTTCAGAGGTTTTTTGTTGTTTCATGATAAGGTTTCTCTGTGTAGTCCTGGCTATTCTGGAACTCGCTCTGCAGAACGGGCTGACCTTGAATTTAGACATTCACCTACCTCTGCTTCCTGAGTGCTGGGATTAAAGGTGTGGGCCACCACTGTCTGGCTTCTTCCACTTTTATGTAGACTTTGGATGTCAAACTCAGGTCACCAGGTCATACTCAGCAAGCACCTTTACCAGCTAAGTCATCCTCACTAATCCTAAAACACTTTTTCTTTAAAATAATTTTGTTTTAAATTTTAAATTTATGTTGTGTATGTAGATGTTTTGCCTACATGTACATTTATCTGCACACCAGAAGAGGGCACCTGATCCTATCTACTGCTATAGGTGGTTGTGATCCACCATGTGGGTGCTGGTAATTGAACTCAGGACGTTTGAAAGGACAATCTGAGTCATCTATCTGGCCCTTAAATTTTTATTTTTATTGGTTTTTGGTTTTGTTTTTGTTTTTTAAGACAGAGTTTGTTTATGTAGTTTTGGAGCCTGCCTGTCCTGGAACTAGTTCTTGTAAACCAGGTTGGCCTCAGACTCACAGAGATCAGCCTGCCTCTGCCTCCTGAGTGCTGGAATTAAAGACATGTGCCACCACCACCAGAAAATTTTTATTTTTATTAATATGTATGCATGTGTGTGTGTGTGTGTGTACATGTTTGTGCAGGTGCCAAAGAGGACATAAAATGTTGGATCCCTTGGAACTGGAGTCACAGGTGGTTGAAAGCTGTCTGACATGGGTGCTAGGAATGGAATCCTGGCCCCCTGAAAGAACAGCAAGTGTTCTTAACCATTGATCTATCACTCAACCCCCCTCCAAAAACATAATTTTATTGGCGGCTTTCTGGTTTTGGTGGCAGATGCCTTTGATCCCAACACACAGGAGACAGAGGCAAGTGGATCTCTGTGTGTTCAAGACTACCCTGGTCTATATAGTGTGTTCCAAGACAGATAAGGCTACCTAGTGAGACCCTATCTAAAGAAAAAGATATTCTGGGAATGACTGAGTTAGCTCAGCAGTTAAAAGTACTCATCATTCTTGCAGAGGACCAAGGTTCAAGTTTCAAATTCCACAGGGCAGCTCAAAACTGTCTATAATTTCACTCCCAGGGGATTGGATGCCCTCTTCTGGCCTCCAAAGGTACTGCATGCACGTGGTGCACACATGCAAGCAAAGCATACACATAAAATAATAAAATAAATGCATTTTTAAAATTGCTATAATTTGTTCTTCACTAGCACGAAAGCTCTTGGAAATAGATTGTTTCCATTCTTCTAACACTTAGCATGGCAGTTATAATGAACCTAGGTATTCCTCCACTGAATTCTCACACCCAGTAAGAAGCGCATGTGTGAAGCCATGCAACCTGGAAGTGTCATGAAGTTTCATGAGTTCATGGACTGGGGAGGGGTGGTGGTGTTTATATCCTTCATTAGATTTTTAAAGGTATGAGCCAACAAAAATGGCCAAGAACCACCAAAATCCTTTGATACATTTCTTTGAGTTTAATCAACAATTCTGGTTGTGCTCCAGAGTTAGGGAAACTTACATAATTTCATGATATCTATCTGGGTCATGCTAAGGCCAAGTGCAAAGAACAGAAATGAGTAGAAACAGAAGTCAGACATTGAGATCATTCTGCTAGTATTGAAGGAAGAGCTGGGATAGCCTTGGCTAACACGGCTCACCCACCAGCCAACACAACATGCCCAGGCTACTGATTTCAACAGTGACCAAACTATCACAAAAATGTTCATATGGTATCCTGCAAAGAGAAGACACTGGATAGATATTTGATGGTGCTAAGAACCTAAGATGAAAAAAACAGAAAAACAAAACACTATAAAACTGTTTCCACAAAGGCTTTGCTAGAACTTAGTTTTGCCAAGTATTTTAGGTCTGTTTTAGGGACTTATTCTCTAAATGTGACTTCTAAATTGATAACTTTGAAAAAAAAAAAGCAAATTCAAATGTGCCATGTTTTGATCTAAAGCAGTATTGGTCTTACTAAATTTATGTTGCTTTCTTTATAACCTTAAAAAAACCTCCTTTTCCTCAATAAACCAGCATTGCCTTGGGGGTGGGGTAGGCTTTGTTCTGTTTTCTCTTTGTATCCCCTAACAAACTGTATGGAGCCTAGGGCATTTCAGAAATACTGTCATTGCTAAGGCAGAGTGACAAGTGTCAAGTAGTCAGAGGGGTCTCTCTGTGTGAGATTTTCACTTCTCAGTCCCTCATCTGATTTCTGTAGCAGGAAAACATGCTTGTCTGTAAGTCCAGAACTAGGATCCAGAGTGTGTATAAACTACAGACACATATTTGTTATATATTTGTAACAGATTTCCAAACCTAGTAGGCCCCCAAACCTTAGCACAACTGGCTCCATGATGAAAGTACCATTCAGGCTGTAAAAATTCAACACACAGACTGCACCACCTGCCAAAATTGAAACAAAGGCCTGATCCGTCAAAGTCTATAGTTCTGGGAACTAACTTTGCTTTTTGGCTTCCATAGTTCTGCTTCTGGCTAAGTGTTCTTCTTAATGGATGTATGTCAACCCAGAACATGGTTTTTCTGCTTAAAATCTCACCACGAGGAAGGTTCGGGGGCTACACTGGGATCTGAACCCACAATGTAGTTGTCAGTGAGCTAATAAAGACTTCGTATTAGCTTAAATCCACGTCCAAACAGTCTTCTCTGGTGAATACCCCACAACATCACACCTACTTACTGGTTTGGGAACATGAAGAAGTCACTCAATTGAACTCTAAAAGGGCAACTCTAGTTCTGGGGATATAGCTCAGCTCTTGCTAGCTGGGGTTAAATTTCTAACACTACAAAAAATGATAATAATAATATTTGTTTGATCTCACAGAATTTTTACATATAATTATAATTATAAATAATTGTATTATTTTAGTTTTGTATTATATTTATATTTTCTATATTATATGGCGTTTTGCCATGGGTGTCGGGTCTCCTGGAACTGGAGTTATAGACAGTTGTGAGCTGCCATGTGGGTGCTGGGACTTGAACCCAGGTCCTCTGGAAGAGCAGTCAGTGTCCTTAACCACTAGATCATCTCTCCAGCCCCAGAATTTCATTTTTAAAAATATTTCTGAATTTTTGTTTTATGTGTATAAGTGTGTAACTACATGTATGTGTGTGTATCATACGTATATCTGGTGCCCATCAAAGTCAGAAAAGGGTGTTGGATCCCTTGGAACTGGAGATATAGACAGCTGTGAGCTGCCATGTGGGTGTTGAGAATCGGACACAGGTCATCTACAAAAGTAGAAAGTGCTCTTAACTTCTGAGCCTTAAATTTTCTCTCCAGCTGAAATTTTAATTTTAACTAATCTTTTAAAATAGAAGCAATCCTCAAAAAAAAGCACATGAAACAACTGTAGAGTTTAATGAATTATTATGAGATTAACATTCGTTTATAATGCACATCGAAATCAAGAAATAGTATTTGACCACGCTCTTCAGAACTCCCTGCATGGATCCTGGCCTTACGGTGCCCTCATATCCTAAGAAACTACGACCCAACTTCTTAGAGCAGTGGCTCTCAAAGACGGTTCCTGAAGGAAGCTGCACCGTTGCCTTGGATTTTGACAGCAACGCAAATTGTGCTCAAGGAGCCCTCAGCAGAAACTCCACATGGTGGGCTGTGGAGCCCAGAAGTTCATAGGTTAAGAACTCCAGCCAGTGACTCTCTCATTTGTGCCTAAAGTTTGAGTGCCACCACTGGTGGTAATCAGTTCCTTGTGTTTTTGGTGTTTGTTTTTTGTATTTTGTGTTTTTTTTTTAATCACCAAATATGAACTTCTAAACACTGCTTTACTTCATCTGTAAGGGAACTCTGGCTGTGTGACCTGCCCAATCCCCTCCCCACCACCCAGTTTGGACTTTGCTGATTGTAGACTCCCCATGAAGTTCAACAGAGTCTTCTGTCCTCCCTAGAAACTGACAACTAGGTCCAGACACTCACTTGGATTTCGGTTTGACCTCATGGGCAAGACTACAGCTGTGTCTCTCGTCAAGAGGTCCACAATACCCACTTGTCACCCTCCTGGGGAAACAAGAAGTTGTAGATCGTGCTTAGATACATTCATTCATTAGGGGTCACACAGTAATAGCCAAATCCTGACATTCACTTTCATTTATTACCTAAACAGTTTTCAGAGAGAACCATTTTCCCGTCTGTATATACATAATGCTTGATTCTTTCCGATTTTTAATTGGTTTTTTGAGATAATGAGTTAGTTCTCCCACCATCTTTCAAAAGTGGCTAATTATTTTAAAAATTTAATTATGTACTCAAAAGACTTACATACATTTGATGTTAGTACTACCATTGTCAGTGTTCAGGTCATTCCCTCTTGAGTTAATGCCACTTCAAATTGGTTTCTGAGCCTTTCTAGAAACTATCTAGAACGTAATGTGCTTCAGATTTGCGTGGCTTATTTCCTGCCCTACATCATTTCTTTTAGAGATCGTGGCCACTTTTAGAGAGAACAGATCACAATGGGAGCTCTCATGGAGCTAATTTGACTGGGAAAACATTGTTTCTAGATATTAAAAAACACTATTTGTTCTATTTTTTGTATCCAAGTGCTTGCCTGCATGAAGGAAAGTGCACCATGTGTGCACAAAGACTTCAGGGTCCAGAGAGCGTGTTGGGGTATCGTGCTGGGAACCAGACCTGAGTCCTCTGGAAGAGCAGCCAGAGTTCTTAGCTGTTAGCCATCTCCCCAGCTCCCCCCTTTTGGCAGTTTTAATGAATAAG
The DNA here is from genome assembly GCA_001685075.1 of Bramus lutescens. Taxonomy (NCBI): domain Eukaryota; kingdom Metazoa; phylum Chordata; class Mammalia; order Rodentia; family Cricetidae; genus Bramus; species Bramus lutescens. Next base: position 66,356 of record LOEQ01001218.1, read on the forward strand.
ACTTAAAGTGTGCCTGTGTGGTAGGGGTGCTTCTGGTACTGTGTAACAAATTACTTCAAGATATAGCTTTTTAGAACACTGTTATGTCAAACAGTTTCTATGGGTCAAGAATCCCAGGGTGGCATACATGAATAGTTTAAATTAGAATCTCTTGTGAGGCTGTGGCCAGTTAGGCTGCAGTGAGAGCTTGGTGGGACGGGAAGATTAGCCCTCTAATTCTAAGCAGTTGGTGCTGGCTGTTAGCAGGACCTCATGGTTCCCAAATCCTACTTGAATGTCCTAATGACATGGCAGCTGCATTCCCCAAGAGACGATTCGAGAGAGCACAACAGAGCCACAGTGTTTTTGATGATAGTGTTGAAAGTTACACTCTGTCAATCGCATGACATTCTATGGCTTATATGAGTCAGAGGGGAGATGGCGCTATAAAAGCCTGTCTGAGGAGAGAGTAACTGGTGACCATCCTTGAGGGTTGTTGGTATTTAAAGAGAAAATGTAACTCTATTGGGTATTGAGAGTCTCAGCTGNGGGGGGGGGTTTCCCTGTGACCACATCTGTTAAGGAATTATCCTGATTGCTGATTGATGAGGGAGGGCCCAGCCATCGTGGGTGTTAGCGTCTCTGAGCAGGGAGTTTTGAGTCTCTAAGAACATAGGCTGAGCACAAGCCAGAGGGAGAAAGTCAGTAAGCAGCATTCTTCCATGGCTTCTGCTTCAATTCCTTCCTTGATTTCTCTCACTCTTGACTTGTGTAAGAAGCCAACGACCCCTTTCTTTTTGAATGTATTAGCTACTCCTCTATTACTACAATTAAAAACACCATGACCAAGGCAACTCCTAGCAGGAAGGGTTTATTTGAGTTTATGGTCCTGGAGGAATAAGAATCCATCACTGTCACTGGGAAGTGGCAGGCATGGTGACTGGAGCAGCAAGCTGAGAGCTCACACTTTCAGGAGCAAACATGAAGCAGAGAGAGAAAATTGGGACAGAAGATCTTGAACTCTCAAAGCTCACCCCCTTCTTCCTCCATATTTTCTTCAGCAAGGCCACACCTCCAAATCTGTGGGAAAGCCTCTGTGCAGCAGTAGCCTGGTCTCGGGTAGGAGGTAGATGCAGAAGTTGGGCTGTCAGTCAATGGAAGCGGAGGTCAGAGGTACATTTCCCTGTGACCTTCAACTTAGCTGTGATACACAATAGACTCAGACTGGTGGTATCATTATTACCACCAATATGGTTACTCTTGAGCTAGAATAGTCTTCACAGTCTTTTCCCATTGCCCACTTCTATATTTACAGTCAGAATATAGCAGTTGCATGTTGTATTCTCTTTCTTTTTTTCCTTCATCCAAGATGCCCATGCTTTTATAAACCTTTTGTCAGGTTAAAATCATACACATCTATCCCTTCTACTATGTCACCGGCCCTTGTCATAATCCATTAAACTGATTTCAGCGTATCGGTTCATATTTGGGAGAGTATCAAACATCAGACACGTAAAACAAAGTCTAATCATTTACATACACTACACTAAGTAAAAGGTGTTGATCTTGGCCCTTGAGCTTGGTAACCAGCCGACCTATTATTTGATGAGCTCCAGGTCACTGAGAGATCCTTTCTCAAAAAACAGGGTGCACAGTTCCCGAGAGCGACATTTAATGTTGTCTTCTGGTCTCCACACATACACGCACATGTGTGCACTCTTGTCTGCTCCCCCATGAATATGTGCACATACATACACATCAAGATCTATGACCCTGAAGCGTTTGACTTCATCTGGGACTCCAGAGCCCAAAGTGACAGTTCAGGAATAGAAGCTGCACCAATCCTCCCACACTGGAGTAATTCACGTCCAGCAAGGGCCCAAGGTGGATTTTTAGAGCTAAAACAGGAAACTTTGAGCCTGCGCCTTGGAACAGTTTTTGTTGTTGTTGTTTTGTTTTGTTTTGTTTTGTTCTGCAGGACCCTGATCATCTAAAGGGTGTGGGGCCAAGGCAGAACTATGGGTCAACCCTTCTGCTGTCAGAAATATTTCAGTGGTGGGCTGGAGAGATGGCTCAGAGATTAAGAGCACTGGCTGCTCTCCCAGAGGTCC
>LOEQ01001218.1:68512-80585 GCA_001685075.1 Bramus lutescens
GGCATACACACAGACAGAATATTGTATACATAATAAATAAATAAATCTTAAAAATAAATACTTCAGTGCTTGAGAAGCATTAATCTATATATAACTCAGGCATTCAGGGGAAATTTTCAACTTTAAAAACATAATTTAAATAACAATAAGTGCCGATTCATAAGGAAGCTGAGCGATTGTTCCAGAAACATAGGCTTTCATCTGGGCTATGCGTCTTCCCTCTCCTTCCCTATTCACAGCCCCCAAGTTGTCACAATACTAAATGGCTCTGTAAATTAGTTAAGTATACAGAGACCAATCCAGGCAAATGCACATGCATGAGGAGAATCCTATTAAGATTTCCCCAGATGAAGGCTCTCTGTGAGAAAGCACCATAGAGCCTTTGAATAACTCATCCATGATGAATATGGGCAAAGCTCACAAAGGCTCTCTTTGGCCTGCTGTGTGGGAACCTCCGATGACTCCTTCCCTCTCTATCCCCTTCACCCTCACCACAACCCTGGAATCACGGTGCTGGCCCTGTAGGTGCCAGTGGTCTGGGTTTCACTGTATTCACCAGGGAACTATGGTGACCACTGTGGGAAAGTTCTAGTGGGAAGGCGAGGCAGTTCTCCATCTTGCAGAGAAATCCATGTGGAGGGCATCCATGACTATTCCTGGCCCAAATCCCATCTTGACCCGTAGATATAAGGAGAAGGATAAAAAGCAAACGGGTGGTTGGCTTTGCCTCCTGATTCTCCTCCAGGCTATCCTTTATTCCCACTCAAACCAAACACCTCCCACCTGTCAAGAAAAAAAAAATCTGGTGTTAAATTTAATCAGACTTGTAAAACAGAACATGGGGTGATTATTTTAATTACAAGATTTTTTTCTTTTCCAAAAGGAGCATTTGCCAATGGATTCCTTTAAATAACCAATGCCTTGCATGTTTAAGAGAAGTCATGATTGACAAGAGCATGACGCATAGTAGAGCTTTTTTGGAAACACATCCCATACGTGTCATTTGGGTGGCCTTGCTGGATGAGGACAGTGGTGATCCAGCAGAAGCAAGGCCGCATGAAAGAGCATCTCCAGACTCAAAGTGAAAAGGAATCCTCTTTGGATGCCCAACTTCTGGCTCAAGTGATCTGCACTTGAGCCTCACGGTCTCTTCTGCAGCCAGTGCTTGCTTGGTTAGATTTGTCCTGCAGCTGTTTGGAGACATACGGAGCTAAAACATAAGCTCCTGGAGTCACTGGCCTGGAATTCAGGCTCAGGTATAAAACTCAACATTTCTATTACCTTGGCAGAGTAATAATTTCATCTTTTTCAGCCTGTTTTCTCATAAGGATAAAGGATTGATGTGAGCATTAGATATGATAACGTATTAAATGTGATATGTAGCACCCTTCCTGCCTGCTACATACTAAGTTATTAACTGCTATTAATAACTGCTAGATGGACAGGATGCCGTCCCAATGCCCAGGAAATAGGGGAGCAGATGTCTTGTTCTATTCTAATTACATGATCCACAAACCAGGCAAAGACTCAAAACACAGCTTCTAATTATCTAGTTAGCACGGAAGAACAATCTATATTAGATTAAATTCCGAACAGCTACTTTTGGCCAATATATCCTTACATTTCCAATGTTCTGTTTTCCACCACTCAACTAGCGCACCATTTTCTACAGGGTACAAAGGGCAGGAAATTCTTCCAAGTGACTCAGTGGGGAATGTGTGGTAATTAAGATCAGAACATCTCTGAGATATCAGGAGTTTTCCTTGGCTTGGAAAACTTGGCAAGTGGAAGCAATCGTTAAGTTCTCCTTCTTGATGATGGTTTGGTGAAAATGATGGTCTGCTGTGACACACGGCAGTGGTTCTGATGAGCAGCTCAGCTCCCACCCCAAACCTGCGAGGAATACAGGTTCTTGGGTCCCCTCAGTGTTATTTAGAGCACAGAAGGTTGTGGCTGAAGAAACCCTTGGGAGCAATATTGATCTGTCATATGGATGGCACACTACCCACTCTGTTCCCAGCAGACATCACTAATGAGATCTCAAAACCTTTTTCCACACAGTGCCTGGAGTGCCCAGAGTCAGCACAAATCAATCAGATTTGGCACGGTTGGAAGCAGTTACTGATGGACGGGCTCAATGAAGCATTCCTTCAGTTCCTTGGATTTCCCCTGCAGAAAGATTGTAGCCCTGCCTACAGAGGGTGAGACCCTCAGGTCAATAAGAAAACAGGTTGGTTTCTGAACCTGAACATCATCTCTGACATAGACAAGCCTGGTTGCCACAGCCCATGAAATTGCCCTAAGAAATATAGGCATCCAGTCTGCAGAAGAAGCTCTAGTCAGCAAGCTCAACCTCACTATAATTGCCATTCAACACTGTAAAACTGTCCTAAATGCCCAACTGAGAGAGCATGAAAGCCTCCTGCTAGCTACTTATTCATACCCTAACTATTCCTATATGCCAATTTTATAAAAAGCCAGATCCCATCAATCTTTACACTCTGTCACTGATTAACTTTACCCTTTCTGATCTGTTCCTCTTTCCAAAATCAAAATCTATCCTTGGGGCGGGGGTTAAATGAAAGAAAGCATTCACATTCTTTCAGATGGACTGTTCTCTGGAGTGTGTGCACCAAGATTCGTACAGGACGTTATGATATGGGTTTGTTACCTGCTTATTGCATTTCTCTGTCTATTTATTGTTGCCAGTGATGGTGGATTCTTTTACATTGTTTTGGTTTGGAGACAGGATCTTGTGTAGTTTAGGCTGGCTTCCAATTTGCTGTAACCTTGAACTCCTCCTATCTCCATCTCCCAAATATTGTATGTGTCTCCATGCCCAGACTCCTTTTATACAGAATTTTAGTCATCAACACTCAGCATAGGACATTCTTAGTGCACAGGATCAACCTATAGGTTTGTACTGTTTTTAATTTTTTCACTATCTGTTGTAGTGTTTCATTATTCAATATCTAGAATGTGTGAAAGTTTCTTATTTAAAAATAGGACTTGGAAAAGAGGGGGGAACTTTCTTTATATTTGCCTAATTGGCTAATACATCGAAGTTAACTTGTGCAAACTTTCGATGAATGAGGTTACTTCCTCAATAGCATTTTGACAGATGGTCACTGCTTTTAGTGACAACAGCTGATATTTTGGGGCTTTAAATATTCAAAGAAATTCAACACATATTCATAACTAGTGTTGCTTGAGTTTTGATGCACACTGAGAGTTCTTAGCCGGGAACAGGACCTGTGCTGAAACTAGCTGGAACCATAACTCAATCCAAGCTCCCATTCTGAAGCCAAGACTCTACACTTGAGCATTTGGAATGGGTGGGGCATCTGAGTAACAGGCAGTGTCAGTCCTTAGGGGTTACAACTGAATGTTAAGTCAAGGACACCTGTTTAGATTTTTGCAAGCTGTGATTGGAATACTGTCCAAAGAATGAAGCTGGCAGAAGCTAGGTTAGTTCACAGTTCTATTCATGGGTGGAGTTCAGTTCCAGTCGGGATCTGGAATGAAGACCAACTGTCTGAAGGCAGAGAAGGCAGCTTTGGTGGGAGGTACACAATGCTGGCTAAAGACTAATCTAGCTCTGAAGCAAATTAGACGTTGAGTCTCGGATATAGATGCTTGATTCAGGATCCACCATGACAGATATTGTCATGTCCTCCAGCATCCTGATTCTCTTTCCTCCTTGTTCTGGGCAGCCAACATGCCCAAGAGTGAGCCTTCAAATAACTAAGATGATCATAGTAGTCATGACCCTAGCATCGTCCCTCCTTTGCAACTGTGGCAGTGAGGCAGAGCAGAAGCGCTTTGGAACAACACTCACTTTTCTGTTAAAGCAGCAGAATGGGCATAGGGCTTCATCTTTCCTCTCCCTGCTTGAAATTTTGGAATCAGTGGCAAAAGACCAACCCAAGCACTGAAATCCCAGCTTTGTCATCATCAATCCATAAAACTAATGTCAGAAACAATGTATGTCTGACTGTCACTACGTAAGGATTAGAACTCCTGGACTGGAGATGGATCAGCAGTTAAGAGCACTGGGTGCTCTTCCAGAGGACCGGGGTTCAATTCCCAGCACACACATAGCAGCTTACAACTGTCTGTAACTCCTGTCCCAGGGGACCTGATACTCTCACACAGATATACATGCAGGCAAAACATCAATACACATAAGGTAAAAACAAATAAATTTTTTAAAAAAGGAATTAGAACTCCTGTTCAAGCTTTGAATAGATACTCCGTCACTCACCATGGAAAGCATTCCTAGCTAATGCCTCCACCCACTATGGAAGTGAACATTTTAAATGGCATCACATGCAGAGAACAGAGTTGAGCATGTGTGCAGAAGGTGCAACAGACAGGCCACACTTCAGTAGCACACACAAGAGCAGACTGACTGCATGTTCTGATCAGATCCTAGCAGAAGATTGTGTTTCTAGATGGGGATTAAGATTAGCTGAGGGTAGTTAAGACAGTGGAAACTAAAAGACAAGATGTTGAAGTGGTAGTCTTAGCAAGGAATGTGAGGATATGGACGGGGTTCCTGCAGTGGGCTAAGGAGTCTGCATACTCCATCCTTTCTATTCTAGGCAGCAGTTTGGGGGCTCTAGGCTGAGTCGTGGCTAATCCCAATCTGTGTTCTAATTCCTAGCTTCATGATCTTGACAAAAGCTCTTATATTACTTACATTACTTCTTAATTTCCTCATCCTTACGATAGAGATAATATCAGCACGCGCCCTGTAAATGTAAGAAGTAAGTACAATAGTCTAGGCAATGACTTTAACTCAATATTAGATACACAGTGTGGTGACTTGAATAAGAATAGCTCTCATTAGCTTATAGATTTGAATGCTTAGTTCCTGCTTGGTGGACTGTTTAGGAAGGATTGGGAGGCATGGCCTTTTAGGAGGAGGTACGTTACTAGACGTGGGCTTTGAGGTTTCAAAAGCCCACATCAGGCCCATCATGCAGATAAGCTCTCAGCTACTGCCAACACCACGTCTGCCAGCCTGCCTCCCTGCCACCATCCTTCCTGCCATGATGATCATGAACTAACTCTCTGAAACTGTAAGCAAGCCCCCAGCTAAATGTTTCCTTTGACATGTTGTTGTGGTCATGTTGTCTCTTCACAGCAATACAACAGCAACTAATACACACAGTAAATATTCAGTATAGGATAAAGACAGTTGTGGTGGCCTGCACCTAAAATCCTAGCTCTTGAGAGACAGTGGCAGATAGAGCTCTGTGAGTTCAAGGCCAGCCTGGTCTACATAGTGAGTTCCAGGACAGCCAGGAGCTACCTAGAGAGACCATATCTCAAAAATCATTAATAAAGGGTATTTGTTTTATCTTGAGAATTAGGTAAGTATATGGACTCTAAAGTCAGAATACCTGGGTTCAAATCTTACATTCATCATTACTGACTATAAAACCTTAAGTAATTCTCAGTCTCCTGATCTGTCTTGTGGAGATAGTGACGCCACCATCCTTAAATGATAGTTGTGGAAATTCAATCAAATGGCATTATAGAACACTCAGGACTGTCAAATGAGAAATAAATATGGTCTAATATTATTAGTTGTCTACTGAACAGCATAAAGAATGTTTTAGACTTATTTCTGGCTATTTTGGTTTTTAAAAATCAAGTCAAGTCCAGTGGCATGCACTATAGTTCCAGCTATTGGACAGGCTGGGACAAGAGGATCACTTCAGTCATGAGTCTGAGGCCAGCACGGACAGTGTAGAAAAACCTGTTTAAAAAAACTTAAAACAGAGGGGGAGAATTAGGATGCCAGAGGAGATGGTTGGGGATCACTGACTGAGGACAGAAAGCATAGACGGAACACCACGGAGAAAGCTGAGTTGCAGATGAGCAATAGGGAAAGTGAGTTTACTGAAGAGAATGGGGAGGGTTAGGGGAATTCCATTATATTCCATTTTAGGAGACTGCATTATACAAACTATTTATTCTTCCTTTACCTTGCTAACCTCACCATCTTAGCGCAAACCAAGTATTCCAAAAATGTGACTTAAGAAAATTTACCGTGTGGAATAGTTTTAGCCCATGTTTCCTAATTGCTCCTCCCAACAAATCTAATAGTATTTAAGGATCATCTGTATAATGCACAATTCAGATCATACCTAACCCAAGAAATACAAGAACCAAAAAGTAAAGAAACTGTTACCAGAACCCACTTGGCACTGGATGGTGTACATAAATTATGGTGAATGCCAACAAACAACAGGTAGCTGTTGTCATGGTTGTTTCCATTTTTGTTTTTTCCTATGAAATGAAGTTTCTGTTTTTGGAAAGGAATCTATTAAGAGTTCTTTGAAACAAACAAAGAAATTTCTGTTTCTAGAATGAAAAGCCAGTTTCCAAGACACTAGTGAGAGGTGTCTAGACTTGTCCTAAGTTGGCCATCATGTGCCGCCAAGCTCATGGTCCAGGTTTCTGGAAGTTTCCCGGCTGTGTCCGGTTTCCATAGCAGGCTCATTATCAGCCAATGATGACCACAGAGTAGATGCTAAAAACCATGAACTGTCACCACCATCCTTGCTTGCATGTCCTCTCACCAGTCTGGAATCTGGTTCTTTGACATCTCTGTCGGGTCAAAGCTTACACATCCTACGTGTGCCTTTCCCCACCACAGAGTCCCCCATCAGTCACTGCTTCTCCCCACTACAGTGCCACCACTAGCATCACTGTTGGGAACATGCACCTTCCAACTATTGGGTTCCTAGGGTCCCAACTTCTCAGGTCGCAACTGTCTCTGCTTTTTTCTTTTCCAGTGTGACTCAGGTGTGTCAGATAAAGAAAGCAATGGGGCAGAGCTCACAGACCCACAAGAATATAGGATTCAGGGAATTACCTGGAGGTTGGTGATTTGATGACACATCCCTTTGGGGGCGGGGAGGAAGAGAGAGAGAGAGAAGTCTAACCATGTGCAGCTGTGGTCTGTGTTGGTGGCCAAAAAGCCTCAGGCAAACAGCTTTTTAGTAAATTTGTACCCTAAATGTAGCACAAATAATAAAAACCCAGAGTCAGATATAGGCATCCAAGCCACTAGAGAAGTCTTACCTCTCCCAAGACTGGGTGACAGCAGACTAAGCCTCTCTCTCCTCACATTTTACATTCCCTCTAGTGCTGGGATTAAAGGTGTGTGACTCCCTAGTACTGGAATTAAAGGCATGTGGCTCCTTAGGACTGGAATTCAAGGTGTGAGCCACCACCACCTGGATCTATTTCTGCACTGATCTTGTGTAACCCAGGGTGGTCTTGAACTCACAGAGATCCATCTGCCTCTGCCTCCCAAATCCTGGGATTAAAGGTGTGTACCACCATTACCTGACCTCTAGTGGCTTTACCTTTGCCTCCGGGCTTCAGGCAAGATTTATTTATTAAAATACAAATAATACAACATCACTACAGAGCAACCCTTCAAAATGACTGTAAGCCAACTTCCCCATAGCCAAAGCTTTTATTGTGCTTTTGCCTCATGAATCCAGTTGTTGTCTATTAAAATGTGAGCATATTTTCTCAGGCTCTCACTAGGAATCTCAAACCTGAAGCTGTTGTGACATAGCTGTCTATTAAGCTGAGCGGCTTCATGGCGAGGCAGCATCTTAGCTGGAAGGCTACTGAACTGGAAACACCATCTTCCATTTTCTCCCAGGAAGATGACGTGTACCCCCTTTCCACTGCAATCCTAACACTCCATTACAAAGGTAAGCACTCTCTCGTCTGTGATGGACACGTTTTCCAAGAGTCATCCTTTGGTGCCAGGAGTCATCTGGAATTTATCCCGTTATCACTAAGCCCCAGCGACAACGTCTTAGCGCGCACGACAGCTATTTTTCAAAGTTGCCCCTGATGCTTGCTTTCCCCTGGAACACCACAGCTTCATATCACAATTTATTTACATGCCAGGTGCAGTGAGATAAACAGATATGAATTCTGAGCGAGTAGAGATTATCAGACAGTCGATTTTTAATCTTTTTTTTTTTTTGGTTTAAATTATTTTCCTGAAGTTTACTCTCAGTTTCACTACTGTGTTGCTTTGGGGTAGAAGTATAGAAAGCTGTGTATAAAAACTATATCATTTACTGACTTGCAGTATATACATATATGGTCCTCCTGACCGTGAACTTCTCAGTGTGGGGGAGTGTGTTAACTTCCCTGGCCATCTGTTCTTTAATGGATAGAGCAATAGAATACGGAAGAAGTACTCTGTGCTGATTTCAGAGTTCGGGCCTTGAGACACGTAGCTTTCACTTCCTATCTCTCTGGAAGCTCTACCTACCTTGAAGTCCAGCTATCCCAAGACCGCCTGTCTGGAGAGACACGCCTTCTGCCTCCTGCCCATCCCTGCTAAGGGACAGGCATCTGATTGAAGCCTCCAGATTATCAGCAAGATGCCTTTGGAGCAGGGGGTGTTCCTGGCTCAGTTTGCTCGCGAAATCACAGGTTACAATAGACGACGGTTATTTTAAGCCTCTGAGATTTGGAGTGATTTGTCACACACGGTAACTAGAAAGAACAAAATCCTGCAGAGAGTAGTAGCATGTGCGGGCGCTACTCTCCACTCCCTCCCTGGAGAGCAGCTCCTACCTTAACAGCTCTTCAGCAGCTCTCACCTTGTCTACCGTGAGATGGTGCCTAGGGGAGCAGGCCTTTTTTTTTTAATGCTTGTTTGTTTTAATTATAGCTGGCAGCAGCTAAGAATGCTGGGGCCCATTCTGCATGCTCTTAGGGAGTGCAGACCAGAGGACCAGACCAACCTCAGGACTCAGAGCTGGCACAGAGGATTGTTTTTAACACTCAGAACCTGAAGAGGAGGAAATCCGTAATTCTTTTTTCTCATTCATTGCTGGAGGGGCCCACCACCAGAGAGACGTCTGTGGCTGATAGAATGGGCTTACAAGGAAATGCCATCTGAGTCCTATCCTATGTGGTGATGACGGTACCACAAGATGAAATGAAAATGATGGGAGATAGATCACTCTCTTTCTTTCTCCCCTTCATGGTAGAGCCATGATAGAGTGGCAAAAGGAATGAAAGAAATGGGTGAGACAAAGACAGGTTCTGAGCAACACAAAGATCGGCCAGCAAAAAATTAGCCGCTCCGTATGCACTTAGAATTTTGGATTTAGGGACCTGGAAAACATGTTACTAATGATTTTATGGATCCCCAAATAACTAACCAGAATGACTCAATAATAAAATAATGACAAAGTAATGGTTTAATGTGGAAATTATCGGGCAGGGTGTAAAGAAATTACATCAGTCCTAACAACTGACAACTGACTTGGCTTATTGTAAACTGTTTCCTGGCTAATTTTGTGTTGTGTGCACACATGCATACACACACGTGCATGTGTGTTTAAGTAAATAAAATAAAAATATTTATTTATTTTGAGACAGTGTATAAATACAGGTTTCTATATAAGAGGTTTCTCTGTCCCTCCCCATCCCATAGCCACTTCTAGATATTCATTCAGAGGTTTAATACTAATTGCAAAAATGTTTGGCTTATTGCTCAGGCTTATTATTAACTAGCTCTTACAGCTTAAATTAGCCCATTTCTATCAATCTACATTTTGCCACATGGCTTTGTGGCTTTGCCTGTTCTCTAGCATCTTGCTTCCCTGGTAACTAACTCTTCTTTCCCTGACTCCATCCTTCTTCTCCCTGTATCTCCACTTGGCTTTTCCACCTAGCTTTAGTCTGCCTGGCAATAGGCAAAATCAGTTTTATTATTTAATCAATGAGAGTAATACATGTTCACAGTGTACAGAAGGATTATCCCATGGCACAGAGTCTCACTATGTAGTCCTGGCTAGTCGGGAACTCTCTTATGCAGACTAGTTTGGTTTTGAGCTCATAGATGCCTCTGTTTTATAATTTTAAAGTCAATGTTCATTCTTCTTGTCTTCAAGACAGAAGCCAAAGCAAGTCCTGGAGCTTTGTGAGGCAGGAAGTCCTGAGGGGTATGTGTTTTTCGGAGAGCACCATCCTGCCATCTCACAGTTGCCTTGGGATGCTCTGATTTCATTAATCACTATTAATTATTTTCTATTTTTTCCTTAGCACTAAAATTAATTTAAATTAACTGGGTGGTGGTGGCGGCACTTGACTTTAATCCTAGCACACAGGAGGCAGAGACAGGTGGATCTTTGAATTTAAGGCCAGCCTGGTCTACAGAGTGAGTTCCAGGATAGCCAAGGCTACACAGAGAAACCCTGTCTTGAAAAACAAAAATAAATAAATGAAATAAAGTGAAGATACTATTTTTATATTCCTAACTATGTGACAGTCTTGGGAGCAGAAGCCTGTCCTTTGTAATTCCTCCACACTGCATCTTTATTATGATCTTCCCTCCTTATTTCTTGGGAACGCTCACCCTGTCCTCTCCCTACACTTTCGTCATGGCTCCTCCACGTCACTTTCTGGAACATGCCACCAGACTTCAGTTTGCCACTGACTGGTTGGAGGTGTGTGGGCACCTCATCTAAAGCTGGGAGAACCAGGCTCTTTTCCCTTTAGTTATTTTGCAGATGTGTGAGATGTTGCTTGGAATAGACTCAGGAAGTACTCTCTCCACATGGGCCAGAGAGATGGAGGAAACCGTTCTACAGAAAGAGCGAAGACTTAGGTGGAGACAGGTGGAGAGAGAGGCAGGTAAGCCAGCAGTGGAGATCTGTTTGTGATTCTCATTCAAAACATACCACCCAAGGTATATTTTGGAACTCAGGATAAATTTTTCATTCTCTGTGTTTTAGAACAAAGTCCTTGTCTTGTGTAAAGCTAGTTCTAGTAGACCCACAGATTCTGGAAAAACAAAGATGCAGAAGGAGTTGTGGATGGCTTCTAGGCAACAGTCTGATCCACAGGGGCTGACAAAACACGTACTATTTCCCTAAGTTTAAAGGCATGCATCTCAAATCAAGAAATGTAACCCACACTTTTAATATCTAGCTCTTGAGGGGCAGAAGCTGGTGCATCTCTATGAATTGGAGGCTAGCCTGTTTTCCACAGGGAGTTCCAGGCCAGCTACAGTTACATAGCAACCTTGTGGCTAAAACAAAAGTATCTTAAAAATACCAAGATCACTACTACTACTAACAATAATAATGAAACAGACTTAGAGAGGTTAAGAAGTTTTCCGCAAAGCTAGATAGTGTCTAAGTCTAGAGGTAGAGGTGTGGCCAGGCTAGACTGAATCCACCTTGGTGACCTGTAGGTGGGACACCTGTCTCTATTCTTGCTCCTATACTGTAGCATCAGGCTATGAGGATTTGAGTGAATTCTGTAAGCCAGTCAAGCATCATGGAACTGATCTTAGCTTATTGGCAGGACTGCATTTTGTGCTGCCCCTTAGAGGCAATATGGACCAAATAAAGTATAACTGGCCGAGAGGCCCACCTGGAAGCTGGACAGGGTTCTAAGAGGGAGCCGCTGAGAGTAGCAGTCTTCAGGATTCCATTGCCACAAAAGATGGCATGGGGTGGCTGCACCAGTGCAATGACTGAGATCGACCTGGGCAATCATGGCTACCACAAGAGAGCAGCAGGGATGTGTGTCCTTTGTACTCCCAAGTCTTCATTCCTGGTCATCCTGCCAACATGAGCTGTGGTCATTCTTGAAAGCCAAGGGTGGGGGTTTAAGAGACGAGGGGGATGACAGAAGACAAGAGTGACAAAGGGGAGGAAGCAATAGTATTAAGAAAAGTGGAAACTGGGATTGGAGAGGTAGCTCCATGGCTAAGAGTGCTTAGGGTTTGAGTTTGAATCCTTAGCATACATAAAAATATAGGCATGGCTAAGTGTGCCAGCATTGGGAAGTGGACACCGGAGGATCATGAGAGCTCATGACGAACGAGCCTAGCCTAAACAGTGAGCTTCTGATTCAGTGAGAGACTCTGCCTCAAGGCAACAAAGTGGCGAGCATTAGAGGAAGACGCCTGACATCCTCTTCTGGCCTCTGCACATGCATGCATGGGTATTCATATACACTATAACACACACACACACACACACACACACACACACACACA
>LOEQ01001218.1:102692-125661 GCA_001685075.1 Bramus lutescens
TATAAGTTTTAAGTTGGGAAAGCAGTTCATAATTAGTTCATGTTGCCCTGTGTATGTGTGTGTATGTATGTATGTGTATATACCCTTGCTGATGACCGGGAGTTCTCAGAGTTGTCATACTGTATGCTCTGACTCCCAGCTTTAGCTTGTCAGTGTGACTTCCCCAGTTAGTATCTTTCACCAGACTCCATCAACAGGTTTGTCCTACGTTAGATGGGTGCAGTGAACCCTTAAGAGACGAGAAGCTGAAGCTTGGGAATGCTAGAGTCCTTGCCTGGAACTTCCTTCTGCTGCTGGCTACAATCAGAACTCGCAGGCACTCGAGAGGACTGAACTTGTAGGTGGAAGGTGAAGAGAGCAGATGTCTCAGACTGCTGGGGAAAGCTCTTGGGTACAGGATTGACTTTCCTGCCCTCAGGGGAATCAGGGTCACTGAATGGCTTCTCTTGGCCAGCTGTATTCACAGAGGTGGGGAGCAGCCTCACAGTGGGCCCCACATGCTGCAGAAACCAGGGCACCGGGTCGCAGTTCCTAGCATGAGCAGCTAGGTGGAATGCAAATATTTATAATTGTGGGGAAGCAAGTTTAAGTTCCAACGGAATTCCTAAGGACAGTTGTTGTTGTTGTTTTTNACAGAGGTGGGGAGCAGCCTCACAGTGGGCCCCACATGCTGCAGAAACCAGGGCACCGGGTCGCAGTTCCTAGCATGAGCAGCTAGGTGGAATGCAAATATTTATAATTGTGGGGAAGCAAGTTTAAGTTCCAACGGAATTCCTAAGGACAGTTGTTGTTGTTGTTTTTCCTAGAAAACTTTCTCTTCTCAGCCCAGGTGAGACAGGAACCTTGAGACAACTATTTCTGCAATGAAGTACTTGCTTTCTCTTCTTGCTTTGTGGGTTCTGATGTGGCCACTGTCTGTTACCCTTCATTGACTTTCGCCATGCTACCATTAACTTAGCATCTGCTTTGTTTGGAAATAAATGTCTTTTAAGAGCCTGGGGCATGATAGAAACATACACAAGTGTACAGAGAGTTAATAGAAACGAAATGATTGAGAATACAAAGCCAGGTGTAAAACAGTCCTGAATTCTAAGAAATGTGAATTCAGTTGATAGTGCAGAACTGAAACCACCAGGCTGGGGTGCGGGGAGAGAGGACACTAGCACAAGGAGCCCCTTTTCCATTCTATACATTTTTGCAGAGCCACGGGCTCTACATCTTTGCAGAGTACAGTGTGCTCACGTTTTACATGGGGGTCAGTTCTCCCAAGCAAATGTTTGAGACTTATTTTTCATATAAGTCAGTCCTAGAGATTTTCTACTTTCGACTGTTAGATAAGGCTTTTTGGTGGTTTAATAACAAGTCTGGGCTAGTGTTATCTTAATCCTTTCTTTGCTTTAGTATTTAGTCTTATTAATCTTAGGGCAAAGATTAATTTTGGAGGATATTGTTAAACTTTGGTGGCTGAACAGGGCCATGGTATGCCTTCCGAATGGCAGAGAGCCCTGATATGACTTAGTGGATTCGATTCCCAGTAGCAGGATGTTCGCCATCTTGTTCCTGCTTTGCCAAGAACGGAGCAGTGGGTTTCCTGAGCAGGTGCCTTGTCTTGAGGGGAGACTTGCTGTTGACTGCTTGCTCTTGAGAGTAGCCTTTTGATCTCTCACCCTTTCAAATGCTCTGTGAGGGCAGTGACCCAAGTCAGTTAAGGATGAACCATGTGCACAGCTCACTGTCAGTCTACCAAGTCAGATATCATTTGAACAGTCATTGTTTGCTCAGCACATACTCAGCTGTCTTGTGGCAGGAGTGGGCTGTGGGTGATCCCTGCACTCAATACTGTGTCCTTAAGATGCTTGAGCTAGTGAGCCCTGGAAGAAGGAAGGCGAAGGAACCCATTTGAGTGGCCTGTCTTCTTGCTTTCTCTTGCCATGAAGACAGTACAAAGTTTGGAAAATACAGGAAAAGTATGAAGAAGAAAAAAAGCCGTCATCTTTGTACCACACAAGGCCCAGTATTCCACTGCCATGCTTCAGACCTTAAAAATGGTTTCCTGACCAGGCCATGGTGTGCAGGCCTAATCCTGGCACTCAGGAGGCAGAGGCAGACAGATCTCCATAAGTTCAAGGCCAATCTGGTCTACAAAAGCGAGTTCCAGAACAGCCAGGACTACACAGAGAAACCTGACTCGAAAAACTGGACTGAGTGTGTGTGTGTGTGTGGGGGGGGGAGTAGAAAAAGGTTCCCAAGCCAGCAGACCCAGAGCTTTGTCCCGTAACAGGAGCCTTGAGGTGCTGACCGCTGGGGGAAAGGGAAAGTGTCTCTGGGAAAAGTGGTGTTTTGTTGGGGGTGTCTGTTACGTGACTGCCTCCGAATTCTCAGGGAACAAGCACAGACTGAGCAGGACTGACCATAGATTTCCCTGTGGGGCATTTCTGAGCTACACATGCATTCTAAAGCTTCAGGAGATGGTTGCTGGCGTCCTAGATGCTTTTCTCAAACGCTCATTT
Source organism: Bramus lutescens (assembly GCA_001685075.1). NCBI lineage: Eukaryota > Metazoa > Chordata > Mammalia > Rodentia > Cricetidae > Bramus > Bramus lutescens. The sequence continues at coordinate 105,203 of LOEQ01001218.1, forward strand.
TCCTTGGCGTCTGCTGAAGAAGTAAAACAGAGTCACATTTTAACAATTGTAGTCTGTCCCTGGTTTAAAGTTGGGAGAGTTTATATTTGGGGAGGCTAGCAAAGAAATATTTTTTAAATGAATACGTGTGCATGTGCTTGCACACACACACACACACCTAGACGCCCATACACACCACACCACCATTCCAGTCAATTATGAACTAGCATTTTTCACAATATCCCTATCAGATGTAGGAATTTCCATTTTATAGTGTAGATGTAGAAATGGTTTTAGCTGCTGAGTTGCATGTGTGAGTCACAGTTCTGTGTTGGGGCAGGGACGTGCAGATGGCTTACAGTCACAGACTGAGTTCCACTGCACCCCTGTGGTTTTTCACTTCCGAAAAGAGGACTGTGAAGATGGGTACTCACAAGTGATTGAAAAGGTGATAGAGCCGGAAGGCTTTTCCTGGGTGTGCGTGGGGGTGGGGGGAAGGGGGTAGGAAATGTAACCAGTAGGGTGGTTGAGAAATGAATGGTGGAGGACAAAGAGCAGGTGGTTTAATTTTGGGTAGGATTGGCAAGTGGCTAGAGGTTAAGAAGCTAGGATGGGTACTATATGGGAGATATTTGTTCTCTTTGCGTACTTAGTTCTTTATCCACTTACTTAACTGTTGAAGCTGTCCTGTGTGCCGGGCATTGTGCCCCAGATTCAAAAGGAGTGATCCATGTCCATGAGATTAAGCCCAATTGATAGATAAAATAGATCTGTTTTGAGTGCCAAGGTAGAGGAAATACAGGCAAGATTTGACAAAATGCAGTAAAATGATTCTGTTGTGTTTGTTTCTCTTACTAAGCTTTGACGGCTAGGTCTGTGCCTTTTGGGATGCTGTGTTCCTAAAACCTAGGTTTAAATGCACCCTGAACTACTAATAGATTAAAACCTGATGTAGAGTTTATGGATGGTGTGTTAAAGTATCTTTTTGTCTATGAGAACAGGAACCCTCAAGTTCCTTATGTGGAGACATCTGGTGACAAGTCCTGGCTTACTGGCAATTCTGGAAATTGGGCTGATGGATACTGAGAAGTTGAGTTAAACTGGCCATTTTGTTTTGGGATTCAATCATGACTGATGTTGTGTAAGAAGGTTCTGGTGGCCTACATTTTTTGAAAGGTGCCTCATGAAGCTTGGAAAAAGGATGGCATGTTTCCAAGGCCACAAGATCTACAAAAAGAAGTGTGGAAAGCCCCAAACAACAAAATTCTGGTTGGATGTATGGGTGCAAATAATGCTGATAGACAAAAGCAGGGCAGCTTCTAAAGAAGACATAAAAACAGGGCCCCTGGGAAAGAGACCAGATTTAAAGCATCTATTAATATGCAATTCACATGCTGTGTAATTAGCCCAGTTGCTTCTGGGGTTTTCACACCTATATGCAGCCATCACAGTTAGTTGTAAGAGATTTTATCACTTCAGTACAACCCCTTTAGTTTCCAAACCTTTCCATGTCCTTCTGCCCCCTCATCTCTTAAGTAGACATTAACGTATTTTCTGTCTATACAAATCTGCCCATTCTAGACATTTTCTATAAATAGATAGCATCATGATATGTGGACTTAAATGACTGGGTTCATCACATTATGGTGTTTTTAAGGGTCATACATGTCTTTGTACTTGTTAGGGAAAGTCATTTGAGTGATGATCAAAAGAGAAAAGGGTATATAATAAATATGAAAATAACAGATAAACTCAGTTAAAAGTGTGTCAGGAAAGTTCTGTTTAGAGTGATCATTTAGATCTTAAGTGTTCCCACAGGCCTTAATATATCAGGTCTTTTGGGAAGCCATGGAGCCTTTAAGAAGGTGGGACTTGTTGGGAGGGAGTTGAGTCAGTGGGGGTTGTCTTAGAAGGGATATTAGCATGCTGGCTGAGATCCTAGCATATAACAACTCTAGGAGCACCTTTGCTCCCAGCATTTCCTGCCACGGTTCCAAAAAGCAAGGAGCCTATCACCAGTAGATTGCGACAGAAACTGTCCCCCTCTAAGCTCTGTGTCAGGTGTTCTGTGACAGCCGTGCAAAGCTATATTTTCAGTATGGCCTATGGATTGTAGGAGTAAGACTGAAATTATCACAGTGGTTTTTAAAAACCTTGTAAGTGTAACACACATACAGATATATAAAGATACAGCTCGATAGATGGATCGGAAAGCAGGTAGTAGGCTCTAATAGTGTGAGTGGAGGGGGAGAGTTGGAGGTGGGGAGCTGCAGAGGTCATTGGTGGTGCCAGTTTCCTTTTCTTCTTCCCCTTCCTTCCCTCCCTCCCTTCCTCCCTCCCTCCCTCCCTCCCTCCTTCCTTCCTTCTTTCCTTCCTTTAAACATTTTTCTACTCAGACCTCTTTTTACCTGAAATTTGTTACCGCCCTCAGATGATCTTTATGTTTGTATAAAGTAGGTAATGGAGGTCAAACACCTGACAGCAGATTATAAAGAAATTTATTTTAAAGCAATTCTTTGGTCACACGTAGTTTTACTGTTTATTAAAGATGAAAGCGAACTAGAGTAATAATGAGGTGGATGTGTTTATTTTTATGTGAAGAATACACTTTTGGCTGAGGATTTGCTGTTATAGGGCAAGGATGTCCTCAGATTCTCAGAGTTGACTGATATCCCTGCTCTTTAGTCCCAAGTGCTGAGGGTTCATAAATGCCTAGGACAGAATGGCAGAAGTATGTTCAAGGCTGGTTCAGAAATGGTTGGAAACTCTCTCCTAGTCCCAAGTCACACTTTATTGGCTGTTTTTCATGACACTCAGGAAAACAGCCGAATTAGTTAGTGTCTTGTTGCTGTGACAAGTACCTGACAGAGGCAGCTTAATGCATCCGTCATGACCAGGAAGTCACGGGTGTGCGGCAGCTAGCCACGTCACATGTTGCTGCTCAGTCCACCCCCCATTCCCTTTTTTAGTTCAGGATCTGAGTCTGTGAGATGGTGCCATCCATCTTCAGGGCAGGTCTTCTGGTCAGTGAAATCGCTCAGGAAATGGCCTCACAGACATGCCTAGAGTTGTGTCTAAATGCCTCTAAATCTGTTCAAATTGGCAACAAGGATTAATATCACAGCAGCAGACAGCAGTTTTTAAAATCAAACATTCTGACACAATACACTCCACAGATACACACATTTAAATGCTAAGAAGTAATGTTAGGAGAATATGAAAAGTCTTTGTTTTCTGTAATTAAATCATTGTATTTCTGTCAGAGCAGGAAACTTTGTATAGTGAAAACATTGCAGTTTATACCAGCATGATAGTGGTAAACACTTTGCATTCTATGCATGTTTGATTTTGAGTTATTTTTGGTCATTGTGTATTCAGAAACTGCATTGTTGTCAAATGTTTCATGTGGGGCTGCGACTCAAATTTGAGTGCTGTGTTATAGAAAAGAGCCATTTGAATGCCCAAAGAATAGGAAGCTCGCAATATGAGATTACCGAGCAACCTTTTAAGATGTGCATGTTTGCTTTATGAAATATTTAACAAGTTCTCTGTCACTTCTCCGAGGACCTACATTAAGTACAGGCTTTGTCTGAACATCAGCTTCTGGAATCACTGTAGTATTTATTGCATGTTTTTCATTTTGATGTTATTAATAAATGGGTATCATGTTCTTAAACTTGAGATAAGATTAAGATGGTGGTTGGAGGGATGGCTAAGTGGTTACAAGTCCTTGCTGCTCTTGCAGAAGACCCAGGTTTGTTTCCTAGTACCCGCATGGTGGCTTGTGACTGTCTGTATCCAGTGCCAGAGGATGCCATTTCTCTTCTGACCTCCAAGGGCTCCTGCACACACCTGGCACACATATACTCAGACATACATACTTACACATAAAATTGAATAAGTAAATATTTTAAAAGTATTGATTAAGATTATGGCATAAAAGTAAGATACAAATGAATAAAACATTTAAAGTAGGCTGTTGTGTCATGTCTAGCCTGGAAATAACTTAATTTCTGGAGTGAGAGCCACAGAGCCAGTCATGCAGCCAAAGGACACATATGGTTGGTCACATGTTATCACTGTCAAGCTCAGATTCATTTCAATAACTCACCTGCCTCAGCTGCTAGAACACGATTGTCTCTTAAGGGTTGATGTAGACAAATTCTGAGTGTTCTTCTGAGATCAACCATCTTCTTTGTAGGGGATAGTGGAGCTCTCAGCTCCTCCCCCCCCCTTTTTTTTTATCAGAACTGATGGCCAGTGTTCTGTGACGTGTTTGATGAAAGCAGTTTGGGCCAGCAGGTTTGGGGACCACCATCCCTGGTAAAGGGGCAGCACTGCTCTGAGGGCCTCTTGGCACTGAGCTGGGGTGGACTCACATGAGCAGCGTTGTCTGCAAAGCTTTGCTGATGCTTATGTCTGCTTCCTGTTGAATCCAACACCTCTTTGTAGTTGGCAGAGCCTTCTGCTGGAGTGTTGGCTTTGTTGACTGTCTCCAGAAGTTTGTAAGTGGCCTTCAGGACTGGTTGCCTTTGAGTATCCCCTGAAAACTACGCTACATCATTTCGTGGTACAGAGGAGTCGACTGCTCACAGACATCAGTGTCCTTTGGAGGATTTTGTCCCTGTTGCAGAGAACAATATTACAAACAGTCGAATCTGTTTCCTGGCTCTGCCAACTGATGTTAATGGAACCTTATTTCTTTATACCAGAAAAGAATTTGAATGTGTGAGATTTCTCCTTGATATTTTCAGTCTGCTTTTAGTGTTAGGTAATAGTGTCATGTTTTAGTTGTCTGATGTGTCAGTGGTTATGTGATTATTTTTCCCCCGAGGGATAGGGAAATGAGTGAAAAGCTCACCGCTGCCTTGTGAAGTAAGCTGTGTCTTGGCATGAAGTGCTGATCATTTGGCTCACATAGACATTAGATCACCTTGCCTGGTACTTGGGAAGGTTCCAAAAGTGCTTCCTAACCCTGCAGGATTCTCCATCAACTCAAAGTGGTGCAGGGAGTGATGTGTCTTGTTTCCTGTTCTCCTATGTCTTGCCAACTTACTCTCACCATGCTCTTTATTGATAAAAAAAATTAGTTAGCCCCAAACCATTTTCTTCTCCCTGCATGGCAGAGGTGATGAAATTTATGAGAAGGTACATATAAGGGAAGATTTGGAGTACTGCTGTGGATGTGAGCTACAAAGGACTGGAGATAGAGGGGAGTGCCCTGTGCATTTCCTTCACTATCAGTTCTTCATCTCTGGAAAGAGTGGGAAGGACACTTGTGCACATATTGGTTAGGATTTTAATTGCAGAGACCAGGATCTACCCAGTGTAGACAAAGTGAGTTATTTTGTTAAAGTTCAAAGGGAGGTAGCTAGTTTAGCAAAGGATTTGAAGGGCTAAAGAAAGAGACTGGCTGGGTGTTGTGGTGCATTCCTTTAATCCCAGGTTGGTGGCTGCAGAGGCAGGCTGATTTCTCTTAGTTTGAGGCCATCTGGATCTCATACACAGCAAGGGGCCATCCAACACTATATAGTGAAATGCTATCTCAGAATAAATAAATAACAACAATAAAGACTGCAGACTGAATCATCGACAGGAGCCATTGTCCAAATAGCCTATGAAGGAACTGCATTGGTCAGGGTGCCCCAAATTCGAAGCTAGAGCTAGAATCCCTCACTTCAGCCCAGTGGACACTATACACCCTCTGCTTCTCCTTGTGACTGCTGTGAAGGGGTCCCACAGGGTGTGTGTGGTTGGAGGTACCCAGCTCAATCTGCTGGCCCAATGAGACAAGGAAGGTGGGAAGCGTAACCTCCTTCCCTCAGTTCAGTTTTTAAATTCTGTTTTGGGAAGGTAAACTTCACACATTATGGAATAGAGATGTGATGGAGCAAAGGTGATCCTGAACTCCCTGAATTGCCAGTGCTCCTTATAGCACCACTGCAAATGATGCAGTAATTACAGAATTACAAATAATACAGGAGTCAGCAGTCTGAGAGTCTAGGTGATTTTTTTTTTTGTGTGGTTTTTCAAGACAGCGTTTCTCTGTGTAGCCCTGGCTGTCCTGGAACTCACTCTGTAGAACAGGCTGGCCTCAAACTCAGAGATCTGCCTGCCTTTGCCTCTTGAGTGCTGGCATTAAAGGTATGTGGCACCACTTCCAGCTTCAGTTTAAATAATTTTTAAGGAAAACACACTTTTGTATCAGGGAACAGCATCTAAAAAGTCCTTAAATGTGCTGTAGTTTGGTTCTGTGAATCTGCTGAGAGCACAGTGTTGATGGGGTCCAAGACAAGGACAGCTGCAGGCTCTCTAGTCCTCGGAGGGCCAGGACCGTAGATTCCTCTTCTTACTCAGGGAGAGTTGAGACTTCTCAGCGGGCCACTGTAAGTTCATTGCTGCTGCTAGAAGAATGAATCAGTGCACATTTGTGATCAATTGTCTATTTTTTTCCCCTAAAATGGAGTTAGCTCTAGGAGAAACTTAGAAATTATGCTGTTTTGGGAGTTGGCAAGATGGCTCAATGGGAAAAGGCACCAAGCATGATGACTTGAATTTGATGACCCAGAATAGCATGGTCCATGGTCCAGGTTATCCTCTGACTTCTACACCTATGTGCTCCATGGCTTGTGCCACCCTGTCCCCAGTAAATAAATAATGTGATGAAACAAAAGCAAAAGAAATCACCCCGCTTAGGAGCCTAAGGCAGACAAACCCGTGGTTGTTCAGGCTGTGTAGCAGGTTGGTGCAAAGGCCTGCTGGCTTCTCAGCAGGGCCCTCTGAGAAGAGCATCGCTATAGGGAGCTTCAAGGGCCCCAGAATGTCTTTGTCACTGCTGTTGATTTGAAGGACACTGGTGGTCTTTAATGTGTCAGATGAACACTTGGGTGTTTGTTCTTGACTTTGAGGAAAAGGAATCTTAGGAGGAAGAATTTGTGCAAAACACACTTGGAGGAACATTCACTGAACAGTGTCTAATTTATTGAAGCTCCAAATTTTATGGTAAAATAAATTACAAAAATGAAGCCCTCTGCATGTAACTGTCTCCCCTTTTCTCCCTAGGTGTCTATACATTTATCCTGAAGTAGTTCTTTTGCTGAGGCACTTGCTGCTGCATGCATGGTCGGTACTAGTTAAGAACTGCCTCTTCTCTGCTCAGACACTGCTCTGCAGTGTGCCTTCTTGCCCTGAGCCTTTTTGCCCCTCCGTGTGTCCCTGCAACCTCTCTTCCTGTTCCCCTGCCCTTTTTGTCTTCAGTCACACCTAGTCCTTCTTAGTAACGTGTGCACCTCCCAGACAACACGCTGTTTATTAGACCGTTGTCGTTCCCGTCAGGGTATAAGCCCGTGAAGGCACAGATGTCAGGCTCTTCATCTCTAGCGTGAAGAATATGCCTGCTACACAGGAGAGAATAGGCATGGGGAGAGAGGAGGCTCAGCAAAAGCAGCTGCCTTTTAGGATTCGTGTTAGTGAAGTGTAGACTTAGCTCTTGTGTTTGCTTCCTGGGCTTATTAGGAACAGCACAAACATCCATTTGTATATAGAAAATAAATGAGTTATGATATGTGTAGTGTTTGGAGCCCTTTTTTGTCAGTAAACAAGGAACTCAGATTCAGGTGAAAAAAAAAACGCCATTATCCTAGAATACTAAATGATAAAAATGCATAGACGTTCTCAAATATGGACTTGGACATGGACTTGGCTTAAAAGGCTCTCACTGTCACTAGGTGTCATAGTTTTATGGTACTGGGTCGATGGAGGAGTAATGGGGAGGGAGGACAGAGGAGATTTACAGAGTCATTCAGATATGGAATCCAGAATAGCACCTTCTGTTAATCTGGCTCTTGTTGGAGAAGCTAAAACAACATACTCAAGGAGCATAATATTCTATAACTTCTGGAAGTCCTCATTTAAGTAAGTTTATGGTAGTTGGGGCGCAAGATCATTAGTAAATCTTTAAATAATGTTCCTGTATTTGGAGGGTAGGTATCTCGGCACTCGTGTCCTGTGGAGGTCTGAGTTGGCTATCTCCTGCCTTGTGGGTCCTGGGGATCAAACCCAGACTCTCAGACTTGGCTGTAAGTGCCTTTACCTGCTAAACCATCTCACCAATCCTATAAAACTTTTTATTACTTAATAAAGACATAGTGACTTTGAGAATGCAGGGCAAATAAAGATTACATGTCAGGAAGGTAGTAAGACACCTAGAAAATGCCTTAGAAATCAGCTGACTTTTATGATCTTAAGTTCAACTCATATTCCTTACCCAGTATTATGCAACTAGTTATGGCAGAATTGGGGCTCCTTTTCCCTTCAACAGGAAAGGAACACACGTCTCTTCTTTGGGGATACTCCAGGCAGCAAGCAGTTGCTCATTTGTTTGGTAGTCTGTTTTTATCTGGTAAATTCTAAATAGTCATGCAGGTATCTCACCCTCTACAAGTGTGTGTGTGTGTGTGTGTGTGTGTGTGTGTGTGTAAAACTGTGTAGCTCTGGTGTCCCAGGCTAGTGCTGGGGAAGAAATGCAGGTATGGTTAGGCCCTTCTGCTTTGGTGTTGCTCCCCAAGCCCTAAACCTGGGAGCTGTTTGTTGCTTAGCCGCTGGAGATAGCATTGATGTTCTTTGTGATTTGGCTTCTGTTTTTCATATTACTGGATTCAAACTTTTGCAAATCTTGGTGATTTGATAAAATATAGTCTAAAGTGAAGTATTGAAGGTTTCCTGGCATAGATCCAGCTGCAGCAGGCTCATTACTTAAAGGCCAGGCAGTGTGGTTGGAGTTTGGTCTGAAGCCATGTGAAGACTACAGTTGGCTGACTCTGAGTAGGGATCCCAGGAGCCGCCCACCTTTTCCAATTTGCATTTATATCAGAGAAAGCAGGTTTCCTGCAGAAATCATTTGCCTTTAATGGACTGTATGGAAATTGCATCTTTGACTAAACAGATGTTTTTAGTCTTTAGAGTGCGCATGTTTTTAAAATTAATCACTTCAATCCATAGGTAGAAACCTTATTTTAATTTGCTAACGTTCTGACTGCTAACTTATTTTGAAGATTTTTACAAAAAGTAGAATCAAGCTGGGAATGGTGTTTGCCTGTGATCTCAGCACTGGAGAGGCAGAGGTAGGCAGATCTCCAAGGTTGAGGCCAGCCTGGCCTGCAGGTGGTATCCCAAGATAACCAGGGCTACCCAGTGAGACCTGTCTCCAACAGGAGGAAAAAAGGAAGAAAGAAAAGAAAAGCTCTTTTCCCTTAGGCAATGGCCCAGCTTTATTTTATTTTAGTGCTCAGCTACTTTGAACAAGGTTTGTTATTCTGTAAAACTTCTGGAAAAGAAGTATGAATGATTATTATTTTTTTTGAGACATGGGGAGTCAAATTCAGAAAGATTTTCGTCTGTTTGGTATTAACTAAGAGGTGTCTGTTAATGGGTTTAACTTCATAAACAGAGAAGTGATGTACAATGGCAGTTGACAGGCAGACTTGTTAAAAGTGGCTTATAGAACTGTTTAAGGGGCGTGTGCTGTCCTTTTGATTCCTTTGTGTGTGTGCACCATGTGTGTGCAGTGCCTTGGATTGTAATACTCCGGATCCCCTGGAACTGGAGCTACAGGTGGCTGTGAGTGGCACACGTGAGTGCTGGGGACTAAACCTGGGTCCTCTGGTGGAGCAGCCAGTGTTCTTAACCACTGAGCCGTCTCTTCTAGGTCTTTTGACTACACTTTCACTAATGACTTTTTCCACTCTGAGCCTGGATGTGAGCAGAAGCTCTTGTCTGGAGTTAATTTGTGGTGTAGATGGCACTGCCCTGTGGAGGTGCCATAGAGAGAAGCCCTGCACTGTGATTAAAAGTCAGAAGGAAGTATCTTTAGTATGGCTTTGCTTTCCTAACTGTGGTGCCCCTCCCCCCCATTTAAAGCCGGTAAGCACTTCAAGGCTATCATGGGTAGATCAGGTTACATACTGTGGTAAAGGACTTTGTGAACCATGGAGTACTTTTCAAAACCCGTTTTCACTTGTTTCTATCCTAGAGTATTTATCGTCTGACTTTCCTGCGGTTCATGAGTTAGTTACAAAGTAAAATATAAACAGCTTACTGAAGTAATCAGGTAAGACAGAATCGGGCAGAGGTAAAACTTAGAGGCCACTGTTGGCTGTACTTTGAGTCCTTTGTGTACAAGTAGGTATGCTGTGACATAGATAGGCTTGGTTGTCCTAACGTAAGCAGAGTCTGATTTTGTGTCTTTGTGCTCTTTTAAACAACCCAGCAGCTTTCCATATAAGGCAGTATCTCAGCTCTTTAATACTTATGTAAGTCTCTTAGTCTCATTGTGATGGGCAGTCTGTTTTATATATGTGTGCGTGCGTGTATTTTACTTGTAATGCTAGTGAAAATTCATAATATATTCTTATTTAAACATTGGTTGATTGTTATTATTAAAATATTTTCTTAGTTTATTTTAGTTTCTCAAATACTAGAGATTGAAATTGTAATAGAACCTTTTATCATCTTTTGTGTGTTTTGAAGATTGAACCTAGACCCTTGCACATGTTAGACAAATTCTCTACACTGAGCTATACCCTCAGTCTCTGAAATCTTAAACTACAAACACGTTCACATATATGTGTATGTGATGTTTGTGTGGGTGTATGCATGCCATGACGTACATGTGGAGGCTAGAAGACAGTGATAGGTATTGATTGGTTCTGGTCTTCCACCTTGAGACATGGTCTCTAGTTGTTTGCCACCATGCACCCCAGGCTAGCCAACCCATGAGCTTGCAAGATTTTCCTGTTTCCACATCCCATTTCTCCATAGGAATACTGGGATTACAAGTGCATGCTACCCTGGCCCAGTCGATATGGGTTATAGCGATCCAAACTCAAGCTTGTACACACACACAAATATACACGTATAGACAGAGACATTCACATTAAAAAAAACTTGAATAAAATCGATTTTGAAATGTTAAAAAAAAAGAGAGAATGTTTGTGAGAACCTTCAGCAGACTGATAAGTGTGAATTGGAAATGGAATTCTAGCACTACTCTTTATCTTGAATCATAAAAAGAATGTTCCAGAGGGGTTGTTTAGTCATGACAAAATGCGCGTTTGAGATCTTCTCAACCGATGAAGGTCTCAGAAGGTATCTTTAGAGTTTCTAAAGTACATTGAAATGGGGATCTATATGTTAAGGATTTATTTTTATTTGTATGTGTGCGTGTCTTGCCCCCTCCCATCTGTGTGTGTGTGTGTGTGTGTGGGTGTGTGCCTGTGCGTGCCTGGTCTACACAGAGTCCAGAAGAGTGAACTAAATGTCCTGGATGTGAATTGCCACGGGAGTGCTGGGAACTGAACCTGGGTCCTTTGCAAGAACAATCAGATCTCTTAACCACTGAGCTATCTCTCCAGACCCAAAACGTGTATAAATATTTTACTGTGGGTATGAGTAAATGTTTGCAGGAGCTAAATGGGGTCTGGTTTCACATGTCCTGTGTGCCCTTGTGCCTTCTTCTTCTTGAGTGACAAAACTTTCAAGGTCTCATTCAATTTCTTTGCTGCATCTTAAGCTTGTGTTGTGGCTGACAGTTTGATCCACATCTATAGACAGATGGGCTCCCAGGCTTGTTAAGAGTTAAGAAACGTGATAAACTATAGTTCAGCTACTCTTACCTGGACACAGTCCCGGTTTTGTTGTTTTAGATGAAATATCAATAGCCAGTGTATAGTTTATGGTTGACAGCAGAAGTGTTTGGACTTTGTTTCATTAAGAATTAGTCTAGACACTGGAGAAATAGTTCGGCACTTGCTACCAAACCCAGCTACCCAAGTTTGATCCCTAGAAAACACATGGTGGAAGGAGATGAAGACTCTCACAAGGTGTCCTCTCACCACCATGTGTGCCAGGACCTCACCACAACATTAACTTACTAGAGAAAATAATGAACTATTGTAGTGGAAATCAATGCATTCTTAAAAATGTAGTTGCATACCAGGAAGGAATTGGATGATAGGGATTTTGCGCTAGTCTGGACACAGATAGACATACATCAGATGTGGGGCAGTCTGCTCTGAATAACACGTGTGAAATTGTGCTTTGTCTTTTCCTATTTCTCAGTTTGTGAAATCACTTGGCTGGGTCCAGAAGCAGCATTGAGCTTGCTTGCCACCTACATGGGCTGCCTTTAAAGTGACACTTTTTGGAATTCAATTCCTTTTCCAAATCTTAAAATTGGTATTTTTGTCTCTGTTCTCCATTTACAAGTTTGGCTTATGGAATACTCATGTGTCTCCTCAGTGACAAAGAGTGCCTAAGAAGTTTGTACCATCTCAGTGTGGGGATGCCACATGCCTAGTGTACTGTTTGCTTTGCTTCTGCACTTCAGTGTAATTAATCCCTGCAAGTTCATTCTTGCCATGTCTCAGCGGAGGGGAAGTGATGCTGAAGTTGTTTGGCACAGGATATGAGTGTAAAGACTTCTCTCCAATGCAGGATGGCTCCTGGCCATAGTAATGTTAATTGCACAACCACAGGTTCAGATTTACAAGCGTGGAATGAGTAGTGGCCACCTACATCCCATGGAATCTACTTTGAAAATCATTGTAGAGCTCTCTTGCCGGTCTTAGACAAATGTTATGATTAAACTAAATGTTACCTCTATTTCAAAAACGTGTGGCATGAATTCTGCAAATTGTCACTGTATTCTTGTCTCCCATCTTCCTTACTTCTCTTGGTTCTTGGCGCTTTTGTGATTTAAAAGCTGCTCAGCAAAACTATTCCTTAGAAGTGCTTCTCCCTCTGTAGTGGTTCTCAACATGTTAGATATTCTGCATCAGACGTTAACATTCTGATTCATAACAGCAGTAAAATTACAGTTATGAAGCAGCAATGAAATAATCTTATGGTTAGGTTAGGGGTCACCACAGCATGAGGAACTGTATTAAAGGGTTGCAGCATTAGGAAGGTTGAGAACCACTGCTCTAGAGACTGGATAGAGGAATGACTGGTAATTATCAGGGCAGCCATGTTATAGATAGGAGGAACTGTGTATTTTGTGCTACTACTCAAGTAGAATGCCTGGGATCTTGGGCACACTATATATTTTCTAGGCATATGTGAATACTTCTGAAAAAATTGTCTATCAGTTGACATTTGCGTTTCTCTAGAAATCGGATATATTGAATGCTTTTTAACCATGCGTTTAAAAATTAGATTTTATTTATTTTTGTGTGTGTGTGTGGTATGTGTGCTGTGTGTGCTCATGCTGTATGAGTGCGCATGTATGCTGTGTGTGTGCACGCTGTGTACATAGGTTTGAGAACAGTTGGTAGGGTCAGTTCTGTCTTTCCACTCTGGGTTCTTGAAATGGAAGCTCAGGTGGTCAGGCTTGGTAGCAAAGACCTTTCCCGCTGAGTCATCTCACTGGCTCACTAAGTGTTTTAATTGCCTCATTCTTCAGTTTATACATAACATAGATGTTTTAAGTTTTGTAGTTATAGTTGTTTATATACGTTTATCATGTGTTATATCCACAATAATTATCTGTAAAGTTACTTAGATAAACCAAATTCAGTGAAAAGTATTTTCTTGGTGGAGGCTCAGTGCTGATCACAGCAGGTTTTTATTTAAGTGTTATTTTACATTTTATTTTTCCTAAAATAATGTTATGCCAAGTTTCAGTAGTAAGTTGAATAGAATTGGCCCTTTCCTCTGGCATCTGCATCTCTGTATCTAAATAACTTAAACTTCTAGAGGCTATACTTTCGGCTACTGCTCTCTGGATTTCTTTATCTGGTAAGGTAAGGCTGTAGCTGTCCCAGGGTTGACTTTTAGTGACTTTTTTTAAAGTTTGTTTTTGAAGACAGGTTTTTTTAGTTTGTTTTTGTAGACAAGTTTTCTTTGTTTAACAGTCCTGGCTCTGTAGACCAGGCTGGCCTCGAACTTAGAGATCCAGCTGCTTCTGCCTCCTGAGTGCTGGGATTAAAGTGTGCCTTCACACTTTATCACTTTCTTTATCACTAGCAGAATCCTGAATGTTGACATCCAGGACTCAAGGAACGTGCTCGATTTTTCCCAGCTCATTTTTGGGAGAAAGCGATTTCCTTGTTGTCTAAGTTTTAAATTTTTTGTCTTAAGTTTTTAAATTTGTAGTTATCAAAAGGTAATTTTTGCTCTGATAATTTTGGTAGAACCATAAAAACTCAAAGGTGCATTGTTCAGTTCTCTTTTGCCTCCTGTCAACTTCTCTCAGGGTTCTGTATCCCATGGTTCTGAACTGCTGGCTTCCTGGCTTCCACAGTATGGCCGCTTTGGTCTTCTCTATACCACTGTTTGGGGGTTGCCTTGGGTTTTCACCTTTGGTGAATTTTTATTTTCTAGAATAAGTTCCTTTCTTCCCTCTTTGCGTGTATGCGTGCTTGCGTGTGTGTGTGTTTGCCTGTTTGTCTGTGTCTACACAATTGGAATGCAAAACAAAATTTGTTTTATAATCATATGTGGGAGCATACTGATTTTCACATCATATTGTGCCCTTTAGTCTTGTTAAATTAATTAGCCCAAACAGTTGTTTTGTAAATTCTCTTGTGTTTTCTTTGTAAATGATTTCTGTGGTCTGTAAATAAGAAGTTACCCCAGCCAGATAAGGTGGTACTCACCTTTAATCCTAGCACTCAGGAGGCAGAGGCTCCTGGTCCACACAGTGAGTTCCTTGACAGCCAGGGCTACACAGAGAGAATCTACACTCCCCTGCTCCCCACTCTGCCCTTAAAAAGTTACACGTTTTCTTCCTAATTCTTAAGAATTGCGCTTCTATTTCTTCCTCACTGCTGTGGCCAAGAACTCTAGAATCACTTTGCCTGCAGAACTGTAAAAGAAGGCATTCTTGTTTTACTTTGTCTCAGGAGAGAATAATTCAGTATTTTCCTTTAAGATTTCTGTGGGTTTTAATGCTCTCTCCTTTGTTCTGCTTTCTTCCCTCCCTCCCTTCATTCATTGTTTTAGGAAGTCCTTTACCATTTCTAGTTTGTGGAGAATTTCTTTTAATTTAATTTTTTGCTCTTTATTATGAGCAGCTATGGATTTTACCAAATGCCTTGACTGAACTGGTCCTGTGTGTTCCCCTATTTATTTTTTTAGTGTGGTGTTAATCCCCCCCTTCCCAGTGTTAGACTAATCTTATTATGGGGATAAGCATTGCTTTTTTCATGATGAAGCTTTTTATACATAATACTGTATTTGATTTCCTGCAATTTTTACCAGAATTTTTTGTTTATTCGCTCATGAGGGATACTGATGTGTAATTTTGCCTTTTGTAACTGGCTGTCAAGCTTCTCATTAGCTTTAGTCTAGCTCTGTGAAACAGCTTAGATGGCAGTCCGTATCCATTTCTTGAGGAAGTTTGTATAATATTGATATTACTTCTCCTTGAATGTTTGCTGGAATTTACCAGTGAAATACAGTCTGGATTTGGAGTTTTCATTTTTTGATAGATTCCATTTCTTTACAATAGATAGGACTATTTAGACGCTCTCTTTCTTGTGTCAGTTTTGTTCATGTGAGTTATTTTTTGGGACATAAAGTTATGCACTGTATTTTCTTTAATGTATATCAGATTTCTTGCTTCTAGCTTTGTTTTCTTTTTCATTTTTCGCGTCTAACATTGATCATTTATGTTTTGTGTCTTCCTTGATTAGTCTTACCAGAAGCTTGTAAGTTTGGTTGATTGTTTTAAGGACCAAACTTTTGGCATGCACTTCTGTTCTTCATTATTTTCTTCCTCCTATCAAATGTTCTTTTTCTTGTTTCTATAGCTTAGCCTTAGGTTACTGGGTAAGACTTGTTTTCTTCCTTCCTGTCTTTGCCTAGTTAGGTAGCTGTTGAATAGGGATTTACATATTTTTGATTTTACGGTTTCCATGACTGCCAGTTGGTTGTGAGGCTACTAATTGCATAAAATATTCTAGGAACTATTTTTTGTGTGTATTTTGAGGTTTTTGTTACTTTATTACTTCAATTATTATTTAATTAATTAATTTATTTTTGCAAATGAACACATTAGGCCTATTACATAGAATACAGATTTCCTTGACCCAGGATTCAGAGACTGAGTTATTACCATTTTAATCTTAGTGAATTATTTAATTACATTGCCTGTTTCTTCACCAGGAGTTGAAATGTAAACTTCGCATAGTTGTTCAAGGCTGGAGTTAATGGGGCAGGAACGTGTGCGTATAAAGGTTATGAAGAGGATACTATGTCAGTGATGCAGTGACCATGTTCTCTGGGCAGTCAGGGATTGATGATTGTGCTTGTGTTTTTTGTAAGTAACTTGCCCTGTGTTTTGAGAAGTGGTGCTCATTTCCTTAACTCCTTCTAGCCCATTCGGTCTCCGCTTGAAGGCAGATTAGACAGCTCATAAATTACTAACAGGCTCAGGAACTTACAGGTCTCCAAATGGCTCTGGGTCTAGCTTGATGTTTTGGAATACTTTGTGACGACTCTGCCAAGCATCTGCTCTTACTGAAATTGTGTCTAGATGCCAGCTAGTTCTGTCATGCCTGTTCTGTTTAGCTTATCCAGAAGCAGGGCTTTAAGGGAATAGGAGACAGGGCTCATAAGACTTTTTGGAAAGGAAAATAGAACCCCAAATCTTCACAGTTAGAGCTGGGAGAGAGCCATAGATGTGAGCTGTGGAACGTGAGGATATGTCAAGTGGAGTAGAGATAGTGCAGCTAGTTTACAGTCTTTTCATGTCCAACCCTACTGAGACCACCCCATCCACTACCCCGAGACAGGATTTCTTTGTAACAGCTCTGGCGTCCTGGAACTTGCTTTGTAGACCACGCTGGCATCGAACTCACAGATATCCGCCTGCTTCTTCCTCCTGAGTGCTGGGATTGTAGGTGTAACACCTCCACTGCCCCATGATATCTCTCACTTTAAAAACGTATTTTATGTGTCTGGGTGTTTTGTCTGCATGTCTGGTGCCTTTGGAAGCCAGTAGATGGTGCTGGATCTTCAGGAACTGGAGTTATGGATGGTTATGAACCACCAGGTGATTGCTGGGAACTGAACCTGCATCCTCTGGAAGATCAGCCGCTAAGCTGCCTCTCCAGCCTCTCTGTTTGACCTGTTAATTGTCAAAATACTTCTGTGGTCATTGCCATAGTCTAATATGAAATTGAAGGCACATGAAGACTGATGCCCTGGCTGCTTAGCCCCTCTTACGTGCTGTGCATGGGAGCCTCTTAAAGCATACTTCAGAAGTGAGGACAAATGGAAGTTTTCCCACTGTTAATTTGGAAAAAGAGTCTTAATAATTGCTGTTGTTAACATAGCATGGCTGGTCTTTGGACCAAGTTTAAAGCATGCATTGGCATAACTTAGGAGTTTCAAATTCCATTTCCCCATTTAGTGTATTTGAAAAACACCATATTATAGAAGAAATGCCAAGTTTATAATAGTTTTATTAATTTTGGAGTTACCAATATATTAGAAATAGTTATTTGTTTTTTTTTTAATTGAAGTTGAGCTCTGTGATTCTGCCCTCTGGTAGCTGGTGATGCCGTGTGTAAGCAGCTTCAGTGCTGAAAACCTTGGGGATTTGCTCCTTATTTCCGGTGAGGGTCGTTGTTCTGGTGGACCTGCTCTACCTGCAGGAGGCTGATGGGTTAAGAGGTGGCAGCTGTGCACGATGACGGCTCTGTTATTCTCCGTGTGCCCCTCAGCCTGCTTGTTCTTGCCACCGTCATCTCTGAATGTATTTCTGGTGTCTAAATCATGTTTCTTTCCTGTGGCCCAATTCCTTTGCAACCCACAATATCCATTGTGATGCTGTGAGAAATAATTACGTATACCTTTATAAAGACAGAGGAAGTCTACTTGAATTTTGTTGTATCTTTTTGTTACTAACCTTAATTTTTTAAAAACTTTTTATTTTATGTCTGCATGTATGCTTATGTATCACGTGTGTAGTGTGTAGTATCAGTGGAGGCCCCTTACTCTTTCTTTTAGATGAGCCCCCAATACTGCCTAGTAATTGAAGTCCTTGAATTTATCCAGTGTGCTTAGGTGTCAAACATTTCTTTATAAAAAGAAGCCAGTGCAGCTTAACATTTTCTTTTTCTGCTATTTAAAATTTAGGTTTAAATGAAGTAATCTTTATCATGGCTATGTTAATTGAGTGTATCAGGATTGGGGGTATGCTGGGATTCTGTTCCAAATGATTCACTGTGGCTTTCCTTAGAGCAGGCCCCCAAAGTTTACAGAACCCAAAGAAGCTAAGAGGGAACTTATTTATTTATTTAGTGATTGTGTTAAAGAGATGGTAAGCAGAGAAAGATAAAGATTAGTGAGGAATGGATTTTGTGAGAAATTGAGTCCACTGTGGTGACTGAACACACTGGATTTTGAAAAACTGTTGGAGCCGGTAGTTTACAGAGCTGATCCGTGTGATGTAATCAGACCATCCTCATGCTAGCAAGAGTGGCTGGAACAGGAACTTCAGAGTGCAGTGGCTCTTGTGGTTGTTCTGGACCTAGACTTTGGGAGAGTGTGTCTACCTAAACAGAGGCTTCTCATTTCTGCTGGGAACACTGAAGCCATCCTAGATTTCTTTGGGGGAATTTTTCTACTGGACACCAATCTTTTTTCTCATGGCTTTTGCCAGTATTTTGTAAAAACTGGGTGGTGCTCCTTTTCTTCACCAGTTTTATTTCCTGCATTCAAAAAGTTAAAAAATAATCCCTTCTAAATATGGATATGTTACAGGACCTCCCTGCATCTACTGTTTTGCATATAGAAACTTTGTGGGTTCCTCAAGTTTTGTGACATTGGTCTCTTTTTCTATACTCTGGATTGGATGAGTGAGGTCAGATTTCAGTGTCTAAGGCAGAGCTACTCCCTGGAGATGCTTGCTCCAGTGTCGCTGTCTCTCAGAATGTGGCTTTCCTGTTCTGTATCCAGAATGTTCATTCATAATTAGCAATGGATAAGATAACCTCACCTGCTATTTCACTGGATATTTTAGTGACTGTGAGTTACATTTAAATTAAATCATAGGCAGCCTCCCTCCCTCCCTCCCCACAAGTCACACCTTGATTATGGAGATAAGAAGTTCTCTCCTCACCTCCCTGAGTGGATTCTGGGGGGTGGAATACAGTTCATCAGGTTTGGTAGCAAGTGCCTTCACCCACTGAACCATATTGATGAGCCCAAAGCCATAGGAATTAATACAAAAAAACCCCCACAATTTATAAAAAAGGATTTTCCTGTTTTATTGTTGAATAATGTGCTTAAAGCACTTTGTAGAGGTTAATTTAAGTTTACCTGCTGTTGATTTCTTTTCCTGATGGATAAGCAATAAAAGGAAAGACGATCAATGCTATTTGTGGGACCGATTTTTACAAAGATGAAACTGTATTAGAGTTTTCCCCAAAGCTCTTTTCATAACTTTGGGCTTTCTGTCATGCTTTGTAATTTGTCTGCATTATGTATGATGATACAAGGTGAGAGTGTGTATGAGTGCATAATTATAGTCGACTGTGCAGTTATCTTGGTATTGTGGAGTCTAGAGAAGACCCCTAGTATCTGTCTTTTTAAAGAGAATCCTTGATGAACCATAATTTCAGTAGATCAACATGTAGACTAAATACTCTGGCTTTGACATAATAGCAGAGAAAAACACGCATCGTTTTGGCAAACTTGTCAGGCACACTGAACTGCTGATTGTTCTGTTTCATTGGAGAAGAGTTCCTCCTGTCTTGAGTTCACATAGGCTCATGCTATGATTGCTAGCGTCTCTACCATAATACAATGAGCTGCTGTGGCCTGAGCTGGGGTTCCTCTCCTTTGAAACCCTCTCTTTTCTGCTTTATTCTTAAGACCAAGATTGTCAGCTTGGAGTTGTTTTTCTAACTAGTACTTGCTAGGTACTTTGTGTTTTTTGTCTCTGTTTTTTGTTAAGGCTTTTCGTAACTTAAAGGAGAAGGACCAAGTCTCTACATTTAGTCATGGACTTAACCTTGTCCATTAAGTCCATTAAGTCTGGTTGTCTTCTCAAGCAGGTCTAAAGACAGATTTTGTGCTTTTTCTAGGTCGATGTCTTGCTTCTTAGAGATGGAATATAGTGTGTTGAAAACAAATAAAAACTAAAGAAAAAGATTTATTACTCATTTATGTGTATGTGTGTGTCGTGTGAGTGAATGCCACATATATGTGGGTCCTGGTGGAGGCCAGAAGGGGACATTGGATACCCTGAAGTTGAAGTTACCTGCAGTTGTGGAGTCATGGGAGGTGAGTGCTGAGACCTGAATTTGGGTCTTTAGGAAGAACTGGAAGTTGTCTCTTGGTCCTACTGAGAACATTTTTTATTGTATTCTTCTGAGGTGTCAAAAACTCCTTTAGAATACACAGGGCAGCCCAACAATGTTTTTAAAAGTCCATTTATCCACTAGCTGTCTAATCTATCCACCCATTTGTCC
>LOEQ01001218.1:129511-147699 GCA_001685075.1 Bramus lutescens
TCAGGACCTTTGGAAGAGCAGGCAATGCTCTTAACCACTGAGCCATCTCTCCTACTACAATTTCTTTAAAGGGAAGGTTAGTGTTGGTAGATCTTTGGAGATTCAGGTTTCTTTGATCAGTCTTATATCTGGTAAATGTATAAAATGTTTGAATTAAAGTAAGTTCTTAAATAGTTGGACTTGAGTTAGGACCTAACTTGTTGGGCTGTTGAGAGTGCAGATGGATCTCCCTGGCCAGGGTTGCAGTCACTTTGGAGACTAGGGAACTGACACTTACAGTTGAAATAGGTTTCTGCCCTCTCTGTGTGACCACTCCCTGCTGCTGGTACATTTTGATGCACATGCAAATCCTGCTCTTGGTCAGGAGCTTCTGCTTTTCTAGTTTTCATGATGTCATTAACTGGATGTTTGTGTGGTCCTAGAGAGAGGAAGAGAGAGACAGTTGATTATCTGTTCGTGCTATCCACCCCATCTGTTTCCTATGTATGACAAGAATTTCTCCTCACTGCCACTTGCCCATCTTACAGATGCGGATGCTGACTTTCAATGTGGGGACCATTGAGGACTCACTTTCTTAAAGTGTTTGCCTTCTTCAGGCTGTAAGCTTGCTATTGATGTGTCTTCTAGTTACCTTAAATCCAAAGGAGACTTTCTTGGCCTGACGGTAATGGCACACTAGAAAGCCCATGTCATCCTGTGTTAGTATTGTTCTAGTGTGACTTTATAAGAGCTCTTTGGATTTGGCCAAATTGCTTTAGTCAGGTTCCAGAGAAACTCAGGATAAGGCTCAGTACTTTTGGCTCCTTATGTCCCCTACTAAACCTCTCAGCCCAGGACCTGGACTTTGCTTCCCTTCCCTTAGCTTCTCTTTCCTATAAAAACCTACCATTTCAGCCATGTGCTCTCTTGGCCTCTTGCTCTCTGGCTCTTGGTCCACTTGCCTTCTCTTCTCTGTCTCTGCTCTTCCCCATCTCCTCTCTCTCTCCTCTCATGGTTCAGCTCAGTCTGGACCCTTCCAGAGGCCTTGAGCTGAATATCTCCCCTGCCCCAGGAGAAGTCATGTCCTTATTTTCATTCAGCTTAACTATTTTGAGTCTGTTTTCTTTAAAAAAGAGAATCACAGCTATTAGTCACCTTAACGGGGATGTTCCGGGGATTCAGTGAAGTAACAAAAGGCATTCATCACTGCTGGAACCAGTAGAGATGAACTGTTAGGGCAAGAGACTGCTGTACTATATAAGGGCAAGGGTGTTGGGATGGAATGTGCTTAACTATCTTGGACAGTGTTTAAAATGTCGCGATTCTTACCTGCATCCCCTTGTAAAGTGGAGTTGTTGAATGCCATTTCCTTGGATTGTCATATTGATTACATGAGGTAGAAAGTATTATGTGTCTGACTTTATACACACTCACATAGTAGCTGTCTTTATTTATAAGGG
The DNA here is from genome assembly GCA_001685075.1 of Bramus lutescens. NCBI lineage: Eukaryota > Metazoa > Chordata > Mammalia > Rodentia > Cricetidae > Bramus > Bramus lutescens. Next base: position 130,951 of record LOEQ01001218.1, read on the forward strand.
AAATTACTTAGTTGGAAGACAGATTTAGATTCTTGACTAAATTAGCATCAAGATGGAAGCTTCTGGATGCACTAGGTTTGATTTGTGCTTGCTACCATAAAAGTACTTGTGACCACCTGGAGGTGTGAGAAGAGTTTGGTGGCCACTGGTGCTCCTGCCCCTTCAACTTAGGACTAGGTAGCCAGCCATCTTTTGCTTTTCTTGTCTTTAAGATCTATTTTACTTTTATTTATGTGTAAATGTATGTGTTTGTGTTTGGATGTGTATGCATTGAGTGCAGGTGCCTGTGGAGTCCACAAAACAGCCCTGGATCTTTGGAGTTAAAGGTTGCTCTGAGCTGCTGGACGTGGGGTCTGGGAGCCAAACTCCAGTCCTCTGCAAGAGCGGTAGGCGCTCTTCACTGCTGAGTGACCCTCCAGCTCCAGGGAGACATCCTTCACATCACACAGGAGAGGCATTTGTTTTCATCTAAGTGTGGAGTGAAGACTGCTGGGTGTAATTCAACAGGGGACTGTGTGCTCAGCTTGTGTCTCGCGTATGTGGGTTATAGGTCGTTTGTGTCTGTGCCTGTTACCCTGTGCACTTTGGAAAGTTCCAGCCTTCCATGTACTCCTAGTTTTTAGAGGTACCAGTCCATGCAGTCCCACTTGTTTTCCTGTATGGGTTCATGTGTATGTATATGTGGAGTTTGAAACGTTCTGTAAAATGCAGTCACACTGCTTTTTACCTTTTGCTTCCTTCTCTCTGCCTGTCATAGCGAGTGTCATTTCATCAGTCTAGACTTCATTGTCATAGTAAATCATAGAAATAGTGTCTTGACTAAAAGCTCTAAGACTTGTGGGATGGTAGACCAGTATTCTGATGAGCTCTAGCCCGCACGCGTGCTGCTTGCTTGCATGGACTCTGGGCTGTAGTCTTGTTTCCTGTCCTTTGCCCACACTGCAGATTGGCCATTCTTCCCTGCTGTGGTCCATTGGGGACTGTCAGGCTCCTCTTTGCAGTCCACGTGACACTTCATTCCCCCCTAGTGTTCAAACATGCGCCCACACCACTCTGCAGTGGCAAGATCATGTGTTGGCTTCACTTAAAGTCAGTAGGGGCACAAAAGTAATGCTTGTGTAACTTGCCAGAAGTGTGTTAGTTCCCGTTTTAGAGACACTCAGGACTATAACTTTCTAAACTTGGCTGTGGTGACCTTTTTTTTTTTTTAATATACCAAAAAGCCTTAAACAGACAAATAAAAAACTGTTATCAAGAGCAGGAAAAGGCAACTTAGATTTTAACTGAGACATTTTTAAGTCTGTCTAGAAGGTATTGAAAGCAATAAAAACTATTAATTTCTTTTCAGGTTTTTTAGGGGCAGAAAGTTTTCCTAATTTTACATTTTTTTGTAAGTATCAGGAGAAAGCCTTTGTTGTAGCCTCCTTACACTTGTTCTTGAGTGAGTACCCCTCTCATGACTGGTAACAGCTATCCTTTCCTTAATGGTTCTGTTACATTTAGTATTAAAGGCACTCCTACTTAAATTCTGCCATTGGATCCTTACAGTAATCTTGTAGTGAAGATGGAGATTTTCTGCATATTACTGAGGAATTTCACGGTGTCAGTGACTGATGCTAGGGACTGAGCAGAGCCTCCAGCTCCTTAGTCCTTGTCATGTCATCGAGGGTACTTTCTTGTGCTGACTTGGAAATAATTTTGATTCTTAGTGTTGCCATAATCTTTCATTTATTCAGCAGTGTTTTATTGCAGACACAGAGTCTTCTGAGAGTAAATTTTATCTGATAACTGAGCTGGACTAGACTACAGGCTATGGAATGTGATAGAGATGTTTTAAGAACGGTCTGCACATTCCTCTTGCAGATGGGTCGGATTGGTCCAGGTTTTGTGCATTTGCCCTGTCTCCCTATCTACAGGAGGAATTTTCTTTGCTTACTGGCAGTGAACCCAGACTTGTCTGTACCCTAAAGACCTTTCTGGAAATGAAGCACAGAGAATCACTCGCAGCAGTTAGCTGCCCAGAGTCTGACGGTGTCTCTCCTGCCCATGCTCTTTCCCATAGGCCAAGATACGGGTGCTTACCTAGCTTCTGTGACCTCCTCCTGTCTCCCTCTGGAGAAGACCACAGTCCTGATTGTGGGCTTAATATTCCTTAGCTCTTTCAGCATCTTTGAAGAACACATTTTGGGATTAGACTATTTAAGCTCTGAAAAATTAATATCACCATATATGTAGTGTATAAAGAAGATCACACCACCCCAGCCAGGCATTTAGAGTGCTGGCTGTTTATCTGGTCTTTGCTGATAAGATGAATTTATAAGTGTGGGGCCTCATATTCTCTTTTTCCTTTCTTCTCTGAGGGGACTGGAGTACCAGTTTTTGTCTAAGGGTTTTTTCTTGCTGGGTTGCTCCCTTACTGACCCCTCAGTTTGAGGAAATAGACCTTTCCCCTTACTACATTGTAGGTAATAAGAAATGGTGTCACCTGGCACATGATGGAGGAATGACATCTATAAATAAATGTAGAGGTCAGTGAGCTCCAGTTGTACCACTATCACAGAGAGGGGAGAGGGACAGTTGAGTGGTGAACCTGAGATGTTTGCTTAGAACTTAAAGTGTAGGCAGGAACTTGTGGTTTTCAATGGTACAGAAAAATCAAGAAACACAGAAAGAAATGTGTGTCTGTGTGTATATGGTGCTCTTTTCTTTGAAGAAACACGGAAAGAAATATGTGTATATGGTGCTCTTCTCTTTGAAGAAACACGGAAAGAAATGTGTGTATATAGTGCTCTTCTCTTTGAAGAAATATGGAAAGAAATGTGTGTATATAGTGCTCTTCTCTTTGAAGAAATATGGAAAGAAATGTGTGTATATAGTGCTCTTCTCTTTGAAGAAATACGGAAAGAAATGTGTGTATATGGTGCTCTTCTTGAAGGCCCGGAGACAGCAGTCATCCTTTCTCAGAAAGCATACTGCACCCCTACATCTTGGCTTCTAAATACCATTTTCTCACTAAAATGGCAGCTATTTTTAGACTATAAATACTGAAAGTTTATTAAGAAATAAAGTACCTATGGAGTCTTATTTTTAAAGATGATGTGTTTATTTTTATTTTATGTGTGAAAATGAATGTCTGTATGTTCATATGTGCATCACACGTGTTAGGTACCTACAGATATCAGAAGAGGGCATTCTTTGACACTAGAATCATGATGTGGATGTGGAAATGAATCCAACAAGTGCTCTTAACCAGCAAGCCATGTCTCCTGCCCTCTGTATGGTCCAAAGTGTCATCCCACTAAGTAACAGTCTCCTGCCCTCTGTATGGTCCAAAGTGTCATCCCACTAAGTAACAGTCATGAAAGAAAAGAAAGTCACTTTATTGTGTGGAATTCTGACAGATACTACCTTAGTTAAGTAGTATGAGTTAACATTCCCATAGTGTAGACATGATTTGAAATTGTGTTCCACCTGACAGAATGAAATTAAAGGAGCTCTTGTTGTATAGTATTCCTGTAGAAAATGTACATGACCCTAACCATAAGGGACCATCAAGTGCATACATTTTAAAGAGACACCACACAAGCTGGCCAGGATTTTCTTCATTGCCATGATCACAAGGGGCAAGAAAAATGAGAATTCTTCAGATGAAAGTGTTACTATTGAGATGAAAGCAGAGTACAGTGCAAGGTCCTGGATTGAATCCATTTACTGAAATAGACATTGTTAGGATAGTTAAAGGGAGACAAACATGGCCTCTAAACTATTTCATGGTGTTTGTATCATCACTGTATTCTGAGTTGTGATAGTCACAACTATAAAAATTTTATAGGCGAATGCTCTTGTTTATAGGAAGTGCTCAACAGCCTTTATAGGTATTGACTCTCTGGTCAGGTGTTCAGGGGAAAAGGCTATTTCTACTGTGCCTGCATCTTTTTGTAGGTTTATGTGCATTTATTGAGTAAAGCAAGGTAAAGTTGTTTGAATACCTCAGAATCATTAGTTCCTCATGCAAGCCATTTGTAGAACTTGATAGGCTTGCCTTTGCTGGGAGCTGCCCTGCCACACTGGTTTCCTTCCAGGTCTCTGTCTTTGGGCGTGCAGGTTTGCCAGCAGTTACTGTTGTCTCACTGTGCATTCTTTTATGGTCCTGGTTTTTCTCCTTCACCTGTGTCTTGCCTTTGTGGAAGCTGCTTCTTTGAATGGGAAGTGCGGTTTTATAGAAGTGACATCGTCACAGTATAGACAGAGATAATACTGTATTTTAACTTACTTTGTGTGTGCTGTTTTCTCCTGTTTGCTGATGGGCTGTTGAGTCAGTTTCTGTCTCCATCACAGAGCATTTACTTCACTCCTGAGCGTATCTTAGGTTGTTTGTCTCTGGGTGTGTGCATGGGCGTGCACGTGTTGCACGTGCCCTCAGAGACCAGAGTCTCAGATTCTCCCAGAGCTGAACTTACAGGCAGTGACGGGTTGTCTGATGTGGGGCTTGGAACCAAACTGCGAGCCAGTTTCCAGCCTGAGTTTACATTTCACAAGTGCTGGGCCAGTTGGTTGCCTGTCTAATGACTGTAGGCTTTCCAGAAAGGAAGTGGGTGTAGAATAGATGTGAAGGTGTAGCAACCCGTAAGAATGTGTTCAGGTTTTGAGTGGGCTGTCTTTATAGCTCTAGGACTGAACATTTTGGGAGGGAGATGATCTCAGTTTAGAGATGTGTGTGTCAGGTAGAATGTGGGAATTGGGCTGAAGGGTCATGGTCACCCATAGCCGCCTTTCTCTGAGAGCTTTACTTTAAGCTGACTGAGGTTCTTTCTGCCTTTTCTCTAATTTATAGAAAACGGTTGCTAAAGACATGTAGCCACCCTGGGAACCTCTCAGCTGGTGAGACTGAAGCCTGTCACAGGTCCTGTTTTCCTTGGGTAGGCTGGAGGACAAGNNNTGGCCGCCAGACTGGCTAGTTTTCATAGTTCTCCGAATGATCAAAGAAAAGCGCTTTAACAACCCAGAGTGCTAGTTACGTTGCACTCGGTGACGCCCACACACAGGCTTTTTTTCAGCTATTTCCCACTTACTGCTTTTACAGTGTAGGTGGCCTTCTCTGGATTGCTTTTGACAGGAAATTGAACAACCTTTCTTTTTTGGAACAGAATTGCTGAGAGTAGAAAAAACAAACAACAAAAAGAAGTGTTTGTGTTTGAGATTTTATTATGAGTTTGATTTAAAGAACAATTTAAGTCTAGAAAAATGGGAGTAGGGGTCAGGGTTCCATTGCAAATTGCACTGCAGTTCCTGAGTCTCCCTGTTGACTGCTGGGTCCCACCCTCTGGTCTTCCTTCTTGCTCTTCTTGCTTTGTCTCTCCTTGATCAGGAAGTAGGTTTGGACCTGGTCTGTTTTTCGGACTCTTGATGGGACCTTCCTGTTGTCTTCCTTGAACAGTGGAGGTGGGTGGGCCTGTTCTCTTTCTCAGGCTCCTTGACTCTAGGACCCTTGTTGGCCCCATCCACATCATGCTGCCTTTAGGGTTCCACACCCCTCAGAGACACATGGTGAAGGCCTGGTTAACACCTTGTCCTGAGGTGTGGGTGGGAGCTTCCACCACCTACCACAGGTTTTTCTGGGAGCCCCAGACTTTCTGTCCCTTTACTTTGTGTCTCCTGGGCTGTGAGCGCCTTGCTCCACTCACCTCTCCTGGGCCCTTGGTTGTGACAGTGCTTGAGTCTGCCTTGGGCAGTTTGCATACATCACTGAGGATTCTGAGGCAAAATGCTGTCTGTAATCAGAATAGGTCTGGTTTGCTTCACCTGGAAGTCATGTCTAGTTTGAAAGGAGCATTTCTGTTGGAATCTGTGTGTCCTACGTCACATTCTCTTCAAATTGGCGTGTTTGTTCATGTACCCATGTGGTTTACCAGTGCTAGTCAGCTGCCAGGTATGCCCTGTTTATGCAGTTAGCTAGTTATAGCTCAATTCATTAAAACTATCAAAACAGAGCCTCTGTTTTGAGAGTTAATGGCTATCTTTCCTCATTCTGTGGGTGTATGCTATACTGTAGAGACCAACCTTGAGTAAACAGCATATCTGCTGTCTGGGCTGTGTGACTCAGAATCCTTCACAGGCTCTTTCCCTCCCAGCTTACATCTAGAACTGTACCTTCTGGCAGTGGCAGCCCAGGAAAGGCTTGCTGCAGCTCCCTCCCCAGATCTCTCCTGCCCAGCACAGGGCATATGGTCCTGGGTATATCCTGTTTTGAATATAAAATTGGAGTAAGTTTTAAAGTGTTTTTGTGCTTGGCTGAATGAAGGCTGGGATTCTCCAGTGCTGGGGGGACAGGCTGGAAAGAGAAGCCTTTGTCTCCCCAGAACTAGGAGTCACATGAATGAAGTGCAATGGTTATTATTACTGTTTACCAGCTTCATTCTATGTGACTGGGGAAAGAGTTTGAAGTAGGGTTTAACCTTAGTAAATGGGAAAACAAACCAAAATAAAACCCACAATACCTTTCTTGGGAAGCTCTTATGAACATAGTTTAATTCAAAGATTTTTGGACATTGAAACATTTATTCCAAATTCTCAAGACCATGCATGGTGGTGTACAACATGAATCCCAGCATTCAGAGGCAGAGGCAGGCAGATCTGATGAGTTCCAGGCCAGCCTGGAGCTCTAGGCTAGTCTGAGCTATCTAGAAATGCTATCTCAAAAGACAACCAAACCAATACAAAACACTCCCTCTCTTGCAATTACTGTTATTGAATATGAATTTGTATTTTTTTATGAGTACTACATAGACACGTAGCTTTCATAGGAAATACTTTATGACGGTGGTTGGGAGCTTATTATCTGTCTCAGACAAGCAGTTTTGGAATTGTAGAGTTTGGGGCCTGGAGAGATGGCACAGTGGCCAAGAGCACTGGAAGTTGTTCCAGAGGACCCAGGTTCAGTTTCTAGTACCTATAGCCAGCCCTCTGTAACTCCAGTTCCAGGGGATTCAGTGCCCTCTTCCTAACTCTGCAGGCATTCAAGTGATGAGACTTACCAGTGTACAAAATACCCACACAATATAAAATTTAAAAGCAAAAATGAATTGTAGAATTACTTTGTGTGTATATGTTAGTGTGTGTGCATGCATGTGCATACCTGTGTGTCAACTTGATAACATTCTGCAGGAACTCTCTACCTTGCTTTTGAGACAAGGTCTTGGTGGGACTTGGGACTTGATGATTAGCTAGCTAGTCAAGTTACGTGCCTCTCTTCCCTTCTTCAGTTCTGGAAGTCCAAGCAGATGCCACCACGTCTGACTTTTATGTGGGTGCTGGAACTTGGATTCTTAATACTTGAGTGGCAAGCTCTTTATTGACTGAGTTGTCCCCTCAGCTCCCAGAATTGTGGAAATTCTAAATTCTACAAGCCAGAATGTTGCTATGGAAGAGAGTTTCTCAGCCACATCTTTATTTCTCTTTTGGGCTGAGTGCTGTGTGGTCTAGCACCTTCCCTGATTTGTACTCATTAGATGGCAGTAGTATGTCTCCTCTGGTTGTGACTTCAGGACATAGAATTGCACCCTGCTGAGGATCACTGCTTCAGAACAACACTGGGGGTCTGGGGGTGGAGCTGGGTTCTCATAGGCAATGGGATGCTGATGGCTTAGCTAATTAGCATTTCCTTCTAGGGGACTTCTTACAGGTCCTGGTCCTGAGTTTCCCCCAATGGTCTGAGCTGGTTGTCTGTGATGTGGCCCTGGAATATCCATCTATCTGTTTAGTCAGGTTTAGGAGTCAGTTCTTTGTGTGGGAATGGCTGTCGTTAGCCCAAATTTAAATATATAGAGCTTCACATAAAGGTTAAAATTAAAAGAGGCTTTAAATTAGGATTTTATTAATATTGCTCTTTTGGGTCCTTTATTTACTGTGAGGTACAGTTGCATATTTTCCAAAAATTACTGTAAGTAACTATTATACTAAAGCTCACAATTGTTCTAATCTAGGTTCTGAGAGATTGCCCCAAGTTGAACTCAAAAGCAGGATTTACTGCAGACTTTGAGGTGGAATGAGGTGAGTGGATAGATTCGTCACCAAGTTGTGTTGAGGGAGGGAGTGTCACTTAGGCTCTGGTTTAGAAGGCCACTACTTACAGCAGTTTTTTGGCTTACCTAATGTGAGTTTTGTGTGTTTTCCTGCTGGCTCTTCCTGTTTGCCATCTTCTTTTTGCCGATTAGGAAAGGAGAAGCAAAGGATGTGAAAGCCTGCAGAGTTCTGGTTCCTGACTTCTGAACCCAAGCAGCTTTCTTTAGACCAGACCTTCTCTACCAGACTTACTGGGACTGGGAGTGGGGTGGGGGATGGATGGCTCTCAGTGTCCTACAGTTCAGGTTAACCCCTCCTTCTCCATAGCCCATCTAAGTAGACAAACAATAGTGAGAAACAGAAAAAGGAGACTTACTCAATTTGGCCACAGTAAGAAGAGGAGCAGAGAAAGGTCCAATGCCCCCNNNNTTGCCCAAATCTGTTTCCAGCAGACTGCATGAGGATTAGGCTTAAGCAGATCACAGGGAGGCAGCTTATTTTGTGTGGTTTCCTAGAAAAGATAGCGATAGTTGATTTTAAGATTATCATAGTAAGTTTTCACTAGCTAAATTAAATCTTCAGTTCAATAACTTATTAGACCTGCTTCTCAGTAGAGACTCAGATTTAGCATAGACTTGCTGTACTATTTCAGCAAGCATTCCAGACCTTTAAATTAATTGCGAAAGGAAGATGCTGTAGTGAAAAACAAAAAACAAAGCCAGCCTAAACCAGAGTGAAAGAGATGTTTTCTCCATTGTCCCAAACACAACAGTAAGTAGAGCTTTTAAATTCAGATAAACCCAGTGGTTTGGGGTTATATAGGTCTCTTTGGTTTAGTTACTTTGTACTTAACCTTGATCTCAGACAGGTGCTGAGACAAAGATCTTTGAGAATATTCTTATCTGCTGCTTTGTTAGGAGAAAAATTACTCAAGGAGTCAGCTCTTCTGGAGTGCCTGGGTCCAGGAACAGTCAAGGATATCTGAGATCTCACCTCTGGAAACCTTTGTTCAGAACTCATGGCTTCTAAAGCCCCATGGGTAATCAGAGCACTGCTTTCAAAGTGGCTTTCTATTTCTGACCTTCCTTGAATTTCAGGAGAGAAATAGGGGAATAATTATCTCTGAAAGCGTCTTTAAAGCACTTTAGGACATTCTTGGTCTGCATTTATCTGGGCATTCCTAGCTGCATACTTAATAGAGGTAGAAGCTAAGGAAATGTTGAATCTCTAAAATTTCTAGCCATCTGAAAAGGCCATTTTTTGGTTATTTTAATTTTATTATGATTTTTTTTTTGCTAGCAACACATCTGAGATATTGTGTGCCTTTTGAAAACAGCATCTTTTGGAGGCCCAGGATTTTCTGGATGTTAAAGCAGGTCGCCTGCAGGAATGCTCCATGACGGTAGCCTGCAGATCTGATACTGAGAGGGGGGAAGGAAAATGAGAGCAAGCTGCCCCCACATCTGTGGATTCTACCACCAGGGTTTCACACACCCAGTGTGAGAATCTGTAAGATAGATGTCACCTGTTCTGAAATATACAGGCCTTTGCCTGACTTCGTTCTCCAGATAGTACCAACTGCCTACATTGCATATATGTTGCGGTAGGCATTATTAGCACACTAGAGATGGTTTACAACAAGGCTTATATGCAGGTGTCATGCCATCTTATTTATTATCCTTATTTTTCTGTTTATTTTTTATTTTTTGAGGCAGGGTTTCACTCAGTTATGTAACCCAGACTAGTCTTGAACTCATGGCAAGCTTTCTGCCTTAGTCTCCTGAGTCCTGGCGTTACAGACATGAGCCAACACAACTGGGTTGTATTCCATCTTTTTATGTAAGGTACTTGAGCATGTGGGTTTTAGAATCTGGGAGCCCTGGAACCAGCCTTTCCATAGGCACCGGGGATGTCTGTGCCTGTTGCCCAGCATCCTCTCATCTTAATCAGATCATATTGCTTTTTAAGGTTCATCCTTTCTTCTCCCAAGTGCTTTTCTACCATTGAAGTGTATCTCCTGTCTGTCCTCTCGTATTCTGAGCATTCCTCCATAAGTAAAACTCCTAGTTAATAATCATGGCTAGGACAGCTTTAGCAGACTTCTGTCTAGTTAGAGCTGGGAAGCCAAGGCCTTGTCCTTTGGACTGAGTTGCTTAGTTTAGTTACTAGAGCTGCAGGGCACCTGGACCACTTTTCTTAGCACCAGTATCTGAGGAGATGCTGGTCTGGTCTATCTGCTCAGTCTGGGTAGAACAGTATTTCTCGACCTGTGGGTTGTGACCCTGTCACAGGGTTGCATATCAGATATCCTGCATATCAGATGTTTACATTATGATCCATAACAGCAGCAAAATTACAGTTATGAAGTAGCAACAAAAATAATTTTATGGTTGGGGTCACCACAACTTGAGGTTGCAGCATCAGGAAGGCTGACTGAGGTAGAGCTTTCTTTTGGGATGTGCCTCCTCACTGAGATCTTAGGTAGTAGCAAAGGAAGGCTGATTGAACAGTTTCTGGGGTCCTCACTCTTGACCTCTAGGTGTATCCCTCCTACCTAAGTGTGATCTTTCCAGTGAAGGGCTATCTAAATTACTGGCGTGCCTCTAGAAGGCCTGACACAATCTATATAAACTTGTCTGTGTGCTTTTCTGGATACCTTATGAAGTACATAATATTGCTACTATTAAAATTATTTGTGAGCAGTATTATTTAGAGTATAAACATTGACTTGAGTGAGCATACCTTTTTCTTTCCTTTGAAAAGCATCTTTGGTGTAAGTACTGAGCCAGAAGCATAGCATGTATGATGCTCATTGACTAAATTCTGTGCTTTACATATGAATCCTTTCTCACAGGTCTCCCCAGGCTTGTCTCTTGCCTTGTGGTTGCTCTTCCTTATGTGGGCAGTCAGGTTTTTGTAGGTAACTGAAGTATTGTTGAAGTATTCCTGCTATTTCTCTTAAACTTATTTGCATCCCAACCACCTGCTTCTAATGATGAGTGGTAATGGAATTTGAAAATCTTTCCTTTTTTTAAATCTCCCTGAAAACCCAAGTAGCAAGGATCGCATTGGTCACATTTTCCCTGGAGCACATTCCCTAGCCTTGTTCTTACTGAAGAGTGCTTAGAGCAGGAGACATGTATAGCTGCACTGTAGGGCGGAGACATGCTTTTGGGCTGAGGAAATAGCTCAGTCAGTTTGAACTCAGAATACACATTGAAAAAATAGGTATGGTGGCACACACTTGTAATCCCAGTGTTGAGGAGATAAAGACAGACAGGTTCTTGGGGCTCACTAGCCAGTCAGTTTAGCTCAAAACCACAAGGTGATGGCTCCTGAGGAGAGGAATAACACTGGAAGTTGATTTCTAGCTTCCATGCGTACATGTATACACACATGCATGTGCGCACGCACACATGCATGCATGCACGCATATGCATACATTTTTGTTGGTTAATGGGACAGGCCAACCCTTCATGAGGTGTAAACAGAACAGGGAAGCGATTCTTGGTGGCACATTCTTCTATACACTTGCTGGGGTAGGTTGACGGCGGCAGGAGACCCAGTCTGAGATGATAGTGCCTTGCCAGGCCAGCAGTACAGGCATTAGTGCCTGGAGCTGATTTGGTGACTGGAAACCTCCTCCATTGCTGCAGTCTGTGAACTTCTCATCTGTCCCTTCTTGCCCTCCCCTGTGCTGTGTGACTTCCTTATCATTGGCAAGTACATCTTCTTTAGGACAGATGTTAACAGATGTTTGTGTCCAGCAGATTCCCCCTAAACTGAGAACAGATCAGGTATACAAACAAGACTTTGAATAGTTTAGATATTTTGCTCTACCTTGCAAAGGCCCGGTAATGTTCCTTCACTAAGCTGCTTGTTCCACAGTGGCACTGAAGGCACAAGGCAGATGCAACAAGATGAACAAGACAAGGTTTTGTTACTTAAGTGTTGATGGGAACCTAAATCGTTTAAGATGTGTAACAGCAAAGGGTTGACTGTAGAGACTTCTTATCTTTGGCTATGAATGATTGGCCTTGAGTGTGGCATACTCTGAGTCCAGTTCAGAATAGCCTCTTTATGCTTGTTTATTGTTTCAAGTCCTTCCCCCATACCTATTCTGGAAAAAGAAGATGGCATGTACAGCTTTGCCAAACGCTTCTCAGCCTGCAGATAGGGCCCTTCCCGTTTACTAATGATGCTGTTGCCTTTTTCTCTTTGTTAGGACCAGCTCATTTTCACCTATTTATTTTCTTACCTCTGTGTTCTGTAGAACATAAGAGCAGAGCTTCCCATGTCCAGTAGACACTTGGCTCTTCAGCTTATACTGCTCATAGGAGTACCCAATTACAGGAATTTGAATTAAGTTGTTTTTGGAACACTGTCTGCTTAAAAATATTTGTCACATTTTTTGGGCAGAGATTGGTATGAAGATGATTATATTGTAGTTTTTTCCCCCTGCCCATCAGTGTTTTCATTGTATCGCTCAGGCTGGCCTTTAACTCATGATCTTGTTTTCTTAGTCTTGACTTACCTTTTTTGATTATCTAGTAAATTTGGAATTTGCATGCTGGGCTTGGTGGCTCCTGTCTAATTGCAGCACCCAGGAAACTGGTTAAGATCCCTACAACTTATGGGATACAGAGTGAATCCCTGTAGTATTTCTGTGTTACCTTTTAAAGTTGTTAGTAAGGTGGTTTTGTTTATTTGTATTTTTTTTTCTTTTTTGGCCTGGAAAAAAGAATATTTGTATAGGGATTGCAAGATTGATGAAGAATTACATCAGCGAGGGCTTCATGGCTGTTGTATTATTTATTATTTCTTGCATTTTCAAAACTGTTCAAAGAACCTTATGTAGTGATCCCTTATCAGATACAATTTGCACGAGTTTTCTCCCATTCTGTGGGTTGCCTCTCTCCTCTGTTGGTACTCTCTCCTGTACAAAAGTGGGTTTTTATGATCCCTCTTACTGTCTGTGATGTACCACGGTATGTTGTCAGAGGTTATTGCCAAATCCCATGCTATAAAGCATTGACCTTTTCTTATCTTCAGGGAGTTTTTTAGTTTGGGGTGTTGCATACGAGTCTTTGACATATTTAAATTAACTTTTCATGTATGGAGTTTCCCTTTCATTGTTTTGCAAGCAGATAACCACTTTTCCCCAGCAGCACTTACTGAACAAGACTATCATAGAATGATCTCAGTAACCTTGGTGAGTTATTTGGCCATATCTCTGAGGGTTTGTTTATAGGTTTTGGGTTCTGTCCTGTTGGTTTTTATGTCTGTCTGTATACTACTATTACTACACTATTTTGATTGCTGTAATTTTTTTTCTTTCTTTTTTCCCCTTCAAGACAGAGTTTCTCTGTGTAGCTTTGGAGCCTGTTCTGGAACTCACTCAGTAGTTCAGGCTGGCCTTGAACTCACAGGATCCGCCTTCCTCTGCCTCCCAAGTGCTGGGATTAAAGGCGTGTGTCACCACTGCCTGGCTTGATTGCTGTAACTTTCTAATATAATTATATAGTTTGATACTAGCAGACATGGTTTCTCCATCACATTTTTTAATTCAGATTTTTTTTTAAGATCACTTTGGCTATTTGGGATTTTAGGATAGAAACTTTTTTTTTGTAGAAAATACCATGGAATTTAGATAAAGATTGTGTTATATTTGTAAATTGCTTTAAGTAATCTTAGCAGCATCACATCTTCTAATTTGTAGACGTGGACATGGGGAATGTTTCTCTTATATCATTTTTTTTTCTAGCTTTTGTCACAGTTTTACTTCTTTGGTTAAGCCTGTCCCTAAGTATTTTTTTCTTTGACCTCAATGTGAGTAGAATTATATTGGCAATGTTCTTTTCAGGATGCTCACTGTCCTGTGTAGTGATTGTGCACCCTGCCAACTATCTGATTTCATGTATTGGTTCTATTTTATTTTTGTGAACTCCTGGACTTGACATGTAATATCTGCAGATGCAGGAGGCTTTAGTTTTTCTTCCCGACTGGAATGTTTCTTTTTCTTGCCTGAGTGCTGCGGTTAGACCTTCTGATACTGTATTGAGCAGAAGTAGGAAAGTGGCCATCCTCACCTTGTTCCTGGTTTTTGAGGAAATGCTTTGTCATCACTGATGCTCACTGCGGATTTTCTCGACTTTATTACATTGGGTGGTTTCCATCTATTGCTAGTTCCTTTTTTTTGTTGTTGTAAGGGAGTATTGGGCTTTGTCAGTTGCTTTTCCCCTCTGCATCACTTGAGCTAATCATGGGGGCGTGTCTTACTGCTTCTTGTTGATGTGGTGTATAGCAGATTGATTTGCATGTAGCAAATACTGCATATTCCAGGAATAATTTCACGTGGTCTCCTGTGTATAATCCTCTTAGTATACTGCTCAATTCAATTTACGAGTGTTTTGCTGAGGATTCTTGTTATCCTCAGCATTAGAGCTCTGGCCTAGAGTTTTCTTACAGTGTTTTTGCTTGGAGCTGGTGTCAGGAGGATGTGACCCTTTTAGGGTGTGTTCAGAAGTGATCCCTTCTCTTGAGACATTTGGATGTTTGAGGATTGACATTCTTGGTATTCTTTTAAATGTTTACTAGGAAAACTTCTAAGTTAAAGCTTTTCTTTGTCAAGAGATTTTCCATGATTGGTTTCCCCTCTTCACTAGTTACAGGATTGTTAAATTTTTGGGTTTTTTTATGATATAATTTCTGTTCATTTTTGTGTTCTTAGAAAATTTGTCTGTTTAATGTAAGTTATCCTACTTGCCAGCTCTCTTACAGTCCTTGTTAGTTCTGTGGAATCAGTGATAAAATGTCCCTGCTCTTGTTTCTGATTTTAGTAATTGTTTATCTTCCTCTTTTTGACATACTACATCCGCCTAGACACTGGTGAGTTTTATTGAGGTTTATTCCTCCCCAAAGAGGTTTGGTTTTCCTGCTTTATCTTAGTGTTTTTTCCTTCTTTCTGTTCTATTTATTTCTGATTCCATCTTTGTTCTTTCTCTTACTATCATCTGTTTAGTTTTTTGGCTTTCTGGTTCTGTAATTTACAGTTGATTCAGTGATTTGGAATTTCCTTTAAGTGGAAGTGTTGATTGCTGTGTGTTTCCCCCCAGCCCGGTCTTTGCTGTAATACCGTATGTTTCAGAACATTGTATTTTATTCTCTTGGTTCAGCTGTCTGTTTACTAATGTATTGTTCAGTCCCTATGATTTTGTGGTTTTCCTGGTTTTATATCTGTAACTGACTTCTAACTTCTTCGTGTTGTGGCTGGGGAAGATACTTAGCGTTTACAGTTTTGTGACCTTGTTCACAGTCTGGCTGTCGTTTATCCTGGCAGTGTTGGAGAAGCGCGTTCATGCTTTGCTTGCTAATGTTCTATTCACAGTGGGTGTAGCTGGTTACTTATGTTTCCATTCTTGTATTCAGTCCAGTTGTATCCGGTATTGAAAGTAGAGTATGAAAGTCTAATATTTATTGTAGAACTATTCCTTGTTTTCAGGATATTAAAACATATTTTGGTGACCTGCTTTTAGATACACAAAACTTGCTCTATGACTCTTTACAATGCACATGTAATAACGCCTGCTTCATTAGTTGTTAGGCACTCACTCACCCTGCTTTCTTTTGATAACGATCTATTCTGTCTTTGGAGCTGAAGTGAGTCTCTGTAGATTGCTCCTGCTTTAAAAGATCCTTTATGCTATTTTCTGTCTTTGAATGGAGAGAGAGTTGAATCCATTTCCGTTTAAAGTCATTATCCATGAGGAGGAAGTCCGGGCATGTGGGCTTGTTTCTTTGTGTCTTGTAGCTGTTTTTGGTCCCTGCATTACTGTCGTCTATTTCTTCTCCTCCTCCTCCTCCTCCTCCTCCNTTCCTCGTCGTCGTCGTCATCCCTCCTCCCCCTCCCGCCCCTGCCTCCTGCCTTCTTCTTCTTCTGCAGCTGAATCCTTTAAATTCTTTCTTATTTCTTCTTGTGTATGTTCTATAGCTATTTTCTTTGGTTACTATGGAAATTATCACAGGAATCCTAAAGTTCTAACATCCCAATTTGGATGTATACACATTAGCTGCTGTTCAAGGGTGTCTTGAGAGCCACCGTCAGGGCATCAGCCCTTTGTACACCCCATACTCAAACTCCTAGTGAATTAATAAAAGTCTAGTAAACTAGTCTCTGAAATCATGTATGAAACACGTGTGCAGGCAGAACATACATCATTTAGACCAATTCTATTTTAAAAAGCATTGGCCTGAAATCTGCTAGAAACTACAGTAGTAAATGGTGGCTGAAGTGCTAGCTTTTTAATTTGCCCATGTGTTTTTAATCTTTACTGTGATCTTTACGTCTTGGAAGTTTCATTCTTTCAAAAAAAAAGACTGTTTCTCACTGTGTAGTTCAGGCTGACCTTGAGCACTGTACTCTCTTCTTATCCCGGAGTGCTGAGTGGTTGTGTTGGTCTGTGTTGTGGGCATGGCTGGAAGACCCTTATGGTCTAATGCACTTTCCTCTCACCTTGCAAGACTCTTGTTTCCTTGTGAAGGTGCACAGCAGTGGCCTGTGACTGTACCACTGTGATGTGCACAGTGGTGGCCTGTGGCTGTACCTCTGTGAAGGTGCACAGCAGAGGCCTGTGGCTGTACCACTGTGATGTGCACAGTGGTGGCCTGTGGCTGTACCTCTGTGAAGGT
>LOEQ01001218.1:159686-197226 GCA_001685075.1 Bramus lutescens
GGGGGGTAAGTTAAGATTCAGCATAAAAGAAAAAATAAATTAGGTTTACCCTCTAGGAAACTTCCTTTAAAAAATAAACTGTTTTGTGGGCTAAAATTCTGATTATAATTCTGACTGTAATCTTGTTGGCATGATGATCAGGACCCAGGGCAACTAGAAACACAGGGTTGTTGGTCATCTATTGGAATCCTGATTTGCATACACAGCCCTATGTGGTGATCATTTGAGAATCTGTTTGAGATCTGAAGTCACAAAGGGAGTCTTCCTCATGAGACATGTGACTGGCCAGGCCATTTAGGTGGGACCTTGTGTGGCCTTCTTAGTTCCAAAAAAGAGCCAGCTCTGGCTACACTTCTGGTGACTGACCTCTGTACTGTATTATTTCCCAAAAATTCCTAAGGGTCCTGGTTGAACCGTTAGCCATGTAAATTATTTATAAAACGATAGTCTTCTGCTTGCTGCTTTGCCAAGGGAATAAAAAAAGTAAATCCATTAACGCTAAAGTGAGGAGAAAGTTTGTTGACAACTAGTTAACCCTGGTTTTGAAGCTTGCCGTCTAGTTGAGCCTAGAATGGTACAGTAGAAGGGCGCAGACTTCAGGGTAACTGCTGCTGATTCTAGCCATTGTGTTCATCGCTGTCTGCTGAGGCCCTGGTGCCTGGGACGTAGTGAGTACCGAGCAAGAGCTTTCTTGATGGATGGTTGATGGCCAAGTCTCAGGCGATCGCTCCTGTTGTCTCCTAGGAGTAGCTGTTGTAGTGAGCGTAAAAGCTGGACAAGCTGCCTCTTGGATTTTAGTCAGCTGTGAAGATTTTAAAATGCCTTGGTCAGATAACTTGTTTCAAATGTCAGTGGCAATCTTTAGGTACTCTTTGGTTCCTTTGAGACCAAACAACCAAATGAACACAAGTAACTGAAAACCATTGCATCTCATGCACTGACTTAAAAATGCAAAGCACATAGTATAACATTCTCTTCTCTTTGCTTTCAGAAGGGTCAGGATCCCAAATTAACATACCTCCTTCTTAGCCAAGATTTCAGTTACTTGACTCAAAGCCCAGAGAATAGATGGAAATCCAAGGAGGTTTGCCAAAGCAAGGAGCAGCAGTGAGATTTCTTCCCTGGTGGCTTGGAATTTTTCTAATTCCAGTAATTAATTATGAGAAGGTATTATTTTGTTAACATTTAGTAAAGAGTTTTAATAAGTGAATACATTTTGTATAAATATTAAGTTCTTTTTCCTCCTTGAGAAATGGGGACATTTGAAGAATATAGTCCATAAAGGTTTTCTGGCCCTCATAGAGTCTGCACTTCTGTGACTCTCATGTGTTTTGAAACTAGTGCAATGGAGCAGAGTCTGTTTGTTGCACTTTGGTGGCTACTGGGATCTAGAGCTCTTGCTGTTAATTAGTATGTGAACATAAATTTTGTGCCTAGAGTTCTTGAATTAAGCTCTCCACAGTTGATTTTTAAACTGTTAAGATTCTCCATTGCCATTCTGTCTCTCAAAATGTATAGCATTTTACTATTTTAAAAATTTATTTAAACATTACTGCAAGCCTTCTATTCCATTTATGTATTTATTTATGCATTATTTGCTTATTTTTCTATTTAGTTTGTGTGTGTGCCACAGGCATGTGAAATTACAGGAGCTGGTTTTCCTTTTCCACCATGTGACTTCTAGGGATGAAACTCAGGCTGTTATACTTGGTGGCAAGTATTTTTGCCTGTTGAGCCTTCAAGCTGGTTCCCAGTTCCGCTTTTGTGAATTTTAGTCTAATATACAGTCTGAAGGAGGGAGTTGACAGTATACAGACAAGACCTTGGTATTGGGTGGTAAATTTTGCTTTTTTTCTTTTTGTTTGTTTTGTTTTTGTTTTTCGAGACAGGGTTTCTCTAGTTTTGGAGCCTGTCCTGGAACTAGCTCTTGTAGATCAGGCTGACCTCGAACTCACAGAGATCTGCCTGCCTCTGCCTCCCGAGAGCTGGGATTAAAGGCGTGTGCACCACCACTGTCCAGCTGTTATTTTATGTTTTTATAAGCAAGTATTGTCTTAGTCTAACTAAATTTTGAGATCTGTGAATTAAATCTCTTCTAAATAATTTCATCTTTTCATGGTTGGTTAAGGTTCTTTGCAATCCTTCTTATGGGTGAATATACATTGAAATTGGCTTTCAGTTGGAATCCATTTGTCAAGTTGAAGTGGAGGACATTACCTGTATTTAATGAGACAAGATATACAACAGGGCATTTGGGAAACAGCAGTCTGAGCCCTCCCTCAGTACCCTGAGTACCCTATAAGCTTTTTGGGCAGAATAACTTCTACTTTGTAGAGTGTAGACTTTGGAGACCCAAGTGAACTTGAATTTAAAAGAAAAATGTATGTGTAACCATAGTTACAGCAGTGCTTTTCTGAAGAGAAATGTAAGTCAGTTAGAGATGACAGCAGAATGCCGTGTTCTTTCCTTGGAGATCTGGTTCCATGCTCCTGTTCTAGAACACTGGTCGTGGATGCCACTCTGCTCCTTCTCTTAGAGTCCTCAGAACAGAGAGACGCTTGTTAGGGTTAGATGAGTGGCGCTGGAACCACTCACAGTGAGGCTCCCAAACCTCAGGCGCTAGTTTCTCTCTCCACTTAGTGCTTTGACTGGTGACTCATGTTCCAGAAAGTGATATCCATTGCCACCTGTTAGGTACCAGAGTCTTTATAGAGTGGAGCTACTGTCCTTCTCAGCTCTCTGTGAACACAAAGACAACTTGATTTACTTCATTGGGGCCAGGATAAGATAATTCTCATCAAATTAGCATTCATCCTGAGAAAGACGGCGTGACATTCAGTCCTTTCCTTGGGACTGAAGGATAGTTTGAAATCAGAGCAGCCTTAGGAGAAAAAAAACACAAAGTATCTTGTCGTCTGGTTGGTTCTGAGACAGGAAGTGACTATCCATCGCATTTCCCAGCGCCTAGGACTGGCTCCCAGTCATGGTTCCCAGGTCGTATTTCCTTTGCTTTCCCCCTCATCTTGGGAGGTTGGATGGGTTTATTCTTTACAAATAGTTTGTGCTCTTAATGTGACTGTGAGAATAAGATTGTCCTCTTCCTTGCTTTGGTTTTGGGGACTAGTATTGACTTGGGGCACTTGCAAGCCAGGTTCGGGAGGAAACCCTGCCACTGCCTTGATTGTACCGAGGCACATGGTTAACCATC
Organism: Bramus lutescens; assembly: GCA_001685075.1. Lineage (NCBI taxonomy): Eukaryota > Metazoa > Chordata > Mammalia > Rodentia > Cricetidae > Bramus > Bramus lutescens. The sequence goes on from LOEQ01001218.1 coordinate 162,895, forward strand.
TTCTATTTATTTAGAAAACTGAAAACCAGATAGATACTTTTAACTTTGTTGTCAGTGGGTGAAAGAGCTTCTGTTCTGTTACCATTGTGACTTCCTGTATTCCTGACTGTAGAGATTCTCAGTTGCCTGAGGCCTGAGTTAGTGTGGGAGTACAAGGAACACTCCCCCTTAGAGACCTAGGGAGGCTCAGCTGCTCAGTCTTCAGAGTGAAACTCAATCTTCTCTCCTCCTTGGGAATTTTATTTTGAAACTAAGTTTCAAATTTCTGTTTTCTCAGATAGGATTTGGGTCTCAGATTAGTTAACCATAACTCCCCTGCCCCCGCCATGTTGTGCTTCCCCTTGTAGGGGGCTGCAAGGTGATGTAGATGTCTTTCCTCATCACTGTCCTCCGCCTTACTTCTTTGAGATGGGATCTCTCCCTAACCAGCTGCTTCCTGTTCAGCTTTTCTGGCAGGCCAGTGAGCTCCTTGGAACCTTCTTGTCTCCTGCTCTGGTACCAGGGTTACAAGTGTGCACCACCACACCCAGCTTCTTATGTTGGTCCTGGGGGTCCCAACTCAGGTCCTCAGACTCACACAGAAGCACTTTACCCAACAAAGCATCTCCTCTGCCTTGGTTAACAATGAAAGGGCCTATGTGCTCTGAGTGTTTGGTGTCAGTACTGCTAAACATCTCTTATTCATAAAACACTTGATTTTTTTTACACTCAGGATATAATGATCACCAACAGTTTTTTTTTAAAAATAATTATAACAGTTAATTGATTTTTTTCTTATTTGAAACGTTACTCTAGCTATTGCAGCAAACACAGTGAGCAGTAAATGTTTTACAGACTGCAGCAGACTTGTCAGCTGAGAGGACCTGCTTTCCTGCGCCTGTTTGAAAGGGATTTGTTCTTGTGGATGGCAAGATGAGTAACAGAAGCTAATTTTCATTTTAGTTTATGTGTAGGGGTGTTTTGCCTGCATGTATGTTTGTATGGTTGGGTATTCCTGGTATCCAAAGAGGCCAAAAGGGGGCATTGTATCTCCTGGAACTGAAGTTACAGCAAATTGTGAGCTGCCATGTGGAACCCAGGTCCTCTAGAAGAGCAGCCAGTGCTCTAAACCACTGATCCTTCTCTCCAGTCCTACAAGCTGGTTTTAAGTAACTCAGGGAAAGGAACAAAGAGATACTTTGTTCACTGCTGTTTCTAGTAGTAGTATTCTCCTACTTTGTGCTTTTCTGTGCATGTTTGTGTTCCCTAATAGCAGAGTTGGAATCTCATGGTATTTCTGCTTTTTATGTTTAGTTGCATTTTTGAATATTTTCCATCCATTTAAATAATTTTTGGAATGTCATTTCAGAATACTTTGTAATACTACCTCTCGCCTTAGACTGATTTGTCTGATGAGTCATAGAGCTTCTATATTTATTTTACATGTGCATTGAATAGAGATGCTTGATTATTTTCTGAGGATAATTACCTCCAATAAGAAAGAGTTACTGGGTTAGACCACTGGGATGACTTCTGCTTCTTCACATCCCCTCTTGGTTCACTGGGGTAAAACTATTCTTTTTCCTCCTATTCCTTTGAAAAGTCATCTCTGAGAGTACGCTGACACTGAATTAAGCAGACTCTGCAGAAAAAGAGGGATGGCTTCAGTTCGGGGAATCTTACAGGACAGTTGGTGGTCTGTGATCTTAAAAAAACGCTAACAGAAGCTTGGAGTTGTAAAGGCTGAATGGAAAGATTATCTTTTGTTAATGGCTCCGTTAGTGTTTCAGTAAAAGGATGCCATAGAAAGGAATGCTTAAAAGTCACCTTATTCAAATGCTCAGACTCTGGACCAAAGTCATATTTATTTGTTGTATTTGCTATTCTTTGCCTCCAGACTGCCCCGGGGAGCAGTTTTCAGTGGGGTTTAGGTTGCATTTAAAAATGGTGGAAGGTGCTTTGCTCAAGCTTCTGATGAATTCTGCTAGGGTGGCAGTCCAGCTGTGGTGTTTGGTGTCGCTATGTAATAGTTTTCTCTGATTCACCTAGCAACTGTGGGGATGTAAGACCGCACACACTGTTGTTGGCTTCTTTGTTAGTGTGTCATGTAGAGTATTGATTTTTTTTTTCATCCCATAGTTACTGGACTTAGGGCTCATTATCGCAAATTCACATTTTCCGCAGGTTTGTGATGTCCCTATGTCTAGTGTCATACAGTGCATGGTTGTCGCATGCAGAATCCCTTTGAGGGAGGTGGTGAGCAGGTGGGTTGTCTGCTGTGCACCAATGACTGAGGACTCTATTAGCTAATGCCTTGTCTTCCTTCCCTTTGTGCTTTTTACTTTGTACTTTGTTCTCATTGTCAAACAGGGATTGTGGCAATAACAGCGGTCGGTTTTTATCGCTCAGTTACCATGGCTCACTCAGTCTTCTCAGATCTCAGTGTGTGTCAACCTTCACCAGGTCCCATGGACTTGATGCTGTTCTTTTACAGAGGGGCGTAATTTCCTTGAGGTTTGTAATGTGTAAAAGGGTAATTGAAACTCCGACGTTAAATCTTTACGTAAAATTCTAGGCACATACTAAGCTTCTAGCCACTGACATGCAATGTCTATGGAGAACACAAGTCTCATCTCAAAGGGAGGAAGGGAGAGCTTATTCTTAACACTAACTCTTGAGTGTCTGTGGCTCAGGATATGGATTCAGGTCACCCCAAATAACATGTTCCACTATGGAAACAGTGCCATAGAGTTCATGTAGCCACAGAACAAAAGTTAGCCCTGAATACAGGCACTTTTTCAAATGCTCAGGTAGGAACATCAAGTGGGTGGGTCTCAACAAACAGGGATAGCTACCTAATGGCATTCTCAGCTTTTGGTTTATTGAAGCTAGTAGTCTGTTAGTACCTTCCAAAAGTCTTATGTGATAGCCACAAGGATGTTTTGTAAAACCTAAAGAGTGAACGGTTGTTAAAGAGCACCAAAAATAGACCAAGATAATTTGGATCTGCAACATTCCAACTCTCTACAGTCAGTTCAGATCAGTTGCTCAGCTTTGTAGACTCTTTACCATAGGTGTGGCTTTTTCTGGGAACTCCAGTTCACAGTGATTATAATGATTATAGCACAGGTTTAGTTATAATTTCTATTTGTACATTGCTCATTGTTACTCTGTGAGCTCATTGAAGGAAGTGATTGTGTTGCTGGTTGAAGCTCAGGCTGGGTGTGGACTGCCTTGAATGCAGTCTTCTGCTGGGGTTTGGGGTTGGATACCAGCTACTCTCTGTGATTATTAGCTGGCTAATCAAGTCAGCTGCTTAACGTGTGACTCCTGCCTCTCTCCTGCTGGCATCCTCATCACACCTTAGCCTCTGGGGCTAGCTGTGCTTTGAGGCACTGGCTTCTTTCAGATGTCTTGCTGCGACACTGGAACCCTGTGTTCCAGATACCCTCAAATCCATAGAACAAGTACAGCATGGCTTTTCAAAGTGGGATTTCAATTCCAAAATGAATTGAAAGACTTGATTTGGGGGGAAATTGAAGGCGTTTTTGCTTTAGGAAGTTCTGTTTCCATTGAGCAGTAGCCAAGGCCCTTTCTAAGAGCCTGTATTTAAAATGTAGTTGTTAAAGAAAGGCATCGTATAGGCAGCTGCTTCCCTCGGGTGTTTGGGTTGGGGTCAGGCGAGGTCCGAGGCAGATGTTCATTGGGATGTTTGCTGGAGTCAGACTTTGCTGGCTGGTGCACACCAGCAGTCCTGTGACTGAAGTCAGAGGGTCATGGAACTAGTGATTCTAGTCTCAGTCATACATACAGCAAGACGGTGTGGGCAGTTGGAGCAGAAAGCTGAATCCCTTGTCTGGTCCTGGCTCGAAGGCAGTGAGGGTGGGCCGGCCAGTTCCACAGCAAACCTGGCTCTGGTTTTCTCTGTGAACAAATGAAGGATTCACTTTTAGGAAGAGTAATGGAGCCTGGAGCAAAATTTTACTTCTGAGCATCTTGGAGCCGAAGTCACCATTTTCTTTTTCAGTTGGTCTCAAAGCTACCGTTCTGGCAACAAGGGGTCCATCGTGAGTGGTTTCTTAGACCATTTACCCTGCAGCAGGCATGCAGTAGTTTCTGGAACTCCATAACTCCTAGAGGACCATCTTTGGCGAGTCAGACACAGAGCATTACGTGTTAAAGCTGGCACAGATGCGTGAAAGGAGGACCTTAAATACAACTTAGAGGAGATGACACAAGTGTGCCTAGTGCACCACAGGGTGTTAGATGAGGTTGATGGAAGCCATGGGGAGACAAAAGGGAAGAAGGCAGGCCTCTCAGAGAAGCGGGATTGTTCTTTAGTCAGAACAAATGAAGGACTGCAGTCCCCTGAAGTGAGACTGTATGCATGTGGCACGGGGTCTTGCAGACTATATAGGATGGAAAAGGGGAACTTTAGAGAGGGAAGATTCTACCTGGAGGTCAGTTCCCCTACAGTCTAGAAGTGGTAGATGCGGATGGACTTGCTGTGCAGCCTCCTTAGCAGCAGCTCCCACAGCTGTTGTTAGTCAGCTTTCCTGCAGGGGCTTCTCCAGCCCCTGATGGTTTTAGGTCATTAGCCCTTCACCAAGGACTCATCTCGAGAAGACATTAGCCTATTGAACTGTCTTTTGGAGAAGGTGGCCTTAGAGCTGCCCTGTAAAGGTAAAAAGACATTTAACATGGTAGTGGGGGCCTTCAATGTCAGCACTTGGAGGCAGGACAGGCAGATCAAGTTCAAGGCCAGCCTGGCGTGTATATTGATATATTGAGCCCCAGCCAGCTGGGATTGAAGAGGAGGCGAAAGAAAATCTGGTTGGGGGAAAGGCACCTGTAGGGATTTTTTCTTCCTTATGAATGAAGCTTATGTAGATCACCCAAGGGCACAGCGAAGAAAGTGAAGTTTGGGGAGAAACTTTCCATCACTAACAAAACAGCCTGTCATAAAACCACAGTGTTGACAATTGAGACAGGACAGAGCACATTGGTGCTTCTCCCGGTGTCACCCGGCTAGTCCCCTTTATCTGCATTTTTCCTGTGAAGTTCAGAATCTTGTGCTGAGAGGGAGGGCATGCCACGGGATACCTCCTTTACACTGTCCTGGAGGCTCTTCTTGCAGGAATCACCCTTGTTCCCATGCTAATATTTGACAAGACTCACAGAGAGCTTGCTAAATCCTGCCTGATTACTGTCAGAGGGGAAGACAGACTGCCCTCTCCCCTTCAGCTCCTGATGCTAACTCTGTGTTTTTCTTCTGTACAGGTACTTTTCAGATGGTTGCAGCCTATGCAGAAAATTGCTGTAGTGAAACTGCTAGAATCTTATTTCCAGGTATGAGGGCTGTGGGTGTCTCTGGAGCTGTACCTGGAAGTTGTTTGGTTTGCTCTTTGGCTGTATTTGCCTGTGTCCTTCTGTGATCAAGTGAGTGATTGGCAGTTACAGCTGATCCAAGGGGTTGCGTCTGTTCTTTTTGCTCATTCCTTAGAGTACTTGGTTAGGAAAAGCAAAGAACTGGCTACTTGTATAAAATTTAAGATTCTCTAGATTTCCAGTGTTGTTAAACTCCTAATTGGTCTGATTGTTATTACATTTGCTTCTTGAATGTTAGAGATATGAATAGTTCCAAACCTTTGTTGAGAAATTTTATTGTGACAGTAATATCTATAGTGATTATTATCCTTTAACGTGTGCCTAGACTTTTCTAAGTGAGATTCCTTTTGATTGATGAGGCGATGGTTTCCTGCAACTCGCACAACTTGTAAGTTACCGAGGCAGAATTTGAACTCACATCTGTTTGCCTTTAGAACACCTAAACTTTGTCCAATTGTTTTTTCTTGTTGCTCCCCCTCCCTCCTGCCCAGTGTTAATAATGCCTCCCCTCTTCTTTAAAATAGTAAGATGCCACCCCAGTTTTATCCTAAAGTAACTTTTGGTTATCTTGAGTTTTTTCTGTCTGGAACATTACCTGTTGGCTCAACATCTTAGCTACTCTGGTCAAAACTTCCTTTACTGCTGTGTTGATGGTACTTAGAAATCACGTGTTCCTTTTCTTGTCTTACTGCTTAAGGGAAAGAAATCACACGTGGTATCATTTTCTAAATGTCAGTTCAGTCTAAACAGCTTCCAGCACTCCTCCGAGACAGTTTAGGTACTTCTACTGCTTTGTAAAACAGTAGCTTAAGCTTTGTGCGGTCCCAAAGCCAGGGACTTGGATGCAGGCAGCGTGAGGACTGGAAGCACATTGAGAGGCTCATCACGAACACCTGCAGTGGGGTGGGTGTGATGTGGTGCAGGGTAGGGCAGTACTTTAGAGGTACAGAGCTTCTAGCGTATGTGTGACTCTGGGTTGGACACCCCCATTTTATTGTTGTAGGTTGTTGACAGCTCTGCCAGTCACAAGTCCTAAATACTAGAGTGAACAGCGTGTATTATATTCTGGTCTGCCAGCACTGGTGAGGTGGGGTGGTATATGTTATGAATCCAACTCAGTAGCATGTCTAGATAGAACCAAATGTGTAATTATGTAAAATCACAGTTAAGGAATTCTGACTGAACAACTTTAATAAGTATTGGCAACTTTGACATTTTCTATTACTTTGTATCCTTACAGTGTTAGCCTATTATTGTAGAAGAGTAATTTTTAGAAAAAACAGAATGCCTAAGAAGTGTTATGACTCTTTCATCTAAACAACCTTTTATTTCTTGGTCTGGAGAATTAAGTAAATTTGAATAAGAAACGTTGCTACCAGCGTTAGAGTTGAGCAGGCTCTTTTGAAACCCATTGAATAGGACATCTGAACTGCCATCCTCAGCAGGTTTCTTCTCAGTGGAGATGGACTGGCTGTCTGTAAAGTGCACTCTTTTAAAGACAGCCTCCATCTCAGCATCATTTCCTGCCTTCTCATGTCGTCTAGGCTCTTGTCCGCTTCCAGCCTTAGAGTGGCCAGCATCTCTTCTGTCCCCCTGACACAGACTCTCAGACATTGCATGACTGAAGTTGTGGGTCCCTGAAATGTCCCGAATACACATTCTCTTCTCTTGAGATTGAGGTTTTACATCCGTCTCTTCCAGTGGTTCCTGTGTAGTGGACGCGTGTGTCTGTGTGGGTGTCTGTCTCTTTCTTTAACAGTGTCATTTGATGACAGAGTTTTTAATAGGATATGTTTTTTGTTCATGGCTACTAATTTTGTGCCTTAGGAAGTCTGAATATATTGTTTTCTTCTGACACCCTCTTGGCTTGCAGACATTTTATGGTGCTTCGTTCTGGGAACATCATGGTTTGGGCTTTATGGCTGATGACTTGAACTGACATTTAACACACGCTTTATTGTCAACAATCAGTCCAGTAAGAGGCATGGCATTTTGAAAGTAAGTGAGGATTTGAAGTACTCTGAGTTTGGTCCCTTTCTGATGATTAGGGTGAAGATGTATTAGGTTGCAACCTTTTTCTTTTGTTTTCTTTCTTTTTTTTTTTTGCAGGGGTGGGGAAAGAGGTGGTGGCTCCCTTACTAAAACAGCATTCTGTTGGAAACTGAGTGACCTTTTGGGAACTAGGCTTTCTGTTGTAGTGAAACCAGTGGTAAGAAGACAGCGTAGGACTGAGGACACGGTGTGCATGTGTGGCATCAGATAGAGAGGTGCCTTATTTATGCACGCTGGTTCTCCTTAGCCGACCTGGAAGAACTGAGAACTTAGTCCTGTTTTAGGAAGTTGAAGTGGAACGGGGCAAGGTGTTGCATGCTTGTAGTCCCACCATGTGGTTTGGTGGACTACTCAATGAGCTGCTGCTGGGGTAGTGATGGTTGTTGAATTTGAAGCATCAAATTGATCATTTAGCCTGGTCTAATTTGATTTTTTTTAAATCAGCTCTGTTGTGGGCAGAGTGTTACTCTTTGGTTGTAGTTCCATGGGGTGTCTGGGCCTCCTAGCGTTTGTGTTTTCTCCCCATGTTGCAGTAGCCTACAGGTTAATGTGGTGACCAGGGTTCTCCAGCCAGTCAGTTCTGAGGTGCTTTTTGGTGTCTCCAGAAGTACTGATAAACAGATAACACTTTATCCAGTTGATTCTAAAGTGCTTTAGGGGAGAAGGAGGAACCCCACATGTGAGAACAAGAATGGATGTCCAAGGTCCTTCCCATGCTACTTGGGTATTGGAAGACAAACAACAATACTGGACAGGAGGAAACCAGGGCAGCTACCAGAGCTAGCTTCTCTTTGTTACCATGCTGGTCCATTAGACTTCAAGGTGAAACTCATTTTTACCTTTGCGGGGGAGATCATGCAGGTAAGTACAGTGACAGCAGCATGGATACTCTGGTGACATCTCAGGGCTGGCATTGCATATGCTGCCACTGCCCTCTGAGCAGTATCTTAACGATTGGCTAGGGTGCTGGGCAGCTAAGGACCAATCAAAGCACAATCCTCTCTCAGGAAACATTAGCTTCAGTTGATAACTCTCAGAGAAACTGGGACAGTTCCCAGGCCACTCCTCATTTGCCGGGATAAACAATAGCTTAGTAGAACTTGGTTGAAGGCAGAGGCAATAGAATTCACTGTTCTAATTATGTCCCCTTAGCAGGGTTATTTTACATTTTGTGTATTTAACCCTGCAGATGGTGCCTTAACTAGAGATTTGTGTTCATCATTAACTAATTTAAGTGCTTTTTTTCAGTAATGGCGTTTGTTTTGCTTAGTGTTCATCACGACTTTTGACAAACATGGGTATTTATAGTCTCAGGCATGTTGGCTTTTTTCTTTCTTTTTTTTAGGATTTATTTCATTTAATTTTGTGTGTGTGTGTGTGTGTGTGTGTGTGTTTCCGTCTATGTGGATTGGAGGCTAGTCCTTGGATCCCCTGGAATTAGAGTTGTAGATGGTTGTGAGCCATCTGTTTTGGGTACTGGGAACTGAGTTTGGGTCCTCTGCAAGAGTAACAAGTGCTTTTGAACACTGAGAGCCATTTCTCTGGCCTCTGACCAGTTAGTTTATAGTGAACTTTTATATTGTTCATAGGAACCAAATTTAGTAGCCTTATTTCTATTCAGTTATTCAGTGTGTGTGTGTGTGTGTGTGTGTGTGTGTGTGTGTTTGTTTTAGCTCTCTCTGTGCTGGGGAGTAGAGTCAGGGTTCCATACATGCTAAGCACTCTACCACTATGCCATAGTCCTAGACCCCATAGTTTGACAACAGTCTTGTCTTTTATTGTATTATCTATAGGAACATTTTCTCTACTTTTGGGGACAAATTCTCATTCATTGCTATTTCAGTGCCTCTACTTAGGCCAGCATTAATTTCTGTTGCTGGTTGATTCTTTGAGCCAAGGTTGTATGCATGTAGGTATTTACAAAATGTACCCCAGGGTATGCTGCATTGACCAAGTGAGTGCTGACCATTCTTGTTCGTGTAACTGTCAGGTTTTTTGTATCAAGCAGTATTATCTTAGCTTCCTGTACAGTGTTGAGTAAGGTTGAATAAGGAGTTAGGCAGCATTAATCATTTGCTGTTTGTTTGATGAGATTTTTGAGACTCCATTTTTGTGTACTTGATGATGTCATTCATGTTTAATGCAAAGAGAAGATTGATGCACTTTCTATAAAAACAGTATGCAAAACCCAAATCTAATCTAGGAGCATAGTGAAATCCTGTGGTTTGTGTGTGTATGTGTGATTTTAAGAAAGTGAGTTGTGGTTTGCGTTGTGTTAGACTTTCAGCAAGTGTGTGATAGCTGCCACAGGTGGAGAACTGAAGCTTTGAAACCTAGCCTTTTCTTTTTCAAATGTGTCATATAATGCTGAGTGGGGTGGGTGGGAAGGGTGGGTATGTGTCCACGAGGCATCATGTATAACTGACACCTCGCTCTATGGGTGCAGATCTTGCCTTCACCAGCTTTCCGACTTTGGCGAGTTGCTTAATACCATGTATGTTATCTGCAAAATTGACAATGATTATGCAAGCAGTTTGTGCCTGATGGATTGTTCTGGGGACTCTGAAGGTTAGTATATGGGAAGTGCTGAAAACAGTGCCTGGCATGTATGACAGATGAGTAATACTGGAGTAGGTAAGTGTGCTTTGTGTGTTACAGGAAATCTCCTGTAATCAGTTTATATTCTCTGTAAATGCATCTGTGATATTTGTCGGATGACTTTTACAATGAGTGTTATTCTAGGTCTGAGGGCATGCAAAAATATTGAAAGGTATGGTTTCTGCTTGGGAAGTTCAAACCTTTTAATAACAACCCTCCAGCTAGCTGGTTGGCTGCTGGTGGCGCATGCCTTTAATTCCAGTGCTTGGGAGGCAGAGGCAGGTGAATCTTAGTGAGTATGAAGCCAGCCTGGTCTACAAAGCAAGTTTCAGGACAGTCAGGATGGTTATATAGAGAAACCCTGTCTTGAAACAAAACAAAACAAAACAAAACAAAACCCCCACCCAAATGGTATGAACAAATGAAGGTATTGCTGCAGTGTGTAAGTAGAATGCTCCCAAGTCTTCTGCAGTGCAAACATGGAGGATTAAGAAATATGAAATGAGTGTTAGCCTAGAGGACAAAGGATAAAGTTCCACCATGGGAACTTGCAGCTTCACATTTCTCAGAACCAGTGTCTCTCTGAGTCTTGTTTTCATGCAGGGCTGCTGATTCATTTTAGATGAACCCAGCACTCTCTTTTAATCTGTAGCGGTTCCTTTTTTCATGAAGCTAAGTGTCCTGTCCTTACATCTTCTCTCTTGGTCAGTTCCTTTTAGTGAGCCTTGTGCACTGTAGATGGAAGTTTCTGTCCTGCCGGGTCCCACAGCTGTTTAGTCCCAAATAAACACACAGTGGCTTATGTTAATTATAAACTGTTTGGCCTATTGCTCAGACTTATTACTAACTACGTCTTACAACTTAAAATAACCCATAATCCTTATCTATGTTTAGCCACATGCCTTGGTATCTTTTCTCAGTAAGGCATTCTCATCTTGCTTCCTTTGCGTCTGGCTGGTGACTGCATTTCTGCCTTCTTTCTTCCCAGAATTCTCTAAGTCTCGATGCCCCGACTAGCCTGGCTACTGGCCAATTAGCATTTTATTTTTTATTTTGCTTTGTTTTTGTTTTTCAAGACAGTGTTTCTCTGTGTATCTTTGGCTGTTCTGGAACTTGCTCTGTAGACCAGGCTGGTCTTGAACTCACAGAGATCCGCCTGCCTCTGCCTCCCAATCAGTGTTTTATTAAACCAATAGGAGTGACAAATCTTTACAGTGTACAAGAGCATTCTCTCACAGTAGTTCACTTGCTGATTCTGAAATGTTCTGGAAAATCCTGCCTATCACCTCCACCTTTCTCAGACTGTCCCTTCCCTGAAGTCCACAGAGTTACTTCCCAGAACCTCGTCCAGCCTGTCGCACCTGCTTGTTTCTCGGGTGTAGGGTGGGTTCAGTCTGCACACAAGCTTTGCGCAAGGTGTGAGTACCGGTACTGTCTCCACTTTCTTGTGTTATTTCTCTTTGGATTTCTGATAAGTCCTCCTACCTGTCTCCCTCCCAGAGAGCTCGCAGAGCCAACACTGTGTATTTCAGCTGGCCAGGTCATGCCCACCTGTGATCTTAGCATCAAACTGAGCAGGGGGGATCAAGCCAGAGGCAGGCTAGGTCACATAACAATTCCAAGACAAAGAAGTGCCCCTCCTGCCAGCTCCTTTCCCTTACCTTCTCTTCCCTTTCTCTTCCTTCTCCCTATGTCTTGCATTTAAGACAGGTTCAAGGACCTGAGTTACCCTGCCTCGTTCAGTAGGGCAGTGGTTCCTGGAAGACCCTTTCAGTTTGCCATTGGGGCTCAGGCAAGAGGTGTTAGGACATGTGTAGACAGCAGAGCCTTTAGATTGAACATGGCGAGCTGCTATGACATTTACACATGGCTCCAGGTCATCCTGGGCACAGATGACCCTTTCTCATAACCAAATAAGGCTGGAAGTTGATAACTCCTGGGATGATGATGCTTCACCTGGGTGGATGTTGACTTTGGAGCTTCTAGGTGGGGCTGATGTTGCTGAATTTTATGGAAAACCTTTGAGTAGAAGTATCAAACCAGATGCCGTGTGCCAGGTTACAGGCCAGTGATGAGTTTATGAGGTTCATAGCAAACAGCTTTCTCAGTGAATTTGGGGTTTGACAATGGAGCAAGTTGACTTCATGTTTCTTTTTGCCATGAAACAGTGTCTGGTACCTCAGCAGCTTTCAAACTAGTTCTGAGTTTTCATCTGGTTGTGTAACACATGAGGATGTTACAGGAAGCCTTTTGCTGTGTATTCTTATACAACCCAGAAGAAAACACATTAACTCAGTTCTTAAGCTGCTTTTGAGAATCTTGTGGGCTGGGGAGATGGCTCAGTTGTATGATAAAGAGGCTTGCTGCTAAGCCTGTCAGTCTCTGAGACCCACAGACAGAGAGAACTGACTTCTGCACATTATACTTTGACCTCCACATGTCCACCATGGCCCCTACACACCTGTGCGTGTACACTCACACATGCGCACATGCACACACGCGGACACACTGCAGATAAATTAATTACAAACACCATTTTGTACACAGCAAAAGGAGTGGAGGCCAGCTGGATAGCTGCTTGATGGGCTGCTTGTGGTCTTTGAGGATTTATATCAGAGCTCTGAATCTTATGATCTTGTGTCAGTGGTAGGAACTTTCTAGACATTGTGGTCTGCATTTACGATGTGAGGCAGTGGTAGTCTGTGCCGTGAGGTAATGGTCTGCTTGCTCTCAAGCTGTAGATATTGTTCAGTTTAGAAGGGGTTGGAACATGATTCTTACTCTCTAAATGTGCAAAACTTCCTGGAGGCATGGACATTTTAGGAGTTTTCTTTTCTCTTCTATTCCACAGTGTGAATTAAGGCCTTTCTACTTGCCAGAGACTGCTTTGGGGTCTGGAGATGGAACTGTCAATAAAGCAAGTACCCGCCCTCCAGAACTCACGTTTGAAAGTGAGGAGGCGGGGCATACTGAGGAAGTACACAGGAAGCAACATTGCTATTCTATAGCTATAGAATGGAATTAGGAACCAGGAGCCAGGGTCGGCACAGCCGTTTGCTGCATATGGTGGTGATCACTGCTCTGCTGAATGGAGTATGGACTTAGGGAATGTGTGCTCTAGTAAGTTACACATATGCTAGATTGTTTTTTTGCTACATGGGTGCTATTTGAAGCTTTGGTAATTGATCAGGTCTTCAGACGACTAAATTTAAATAGAAAAGAGAGGAGGGTGGAGACCAAGCCTGGAGTTCAACCTTAGAGACTGAGTAAAGGAGACGACTCAGGATTTGCTGGTTGGAGTTGGCTTGCAGTCAGTCTGTGTTAAGCACTAATATGTCTTTAAGTTCTGGGAGTGCCTATGCCAAAGTTTACATGCACACCTAAATGTTAATAGATGCCTTTTAGACTGGGAACACCATCACAGTGTGCCTAGCAGTAGAGCTACTCTTTGTGAAGGCGCCATGTCATTTATGATACCCCAAACATGTAGAATGCCAGGTGCATGGCCTTTGGGGTCAGCTGGATGGGTTGAGTGTTGACTAAGGGTAAGTTTTGTTTGTTAACAGCCTGTTTTTGTCAGTGATATTTGTTATGTTATTAAAATTATATATAATTTGCTTTAAATTAGTGTTATTTTCCACAGAAATATGCTAAATATAAAAAAAACTCATCAAATAAGTTCTCCAAAAATTCCATTAAGATGTGTTCAGTCATGTTGTGTATGAACATTTTGTGGCAAATAGACATTGGTAAAGGTTGTCAGCTTGCTTCCTCCAGTCTGTGTTTGTATGTCTCACTCACGGGAAGGGAAGCTGGAAGTTCTGACCATGTTTCCAGAGGACTTACTCATGGATAAGCTTGGCCTTTCAGATAAAAGCTGAGTGCATGACTGTACAGCATCCTGACATCTAAAGAAATGTACAAGATGCACCCGAGGTCCTGGTTATGGCCTCTGCCTAAGCAGAACCTTTCATTCTCACAATGAACTATCCATATTCATTTGTTGAAGTGCATTTTTTACATGCACTGTGTAAAAAATAATCTTGGTATGTCCAAAAACTTTAAAAACATCCTTTCCCCCCAATAAGACTTCATTTTATATCTGCCCCCCTCCCTCCTTCTCTCCTTCCTTCCCTCCCTCCCTCATTCCTTCCTTCTTCCTTAAGATTACATTCAACAATGTTTATCACTTTAAAAAGTGATTTAAGTGTGTAAATGTTTGCCTGCATCTATGTCTATGCATAAGTTCATGCAATGCGTGTGAAAGGCCAGAAGAGGGTGATAGATCCCTTGGAACTGGAGTTAAGTGAGCTGCTATGTGGGTGCTGGGAAATGAATCCAGGTCCTTTGGAAGAGCAGCCAGTGCTCTTGACTGTTGAGCCATCTCTTTGGCCCTGTTTATCACCTTTTAGAATAAAAATTTCATTAAGTCTATGTTAATAGTACAGAATAGCTAATTTGTCACCTATACATGTAGGGGAATGTCAGTCATCCTGAGAAGCATCAGTTTTTGATGCTTGAAGAACATTAAATGATACAGAAAGGTACATGCTTTGTGATGCTAAAGAACAGAGCACACAACTTATGTGCATGCCGTGATCCCAGTTCTTCAAAACAGCTTTCAGATGGCTTTGAGACCATTGTTTTTGTTATTTATTTGAGTCAGGGTCTCTCTGTGTAGCCCTAGTTGGCCTGGAACTTACTATGTAGACCAAGCTGGCCTTGAATTACAGGTATCCACCAGCCTTTGCCTCTGAGTGCTGGGATTAAAGGCTTGAATATTGGAATTAAAGGCATGGGCTATGCCTGACTGTGGCACCTATTTTAAATGTTCTAATTGCCACTTTAATTTAAATGGGTAGTACTTTTCTAATGACATCATTGTCTTTGTTACACTAATGGGTGGTTGAAAACTTTAAAAAGAGGCCTTTGAATTTGATTGTTGTAGAAGGTTGAGCTTAGAATGGCTAATCAAGACAAGAATAAAAACAAATTATTCTTTTACCCTTTGTAATTATTTGTAATTAAATATGTAAAGAAAATTGCCTTTTAAAATTAAATGTACATACAAAACATTATATTTCATCTGTATTATAAGGGTATTATAACTTACAATGTATATATTAGATATTTCTAAATTTAAAAGTAAAGGTTTTTTTAACCAAATTCTTATTGGATATTTATAGTGGTTATTGATGGTCATAATAACCAAGAGAAATGGAGTGAAGTAGAAATATGCACATGTAGAAGTAGTCGTCCCCAAATGACTTGTTTGTCCCCAGTTTTCTGATTCTCATTTTCCTGTTCTTTCTGTTCTTGTTACTTCTGGGCTTCTTATAGCAAGGTGGGTATGGAGAGAAGATGGCAGGAGTTGTCACCTGGTGGCAGTCTGTCCTAGAGATGGGGCAATTGCGGAAGCTTCCTGAAGAAGAACACTTTGACAGCGCTGGGGAGATGGCTGTGCAGCCAGAGTGAGGGCAGGGGAAGAAGCTTGAGAACAGAAATCCTATTAGAGCTGGTTTCCAGAATGAGCTCACTTATTGGATAAGCTTTCAGCTGTAGTGGGAAATGAGAGGACCTGGACTAATAACACAGGTGCGCCTCCACCTCACCACAGGCCAAGGGCAATCAAGCATGGCTGTTGATGGCTTAGCCCAGCACACTGCTCTGCTGCCCACACACATGTCGCCAATAGCCAAAGGCCTGGCAGAGATCAACAGAAAGGACAGGTCTTCTGAATTCAGGCTGTGTTTTGTGTCATGGAAGTCAAACTGTCATGGACCAGGAGATGACTTTTTTAATATTAAAATGGCAACTCCTGGGCCTGTGCCCGAAGACAGGGGTTGCAGGTGGAGCACACTCCCTGGCGAGTGTGTGGGACTGTCCTGTCCAGTGCAGAGGTACTCTCATTCCCCGGTTGCTTTCTGCCCACTGTATGCCATCCACACAGCTCCCTATACAGATTTGAAGAGTATGTTAACTAGTTTTAATTAAAACTACAAAGGAGGACCATGGAGTGAGCATAAAGTTGATAATGTAAATACAAATGAGCTGTAAAAATTTGGCAGAGCTGAGCCTTCTCCCAGGGTAAGCTTGTATGAAGCATGGAGTTAACCAGGAAGTGAATTCTGCCTAAGAAAATCCAGTGCTGGGCCTGGAGAGACAGCTCAGCAGTTACCCCTGCAGAGGATCTGAGTTCAGTCACATGTGGGACAGCTCACCACTACCTGTAACTCGAGGGGACCAACACCTCTGGCTCTGCAGGAACCTGCACGCACCTCTTTTCCCTCCCCACTAAGTCTTTCCTCTCCTCCTCACTCTTTATTATTATTATTATTTATTTATTTATTTACTTATTTATTTATTTATTTTAAAAAGAGGACATCCAGTTAGCTGAGACATGTAGACTGTGGTAAAGTAGTTTGCTTTCTAATTTTTCCTTTTTATCTTTTTACTGATTTTACTGTTAGGATGGGAGGATGACACTGCCTTTAAGGACCAGACTCTAAAAAGCCCCAGCCCTGCATCTAGTAGGCCTGGAGAGGGGCCTCTTTGGAGAGTGGTGTAGTTCAGCTTGCCTTGTTCTAGTTAGTCAAGGCGGGACTGTTAACTACTCACGTGTCCCTGTGCAGTTCTTAAGCCAGGTCCTCACTAAGAAGCAGCCATTCCTTATGTTTGTGACTAAACTATTATAGAATTTGTGAGAATAGTTTTATGGGGAAGCTTAGTGTGTTCTGCCTCCCTGATCTTGTTCTTGGTGGGAGCGCTGGGAAATGTGAAAGTGGTCACTTCAAAAGGTAGATTTTCCTAAGAGAATTGAAAAGGAGCCCAATAGCTAGCTACGTTAGAAGAGGAAGCTGGGAGCATCCTTGTGGTCTGTAGGTTTTGGTATTGGAAACTTTTTGGAGAGAGAACAATGGGAGAAAAATAAGGTTACTCATAGCTGCTCCATTACAATAAAAGTTTTACTAAAATGCTTTGCATAGTAACACATCTGTGGATATTTCCTGCAGGTGCGTGGTGTATATGTATGATGCACTTGAAAAGGCCAAAGAACAGACTGAAGGCAAGCTGAGACAGTGCCTGTGCCTCCCTTTTACTGGTCGTTACTGGTTTTGCCTGAGAAAGTAAAAAGATAATTCAGTAATTGGTACTTTATAGAAGTGGTAGGCTAATAATATTTTGGCAGACTGCAGAGAGCTGTTTTAGGAACCAATTTTAGAAGCCAACTCCCAATGTAGAATGGGAATTGGTTTCTGTCCCACCTTGGAGGTATCATGGTGAGCTTGGGCATGCGTGTGGCTCCATGTTGAGGACGGGGAATTGTGTAAAATCCTTGGGGGACACAGGTGGATGACTTTTAGTGAACAGTGCTGGATGTCTCTGAGCCCCTGCATCTGGGTTCCTGCTTGTAGCATCAGCCCAAGGCAAGAGCCGGGTCCATGGCTACTGTGGAGCCTGCTGACCGTCGGATGCTTGCTATTCAGCAGCTGGATTTTGTGGATGAGTAGCTGGCTTTGTAGAGAAATGATCTGAAGATACCTGTTAAAGTATTTCATAAGCTACCTTGCTCCAGTAACGCTTTGTTAGTACATTTTCCATTAACCTAGAATCGGTTTCTGTGGCAAAACACAGTACAGTGTTTGTATCAGTTCATTTGATATATTTCATGTTGGTTTAAAAAAATGAACATGAAATATAGTTGTTCTTTTCCTTTGATGCATAGTCCGTGAATTACATGTGTGATTGTGGAACAGTCCTTGACCCTCCCCAGCTCCACGTTTGTGGGTGTCCATTCCCTGTCCTGCAGCATCCACTGCTGATCCCGTTTTCTTCCCTGTACTTTCCCTTTATTTTATTTTTTTAGATTTATTTATTTATTTATTATTTACACAGTGTTCTGTCTGTATGCTTGCTGGCCAGAANTTGAACTCAGGACCTCTGGAAGAGCAGTCAGTGCTCTTAACCTCTGAGCCATCTCTCCAGCCCCCTGAAAATAATTTTAAACAGGTTACAGTGTGCATAGCCACCTCCATCTAGCTTTCTTATACACCTACGCACACTGTACTTTCCCTTTAGGAGGGTTCATTGTGTGGATCAGTGTGAGAAGCAGCTTTCTTTTGTTCTTAATGTCTGAGAGTCCCCTGAGTGGTGAGGTTGCTGGCTTCTCCCACTGTCGGATCCCCATTGTCATGTGCTGAGAGGTGCTCATCCAGCAGCCCACTGAGGGGCATTTGGGGTGTTGCAGTTTTTGAGTTTAACAAAACAGTTTATTACGATCATTTGTGCATAAGTCTTTATATAGAGCTATACTTTTTCATTTATATTGGATAATTGCCCAGAAGTGGTATTATCAGACTGTGCCATTGGTATACAGTTTATTACTGAAGATGAATTCTTATATGTTGCTCAGCTTGACTTCATCTTTTTGACTGAAGTGATTCTCCTCTCTCATCCTCCCACATAGTTTGGAAAATAGGTATGTGTACTATTTTTACCTACATTTAACACTTTAGGACACACACCCTGTTTTCCAGAGTGGCCATGCCATTGTGCATATTCATTCACATCACAGCGTGCATGAGTTCCAGCCACTTGGCATCCTCATTGGCATGGGGCCTCGCCAGAGTGTTGCCATTTAGCCGTGTTAGTGGACATGTAATGATGTCTTAGTTCCCCGAGGGCTGATGGGTGGACACTTTGCTTCATAGTCTGCTTGCTGTTTGACTATGTCCTTTGCTGTAATGTGTGTCATTGTATTTCATTTGCCCAGTTTATAATTAATTTGTTAACATTTCTTGGTTGAGTTTTCAGAGAACTTCTTTTAAATTTTCATTTTTATCTATGGTGTTTGTGCATGCGTACATGGGCATGTATGCAGTGTTTGGTGGGGAAGGTGTCTTGTGTGTCACAGCTGACATGTGGAGGTCATAGGACAAGAATGTAGGGTTGGCGCTCTTGTTCCACCATTCCCTGGGGCTGGCTCATCAGAGGACTTTTAAAAACAAGTCCTGAGTGCTTTATTGTATATGATTTGCATATATTTTTCTAGTGTTTAATTTATTTTTTCATACTCTTTTTTTTTTTTGTGAGCCAGAAAATAACTTTATTTGTTCTAGGGAGCTGACCAAAGCACTCTCAGAACTTCTGAAACTGTTTCTTGGTGCCAGCAGCCTTAGTGACCTTGAGCACATTGAAACGCACAATCTTGCCCAGGGGCCTGCGCTCTCCCACAATGACAATGTTGCCGATCTGTACATCCCTGAAACGGGGACAGGTGCACAGACATGTTCTTGTGGTGTTTCTCAAAGCGATTGTACTTCCGGATGTAATGAAGATTGTCCCGGCGGATGACAATGGTCCTCTGCATCTTCATCTTGGTCACAACACCGGACAGGAACCGACCTCGGATGGAGACGTAGCCAGTGAACGGGCATTTCTTGTCAATGTAGGTGCCCTCGATGGCCTCCTTAGGTGTTTTGAAACCTAGACCGATGTTTTTGTAGTACCAAGGGAGTTTTTCCAAGCAGAACACGCTTCTTGTTTTGAAAGATTGTGGGCTGCTTTTGGTGAGCACGTTCAGTCTGAATGTCCGCCATCTTCCCGGCAGCCTGAGGAAAAGATACATACTCTCTTTTAGGGGGTTGGGTGGGCTTTGGTTTTTTGAAACAGGGTCTCACTATGTAGCTCTGGCTGTCATGGAACTCCCTGTAGATCAGGCTGACCTTGAATTTACAGAGAACCACTTACCCCTGCCTCCCAAATGCTGGGATTAATGTCATGTTTATATTTATATTATAAAAGTACAGTCACACCCAGTTATATTTTTGCATGTTCTTAATAGTATCTTTTTGCTTTTGAGAGAGGAAGTTTGAAGAAGTATGATTTGTCCCCCCCCTTTTTTTAAAGACTTGTTTTGGGGATAAATGTCCAGAAAATTCTTTGGGTTATTATTGCAAGGTTATGAAATTTTGCCTTTACATTTTCTTCAGGAACTTTCATAGTTTTACAGCTTACAACTTGGTATAAATAATGATTTACTTTGGTTTTAATGCTGACATAAGATCAAGGTTCCTTTTTCCTTAGTCAGTGTCTGAGGACTATTTCGCTGTTTGTTGAGAAGGTAGTTTTTCTCTTGAATTGCCTTTGAATCTGACTTTTGTTGTTGTCACTGTGACAAAATGCCTGAGTGAAGCAATGTAAGGATAGGAAGGTTTACTTGGCTCTTTGAGAGGATGCAGCGTCCTGTGGTGCAGAAGGCTTGGGACACTGCAGAGTCTCCCCTCCTCACTTGGGAAACAGGCTGCACAACGCAAACAGGAAGTAGGCCTTGGCTCTATAACCTCAGAGCCCACCTTCCTCAGCTACCCACTTTCCCCAGTGAGGCAAAGTTCCACAACATTCCAAAGAAGTGATGCCAGGTGGGGGCCAAGTGTTCAAATCTGTGAGCCTATAGGGAGGGACGTTCATTTTTCGGTCTACAGTGGTAATCTCAAGGACAGTCAGTTGACTAGGGGCTTCCCTGGTCTCTTTCCTAGCTTCCAGTATGGAGCTTTAAAATGGGACAGGTTGTTTCCTGTGACTGCTCAAGGAAGGGGAGGACAAGGAAGAAAGCCAACCATGGTTTGCTCCTGTTGAGGTGTCAGAAAGTTCCTATTTCTCAGAGCTGTAGGTAACCCTGGTTGCTACTGCCTGCCACACTGTGAGAGTACTCCATCCTGGGAAGGGGAGAGAGAAAAATAAAAGAAAGAAAATGGTCCATGGAGATTCCCTCCTTAGCTTCTCCTAGCTAGAGTTTGGAGGGTTTGGTTTGCTCTCTCTGGCCTCCTGTCTGGGTCAGGCCTTTATGTCAGAACTTCGAGTGTCTACGGGGTAAAATGGGGCCCCTGCTTCTGTGGTGGTCCCTGCACTTTTACTCTTTGTGTCTGCTGAGCCTTTGCAGTGTTTTGCAGAGCCCTCAGAAAGCTGCCTCACAAGCAGTGGTGGCACACATGTTTAATCCCAGCTCTCAGGAGGCAGAGGCAGGCGGACCTCTGTGAGTTCAAGGCCAGCCTGGTCTACAGAGTGAGTTCCAGGACAGCCAGGACTGTTAAACAGTGAAACCCTGTCTAGGAGGGAAAAAGAGAAAGAAGAAGGCACCTTGTGAGTTATATTATGGTTATGGCTGCCCCTGGAGGAGAGAATGGAGAGTGTGTGGCTCTTTCATCTTGCCCTAGAATCAAAACCTAGTGTAATTATAAATACAAAATTTGGAGTTGTGTTTGGGCTGAGTTGTAGAGATCCTGAAATAATAGGCAATCTGTGCAGAGTTGTTTCACTTAGACCAAAATAAATAAATAAATAATATATATATATGTATGTATGTATATATATATATATTGTTTATTTTAAAAAGGCATAGTCTTGGCTGGGTCGATTGGCATTGTACAAGAAATGAACCATGGAGGACGTTGCCACTCTCGTGGAATTCCATGGTAGGATTCCAGTCTTGTCTTCTTGTTCAAACAAGAGGCAGTTTAAGAAAGCCGTTGGAAGACTGTTTGTGAATGCCCTTTCTCATCTTACTTGTGCACAAATCTGTCTGGATTGCTGCATCCTCTGTCCTTTTCTCACCCTTGGCATATTAAGAGTGGCTTGGCTTCTGATACTTAAATATTTAGTTTAGTCACTTCTGTGCCGTGAGTTGATTTGTCGTCTTTCTAACCCCCTTTGTCTAAGCTAAAAACGAGGATTTGAGAACACGGGGAGATCTAGAAAGGAGAGGCTATAGAGGAGCCCCTCATTCTCTAAGGACCTTTAAAAGTCGTGGAATATTATCCACACAGCTGGTGAAAAACAAATACAGTTCAGTGGATTCCTATTAGAAGCAGCTCCATGGTCTAGAAATTAACCAATTTATTTTAGGTTATTGTCTATCAGTAGAAAGCCATTAAAAATTAGTATGGAGGAAGGTTTATGTAGTTAATCATTAGTCTCTTGAATTCAATCTCAGGAGGCCATGTTAATAGAGTCTCAGCAGGGTATAAGAACAGATAGCTAGGAAGGCCTAATATAAGGTAATTAAGAGTAACTCACTTGGCATTTAAATGATAGAAAATGAGAGTAAAACATACAAATGGAAGGTGGCTGGCCATGCTTGCTGCACTATCTTTAGAGTTATCACATGGTAATTAGTTGTATTCCCGTTGTTTGCTATGCTTTAGTTATTTAAGACTAATTGTAGGAACATTTGTGGAACACAAGTCACCTTCATGTGCCAAGTGCCTTACATAGTTTGTCCCGTGACATATTGACAAGAATCCTCTGAGGCTGGCTTGATGAGTGGGGAGCAAATGACATAAAAGAGGTCAGTGTATGGGATTACTGTCACATTGTCTGACTCTAGACACTTCGCCCTTACCTGGTTAATCTAATATTCCCCAGTTGATATCTGATGGTAGAATGCTGGCCTAGTGTGCTGGCTAGATTGTGTCACTTGACGCAAGCTCGAGTTATTTGGGAAAAGGGACTCTCAATTGAGAAGATGTCACTGCATAAGGTTCACATATAGGAAAGCCCCTCAGGAGTTTCATTGATAAATGATTGTGTGGGAGGTCCCAGCCCATTGTGGGTGGTGCCACCCCTGTGCAGGTGGTCCAGAGTTGTGGAAGAAAAGCTGAGAAAACCATGAGAAGCAAGCCAGTAAGCAGCACTCCGCCATGGCTTCTCCTTCAGTTCTTACCCTTACTTCTTGAGTGACAGATGGGGACCTGAGAGGTGTACAATGGAATAAACCCTTTCCAAGTCGCTGCTGTTCTGGTGTTTATCATAGCAATAGAGATCCCACCTAAGACACTGTCCATGTACAAGGGTGGGTTTGATACCCAGTAAAACAAATGAACTAACAACCTCCATGAAAAAAATCCAAACCACACAGAACCTTCTGGAAAATCTATTGCCATTGAATTGAGTTAAATTCTGATAGAGGAAATTGTAAAGGTCACATTAAATATTAAATATTAATTGTGCATTAAAATGTAGCTGAGATGTATTGTGACTATATATGTCAAAGCTGGGAAAGATAAGTGTTGGATTTAATTATTATTCATTTTGAACCAGACCAGGGTGGGGAGGAAAGCCTGTTTTAGGATTTATTATCCTGAGAGCATTTGTTCTGCCAGTTTGTCCCATGTGTGCTTGAGGTGCATCATCAAAGGCACCTCTTCAGTGGCATTGGCTGAAGTGAGTCTCATTAATCCAGTGCCAGGGGATCAAATCCAAAGGAAGACTTTGATAGGACTAGGTTCAGGAAGAGAGAAATTTGCTTGTTTCCATAGGAACAACTTAGAGTCCTGATGGGGTTAACCTCTTAACCCCTCCAGATGGTCTGATAGAGAGGATCTTTGTTCGTGTTTAGGAGAGATGGGTCCTTCTCTGCATTCTTTTCCCTCTCTCCCAGTTAATGGCAATCAGAGATTTATACTTGTAAGAGAGTAGGACCCTGCAGGAATTGAGGAATGGTGCTAATGTCCTGTGCAGACAGATATTTGTGCCTGGAGGCTCGTGTTTATATAATTTTTCTTTGTGAATCTCCAGGCAGCAGTCAACACAGAACCATCCCAGACAACTTGTGTGGTATTTTTCCCTTTGAGGAACACAATGTTGGCTAAGCACAGAAAAGATGTTTTCACTGTGTCCACAGAACAAATGACTGTTAGAGTTGTTGGCCAAGGACATAGCATGGTGTTTGGAGGTAAAACTCTTAAAAGTGGTTAAAAATTAAAGACAATTAGAATTAATTATAATTAATTTTGGGACAGGGTCTTATTTATTAATCCAGACTGACTTTGAAATCAATATTTAGTCCAGACTAGCTTTGAGCTCACAGCTAGCTATTCTCTTGCCTCAGTCTCTCAAATGCTGGGATTGAAGACATGAATCTGAAATATTCTTCACGTAAGCCTATATATTTCTTTTAGATAGGAATTGTGTAAAGACTGGTGAGTAGTTTTGTTTACACAACAGCTGGTTATGAAAAGCATTTTAGTGTGAAGCTGGTTGTTTGAAGCATGCTTTGTGGTATTTTAGGATGCAATCGCCATGGTTCTTAGAGAAAATGCCTCCCAGTTCACTGTTTGTTTGCAGCATTTATACTTTGTGCAGATTTATAAGTGGACAGTTTGATTATGTTTCTGCTGAAGTCATGGATGACTACTGGGGGATTGCTTCTATGCAGAACTCTGGACGTCAAAGAAGCCTAGCAATTGCAATGGTAATAACTAGAGAGGAGCCTGAGACTGGAGTTCTGCTTCTGTGGCATTATTTGGCTTTCCAGGACTCTGGGTTAGTAACCTGCCCCATCGCTTATTTTCCACATCATCACCAGAATTTCCGAATGTATGTCTAGCTATGTTTATTTCTAAGGCTTCTCACAATTCATAGGTCATGTACATGGTCTCAAATCCTGTGGTGAGAACCTTCCTAGTCTGGGCAGCCATTGTATGTCACCTTGGTGCCTCTGGAGTTCTGCCCCATTCTCAGATCAGGGACGTGTGCTATCTTGTCTGGGCACCTCAGGCCCTGTACAGAAACTTGTGCCTCAGTGTTTGGCAGTGCAGTACAGACTGGGTGCTGAAGTAGCCATTCGAGGTGCTGCAAAATCATGCCAGAGCTGGGAGACCTCTTCTGTTACCCAGAAATGGTTTGGTCTTATAAATTTGTTTTTTTAATGCTTTTTACATTATCTTTGACATGCAAATACTAGTTAAATACTCAGTCTTTTAGTAATATGCATTAAATTAACAACTACAGTATACACATTCTTTGTCAAATTATTTGATCAGCTGTAGGTTAGCTTTGATTTTCCAGCAGTTGCAGGCTGGGGGTGGCCACACTCTTCACTTGTCCTTCATGAACTTGGGCTGGCAGGACAGGAAGGGCAGTCTGTACACAGCCCTGTCTGGGTGTGCTGGGATGAGAATCTTAGTTTGAATCTGGGTTTGTGGTCCAGCTCAGTGGAACACTTTGCTGCCTTGTTGCTTTGCTCTTCCTGTGTGATAGGACTTGCCTCGCAGCAGGAGGCCTTGATGGATGACTTGTTAGAGTGCAGCAGTTTGGAAACTGTGAGGAATGGTGTGTGTGTGTGTGTGTGTGTGTGTGTGTGAAGATAGAAGTGGAAATAGAATTGTTTCTATTAGCATCCACTTGGATTTTATTCATAATAGACAAGTCTGTACATTGAGTTAAAATGGAGTGATTCTGACCTTCCTTTTCTTCAGTCTGTGAATGTCTGGTTCGGCTCATGATCTCTAGGAATTATGATGCTACGGGCATAAGCAGTTTTGGGATGCTTGGTTCTTGGGGGGAGTAAGCGATAGAACGGGGTATTTCTGCAGAAACAAAGGAAAACCATGTCTTATTACATCAGATGAGTTGCTCTAAAGTAGGCATAGCTTTTAATACATTAAACACCAGGGATACAGAGTGGAGCTAAGAATGCTGTTGCATTTAAGTCTCTGATTGTGAGATAAAATAGTGGCAACCGAGTTTACACGCTCGACCCCCAACTTGACCCTTACCTAACCTCTGCCTGGCTTGTAAACCAGGAAGAGGCCTTGTGTAACTAGCTTATGTTAGCATGCTGTTGATGTTTAACCATCCTTTCCCCTGTGCCCTTCCTAGCTGGCCTCTCTCCAGGGTTCCATGGCACTCTCCTACCCTCTAGCTTCCAGACTGGATCACTTGTTTCCTGCCTACAGAAGACACCATTAAAGCATACTGTGATTTCAAAGGCTAAGACTCATAAATGGACATGTGACAGAAAAAGACCCAATCAGGAACTAGGTGCTAGTGCTGCTTCTGTGTTTGCAATCACGTTTTGCCAAGCATCCTGAGCACTTTTAACTGTTCTTCAGTACCTGCAGTGAAGCTTGTGTGTGACGAGCAGGAACAGGTATCCGTTTGCACAGGGCTTGAGTTTTATAAATTAAATGTCTGTTGGGAAACTGTTTAGGGGGGTGGTGGTTCCACCAGGTCTAGAGAGGGACTCTGGCTGCCAGCATCCCTAGAGTGAGGACACAGTTGGAGCTCCAGCCTGGATGTCTGCAAGACCAGGACCAGGACCGGGACTGAAAGGGCCGCTCTGAATGTCTTGCCCATTTACTTGAAATTCCTTGACCATCCCTGACTTAAGAGGATCAAATGTAGTGCTTGAGTGGGCATGTAGCCAGCCCAAATAAAATCTTATTTCTATTACAAAAGGAGAGGGGAAGCCAGACTTGAAATGTTGACTCTCTGCCATCATACACAAACTTATTTTTAAGCCATAAATCTGCCCAACAATCTTCCCAAAATTTAGAGGGAACTAATGCTATTTAGGGAATTAAATTATTTTTCCATTCTACTCCCATTATTTCTTTTTTTCAACAGAGTCTCTGTGTAGATCAGGCTAGCCTAGAAATAACAGAGACCTGCCTGCCTCTGCTTCCTAAAGTGCCAGGATTAAAGATGTGCACCCCTTTACCCAATGATTTAGGCAAATTAAAACAAAACAAAACATTTTAACTTCAGGAGGTTTTCCCCCAAGCTCATTTCTGTTCTTTTGTAAAAAAATGTTAATGCACCTTTATTTTTCACTAATCAATACTTGGTTAAAATGGTATTGGTGAGCTAGACTTAGAGTGAAATGGATATGAGGTGTGACACAGGTTCTGTCATGCTTTGGGAGCAAAGGTGCATATAGAAGTGTTCCTGCTGAGCCTCCTGCAGTAAATTCAGCTCCCGCCCCCTGCACTGCAGTAGGCGTGTGCACAGGCTCTGGCACCATTGATCAGCACCGTCGTCTGTATGGCCTCCAGAATTTCTGCCTGGTAAATCCTCTGGAAGGAAAGGTCTGCCTGTCCTCTAACCTGAGGAGTCTACTGGGCCTCCAGCTTTCTCTCTTCCTCTCTCAGCCCTTTCACTGTGGTGTTGTCTTTCACCAGGTTGCTTCCTTGCCACTGGCTCCATGGGCTGGCGCTTGCTGTTACAGTGTTCTCTGACATGTTTAGTGTATCTCAGAGAGGAAGCAGAGAGTTTGTCTGAGTGAATGAGAGCACTCCAGGCCATGCTTGCTTTGACTCAGGAAGCATGTTTTCTTCACACTGTCCTGTAATTAAGTCAGTGCTGTTTGCTTTGGTACAGCCCTGGCATTGCTACACTTGATCAGAGTGGTCCTTGGCAGTTCTCATGTGTATTATACACATGTGTATAATGTGTATAATAATTAGCATGTGTATAATGAATAAGTGGATGAACAGGGAGAGGAGAAAGACTGACTTTCTAGTCCACTTTGACTTGCTCAGCCCTTGACACAAGATGCTGGGATCTAAAGAGTCACTTTTCCACTGTGCTTGTTACACAGAAGGAGCCTGAACCTCATGCATACTGCCTCACACACTTTGGTGTGGTGGCCTTCATCTTTGACTGGGAGACTGCTCCAGGTTGTTCATCGAATACTTGATTCTTGCTGGCTTCTGTGTTTTGGAGCTGCAAAGTAGAAAGGAGTAGGCTCTACCTTAAGTTTTCCCAGAATCGGGGTGGGGATACCCATGCACACCCCATCCTCAGCATTTAAGCGTTGAAGTGATTGATCAAGAGTTAGGGCAGAGGAAGTCGTTAGGCCTTGTGTCCTTCTTCAAAACATTACATTTCCTTTCTGGCAGGTATGCGCTGATCCTTAAGCCTGTTCTCTCTGAACAGTAGGCATGGCTGTAAGACCCCTTGGGAGGCAGTGCTGAGGTCTTACAGCAGGCATAGTGCGCAGGCTCCAGGCTGCTTTTCATGTTGACATCAGGATTAGGGGATTGTGTGGTGTAGGCTACCACAGCATTTGCATATCCCAAGGTGGAAGAAACAAAGGATGGACCCTGAGCAGTTGTTCCCTTTATGCCATCTTTCCTATGACAGCTTGTTTTTACCAACCAGAGCTAAGTGTTGACTCATGTAGCTTCAAGGGAAGCTCGAACAGGTTGTTACAAAGTCACGTGCCTTGCTTCCTATAGACCAGCTGATGATAGTTCACTTGGCAACTAAAGGAAGTGGAGCGTGGGTACTGGGTAAACAGTAAGTAGCCTCAGACACTCTGCTCACTAAACGTTGGTGGATGACTACGTGAATGAGTGTGCAATGAGTGAGCAAACTAGTCACGGTAGAGTCCAGGCATTTGGTGCCGATGCTGTGTTATGGTCTAAGGGTTTTGCCTTTGATTTTGCACTGCTGGGAGTCAAACTGTAAGTGTTCACCAATTAACTACATTTTCAGCCCTCTCCTTATGACATGGGATTTCCTTGTAGCTCAGGTTGGTTTGAATCCTAAACTCTTCCTGTTTCAGCCTCTTCTGTGCTGGGATTACATGTGTGTGCCACCACATTTGGCACTCCATGGTTTTTGAGTCTTGCTCTTTTAGGTACCTGAAAAACAAAATAGCTGGAATTGCTCTGTCCTCTGAATCATATTAGCATAGCTTTAAATCCATAGATTAGGTCAGACTTACAGGTTGAGAGACAATGGACTTATTAATGTGCACACATAGTTCTGGTTTTTTTTTTGTTTTCATCACTGACTGGTCAAATTTATCTAAATACTTTTACTGAGTTACTGTTATTTTGGTTTCTAGGAGTCAATGTATAATTTATCCTCTGTATTTATGGATTTTTTTTTAGAGATGTGTTTTTCTTTTCTGACCTCTGTTCTGTGGTGACTTTGCCAACTTGTATATTGAAGTCAGTATATTTGTACTATTGGAAAAAGAGCTTGATGAAACGGTTGATACAAGTCTGTAGTCCTAGCATTTGATGGGTAAAGCAGGGAATTCTCAGCCAGTCTGGGCTGCATAGGGAGAACCAGTCTCTTTGGGTCTCTTTCAATAAGATTAAAAAAAAGTTATTCTCAGGACTTTTAAGGCTTTGAAGGGCATAATTACTTAGCAGATGTATAATAGGAAATTCATGGTTCTTCACATCTCCTCACCTCTGAATAGAGGTCATAAGGAAATTGTCTTCATTGTGTGAGAGACTGTTTTGGTCAGGATAGTCCTGTGAACTTATACTCTGGAGAGAGCATTTCCTGTGAGGCAACCTAAATAAGTTTTTGTTGGCATACTTTTGGGGTATCCATGTGCCTTGCACAGCACTGAGATCCACTCATGACTTCATTCTGTTATGCTGAGCAATCGGAAATGCGTTTCCCCAAAGCACCCTCAAGTGAAGAAAGGCCCCTTGTGTCTGTGATGTGAAGGGCATTCCAGGACCCCTCTGCTGCAGGATGGCTGTCTTCCCAGCTGCCTCCTTGCCTTGTGGAGGACACCAGTTGCAAAGAGAAGGCTTTGTCTGTTGTATATAAAACCAATGTTGTTTAGGCTTTGCTCAAGCAACTTCAATTGCTTAAGAGCCCGGAGAGACATTTTTCACCAGTTAATAATTTAAATGAAGGTCAAATTTAGAACCCAACTTACATTAGTTTAAAAATAGCCATTGCCTTAGAAAGCTGATATGGCACATTGTGGGCCTGAGGATCTAATAGATAAATTCAATTACATAGGTCTGTAGTAGACTTTCAAAGGCAGTGAGCACTTGAGATGGTATGAACCCCCATGGAAGCCATCCAGCTTAGGACTTGGGACCCAGTGTCTGGCATGTACTTTNNNAGTTCATTAGAGAATAGAATCTGATTCTTGCGTAGTAATTTCATTGGCTGCTTTATAGATTGCTGAGGAAGTATTAGACAACATAGGGAGACTGAAGGTTAGTTTCATGTTGATGCAGTCAATGCACAGCTATGCTTTGTGGTTCATTTAGAAAAGTCGAAATTTTCCTTAGATGACAGTGTAAGCGTCATCAACACAGAGATGGAATAGAAGAGAAATAGAAGTTCTTTCCTGAGGCTGGAAGTCAGCCACCAAGTCTTGTAACTTAACGTGATACATTTGTGCAAGTGTATAGATACAGATGGTTCTCTCAGGCCCCATTTGTTGCATGTTTATGTGCCTAACATACATTGTAGTGTATAAAAAGTTGGGATTGAGTGCTTTTTAATTATCAGATAAATAAGCATACTTTGCTTTTGCATTGATGTATTTAAATTATTGCTTTAAATTTTATGTGGAATTGGAAAAAATGGCCAAGCTCAAAGCAAATATTTGAATTAATTTTACTTGAGGAAAAAAATCCACCTACAATCTGAAGTCAGCATTTTTTTTTCACATGACTTAAAAATGTAAAAACACTGGGCTAGAGATCTGTTTCAGTGGTTAAGAGCACTAGGTGCTCTTCCTGAGGTCCCAGGTTCAATTCCCAGCTCTCACATGGAGGCTTACAACTGACTGTAACTCAACTTCCAAGGCTCTGTGCCACTCTCTTCTGGCCTTCATGGGCACCAGCCATGTGTTTGTGCACAGACATACATGGAGCAAAACACTTACAAACAAAGCAAAATGGGAAAAAATAAAAACACATTTTTTAAATTTTGTTTATGTGTATATGTGTATTGTCCCTGTGGCATGTGCGTGTGAGTGCAGGCAGGTACCATGGAGGTCAAAGGAGCCCCTGAAACTCCTGCTGCACTAGGCTGTGGTGTGCCTGTTGGGAATGGAAGTCAGGTCCTCTCCAAGAGCGGCAGTGCTCCTGACTACACCCCACTGTGCTCCCTCCATGTTTGTTTTTAATATAGAAAAACTTGCATTAGTTTCTGGGTACTGTTTTTGTTGTAGTCATAATTCCCTTGAGGCTGACATCTTTTAATAATGCTTATGTTTGACATTATGCCTTTTTGATATTTTCAGCCACAGTAAATCATATATTATTTTGCAACTCTACTGCATCTATAATGTTATTTTCTTTACATCAAAACAAGTATCTTTTGAAAAAAAATATGAGGTGGTTTTAAGTGCATTTTATTTGTAAGAGGAAATATTGTTCATGTTGTTACAGTAATTGGTTAATGTATGACATATGGCTACTTTGAATACTTTTGGATTACATAACTTTGTCCTTAGGATAACTTCAAAATCACCATGCTGTACTAACTACAGTTGACTTGTTATACAATGACATTGTCTGAAACAAGGGTGAAGGTGTCCGCAATTTTCTTATTTGTTGTGTATCTATTTTTTCCTTTTTTAATATTTATTTATTTATTATGTATACAGTATTCTGTCTGCGTGCATGCCTGAAGGCCAGAAGAGGGCGCCAGACCTCACCACAGATGGCTGGGAGCCACCATGTGGTTGCTGGGAAACGAACCCAGGACCTTCGGAAGAGCAGGCAATGCTCTCAACCACTGAGCCATCTCTCCAGCCCCCGTTGTGTATCTATTTAGACACTAAGTACTTGCTTGCAATAACCGCTTTTTATTCATAAGATAAATATCAAATCTGTAAAAAGTAGTTTCCTTAAAAAGGTGGCCATCAATATTAGCTACCCAATGATAACTTATGCATCTTATAGGGACCATTTTCAGTTAATGGCTCAATAGGAGTGGAGGTGTTTATTGCTAATACAGAGGAATTAGCTTGTATAACTTACTATTTTTAATATCTCATTTTTTATAGTTTAGTTACTGCTAGTATTAAACCCCTTGCTTACTCCTCTGAATCTAATCTCCCTTTGAGTGGGTAGAACATCTATGTTTAAAACTTAAAGGAAACAAAATCTACTTGTTGGTGTATTTCTGACTGTTGGAAAGGAGGTGTCAGTTACTGACTGGTTCTTAGCAGTCAGTCTTGCTTCTGTTTCCCAATGACACCTTCATTACAACGGACACTTTCACAGAACTGACGGCGCCTCTTGGAAACTGAGCTGTCTTTGGGTGCTCTCTAAAATTTGAGTGGCATTTGGAGGCAACCATCTTGAGCTTTGTTTTGGTTTGACTTTTTCCTTGAGCTCTCCTGTATATGAGGCATCATTCTAAGATCTGGGAACATAGTGTTTCTCCAAATGATCTCACAGAATGTGTGGGTCAGTGGAAGATAAGAAGCAAATAGGGCCGCCATGGGAAAGTTGCTGCCCATAGCAGGAAGCAGGGATGATGGGTTTCCTTGGTAGTGTTCAAGCAACCTGATGATAGGTTGATTTTTCAGTCATACTAGGGCTGAATCCAAGGTCTCACACATGCTGGGTCTGCTCTCACTGCTGAGCTATATCCTTAGCTCCTGATGCTTATTAAAAACCAAGAAATAAGCAAGATGAGTAAGAGCCTTGTAGACTACATTTCCAGGAAATTGTACATGAATGAAATTTTGAATGATGAGCATTTGCTTCGTATTCTCACTGAGTATGTATTTGGGTTAGTGCCTCAGAATTTGGAAGATTTGCTCGATTGTCCTACAGGCTTTTGGATCCTGTCAATAATTTGAGATTTACTATTAGATGTAAAGAGGAGCCTGGAATGGCTTTAGGTAAGTACATAAAACAAAGTGACAGGAAGACCAGTGATGGTCCTTTACTGGAGTTTGCTCTGAGGCATTGAGGAATTGGTTACCCTGCCTTCCATCCTCCACCTGCCCCCAAGGGTAGCTTTTCCTTTACCATTTTAGTGCATTTTAGCATTCTTCTCTAACTAGAGCAGTACTGTTTTACCCTCCATTGCATGCCCTTAGCCTTGAACAGAACTTGATGTGGAGGAGGTGCTCCTGAGCTTGTGTGGAGACCTCGCTTATATCCCTACCCCGAGGAAAAGAAGCAAGGACCGACTATGTTCTCAGGCATATCCCTGGTGTGTGCTGCAGACCCTTGTCTGTCAGCACACTCTGAGAGGAACCAATAGAGCCAGCATAAGCACAGCCTCTCACTCTCGACAACAAGGTCTTTGTTTGGACCTTCGGGAAGTACTGGACACCATACTCAGGGCTGAAGTGTAAAGAAGTAGTGTGTTAGCGTAGATTTTCCTGTTGGCAGCCTGATGACAGGGCTGCAGAAAGGGTTTGGCAAAGGCAGGGAGTGTGGATCCCCTGAAGTTTCAAGGGAGGTGAGGCAGGAGAGAATGTGTTAACATTATGTTGGTTTTATTAGTTTAGGAGTTTTAAGTTTCAATATAACTATGTTTTCCCAGCAGTATAAAAGATCATCTGGTGATTTATGAGGGGGAGTGAAGAGCTGTTTGCAGGCCACATTCTTACTGTGTTCCTCTTTTTTACCATCTATCTTTGGGAGCCCTTGGCAGAGCTGTTGAGGTGTATGGCCATTGTTGAGATGGTCAGGCCTTATCCTTTGATGTGGATGTTGCTCATTCAAGCTCCAACTATAATTTCTATTCTGTAGACTTGCAAACTGTGTCAGGACGTTCCAGCATTATCTCCTTGATGTTCTAGAAGTTCTGAAGGGCAGTCTTCTGAGTGGAGTATATAAGGAACTATAATAGTGTTAGTGTTGTGACCTGAAGCTGGGTCGTTGCTGAGCTGTGCTGTTTTGCTGCTTGTGGCTCCTGAGTTTCAAAACTGATTATCTGTTCTGTCAGTGGGTCCAGGACAGGCTTCCTGGATACCCGGGGAAGGCTTCCTACTCATTTCATTTTCTCCTTAGGTTTTTTGCACACGTGGGTTTTGTTTGTCCTGTTGGATTTCTCCTGTTCCCTCTAAGATGTGCACCCACTGGACTTGTTCCAACTTGTTCCTTTGGCCTCGCTGGGGAGATGCTGGCCTTGATCTAGTGCTGTGTTTGCCATTTGTTGCTTTCGGTGCCTCAGCAGGACTAGTAAAATAATTGAATGTGTGACTGTGAGGGTGACCGAGGGCATGGATTTACATCTCACACTCCAGAAAATATGCTCTGACAAGGTGTCACAGTGAGAGCAGTTCTTAAGATGAACAGTTGGATTGTTGCTTCACAGGACAGAGCAGCAAAAGTTAATACACATCTTCCAAGCAACACTGATGACGGAAAGTTGAAACAATTGTATTCAAACTGATTAGGATACAGTTACAATGTATATGTACTTGGAAAATGTAGTCAGATGTTCTAAGTGGAATGCTGCTAATTCAGCAAATGCTTTATTTCATCTGTGGTGTATGTATGTAGATTCTTGTTAGTTACTCTTTAAGGTAAAGAACTTTGCACGCTAGATAACTGGTGGTATTGACTGAAGAAAGCCCCTGTTTAATATTTACTGTACATCAAGCACACAGGCCCTTATTTAAACAGGCGTTCTCTGATTCAATGGTTTGCATAGTGTGGGCCATCTCTAAAAAGCAGACCTCTCCTGGCAGGCAGCTGTTATATGCTCCTCTCCAATCTGGAGTCCTTTAGATTTGCTTTTCTTCCTTCCTTCCTTCCTTCCTTCCTTCCTTCCTTCCTTCCTTCCTTC
>LOEQ01001218.1:201501-213417 GCA_001685075.1 Bramus lutescens
GCCGTGCGGGAGCCGGGCGGGACGAAAAGCAGGCCCGCTCCCTATCACTACAGTTTTGAATAAAAATATTTATATAGGTGTCATAGGTATAGCTCAGTGGTACATAAACATAACAGTCTTAGCATGATTGAAGTATTGAATTTAGTCCATAATGCTAAATAAACTAAAAATTTTGAGAAACATATTGTATAGACTTGTGTAAGGTGGTTAGCTCCCTGCTGTGAACATGCTGTGTGTCACTGAGCTAGTCTAAAGAATCTATGCATTTTGGTGTTGAAGGTAAAAACCAACACATAGGAAATGCTGGATCATCTTCTTCACCACCAGACTAGTTTATCCTCCAGCTGCAACATTCTCATTTTACATAGGTGCTAGGATTTGGATTTCATTGAGATTAGCTATATGAAGTTGGTAGATCTGATGGCATTAAGATTAAGAAGTTCTTCATTTTGAAAAAAAAAAGGTAATAGAGCTAAATCACAAACCATAATGGGAAGAGATATTTGCATGACTCAGAACCACAGTTTATAAAGACTGTGAAAGAATGGTGCTCCCGTAACTGTAGTGAGAAGTACAAAACTTGAATAAGCAGGCCACAGAAAGATGCTTGTTTGGCTCAGTCCAGAAACTTCTAAAGATGTCCTCGGAGTTATTTATTAGGGAAATACAAATGACAGGCACGACGATATAACATTATAGTCTTAACATGATAGCAAGTGTTACGGGCTACTCACCCAAGTGTGGAGGAAGTGAGATCGGCCATTCATCCAGGTGTGGGCAGGTGAGACAGGCCACGTATGCAGGTGTGATGTGAAGCTGGTGAACTTAACAACGCATGTTGTTTCTGGAAGTAAAATTGGGCCAACCTTTGACTTAGCAGTTGCGCTTCCAGGGGTACATATCCAATAGCAAGCCGCTCACGTGTGCACCAGGAGAATGTCCAGTTTCATGGCAGCATTTGTATGTTCAAGCTAAAAAGTAATAAACTGTTCATCAGTAGCACAGGGGGAATTATACTTTGGTGTTTTAGTTATGACCTGATGTGAATGTTTTTTGTTTCTTTTGTGTTCCCCTCCCCCCCTTTTGCTATACCTGGCCAGTTCAGAAATGGGCAGAAGCAGTCTGTGTTGCTGACAGTCTTAGTGGCTGTCAGCTTTGGAGGTCACCAGGACCTGCTGAGGTGCCTGCAGTGCTGTGTTGAGTGGCAGTTACATGGTGGAACACTGGTGAAAATCCTTAAACAGATGCACTTAGCAGTTGTAGGTGCTCATATGCATTCTTAACTTTATAAATCATTTTGAAAAGTCTGCTAATCCTGTTTCCCGCTGTGCACATCACATCCTGGAACTCTAATGAGCCACTGCAGTCTTTCAGTCTTGCCTCTAACTGGTGTTTCAGGGATTGATGCATGCATTTGACTATTTCGTTTTACTATTCCAGAGATCTTGGTAAACTTTGTATATTTTAAAGATCAGAAAAAATTTATGGCTACTAAGCTGGGAATAAACTACCATGGTTTTATTAAATATAAAAGTCTGTTTTAGTGTTCAGCAAATGTTTTGAAGAACCAAAATAAAGCACCAATAAGATCATATTATTAGTAAACTAGCCATTTCAGAGAAGATACTTTTATCCTGGACTAGCACAAATTAACTAGAATTAGTATATTTCATTAGTAATAGTAATTAGGATTTTGCTGTGGTCATGCCTTCATGAGGCACCCTGCCCCTACCCCCCACACTTACCACACATCTGCTTGTTCTTCAGATAGCATGGTTCTGTGGGCTGTAGTGTTCTTAAGGGCAGGGACTATTCATTCATTTCTCCTAACATATTCCATTGCTTACATTAAATAGCTAGAAAATGTTGACTTCCTCCACTTCTTATAAACAAGACTTCGTGGTTAAGCACACACAAGAAAATTTAAATTTTGCTGCATACTTTTTTTTCTCATGTAGGACAAAGTTGTAATTTATTATAAAATGATCTTGAAATTTTCAGCTATCGTGCCTCTGGCCTCCTTTCTCTGTCCATAATATATGTCAATGTGAGGAACTTTGCCTAAGTTTAGCTTCAGATGATGTATATAGAATGTTAATTAGAAAGAGGGGATCCAGACTTATACATACATTTGATAGACTAGCTGATTTTATCCTAAGAACAGTGTGTGCAAAAATAAATTATAAAGCTATACAGCTGTAGGATTTTCTGACAATTTGTTAATTTGGCTTGTTAATTTGGTGTTGAACCCATGTGTATATACTGAGAGTTACTAAGTTTTATTGTTACTTGATCACACTTAGAAGAAATTAGTTACAGGGGAGGGAGCATGGCAGTTTGAAAAGCTGATTCCATTGATTTGATAATACAATTTCTAAAAGTCTTGGGGGAGGAATATATTAAATTTGTTAGTTGACAGTGTTATTTTTTATTGCAATTTTTTTCAACAGCCAAAGCTTTTTTTTTTTTTAAAGAACAATAAGATCTAGGTTAAGTTTTTATACTGGAACATTCAGACTTCTGCTCTTGGAGTGAACATAGGGCTGGGTGTGGCTGAGTAAGGTTCTTGGAGTTTTGACAAAATGCCAGTACAGCCCTCGGCCCTTCTGAAGACCAGAGAGGAGTGTGGTGCCACAGCTCTTGGAGGTGAGGCTCTTACCCTCACTCAGCCTTGAGAATGCTACTTGGATCTGGCTGCTCGTTTGCAGTGCACACACTTTTGACTTGGGTACTTAAAGAGTCCGCACATCATCCATGACCACTCCGACAACCACAGCTGATTCATCCTCTCGGCCAGGAAGCTTCATCTTTCAACCAGGACAGGGACCAGCTGGTTGGTTAGTGCTACTCATAACCTGGACAGCTTGACTAACAGCCTCAAGTAGATGTCCTGGTTCAGGGCTCCATGCGCCCAATCTTTGGTCCTTGTTGTGGGGACTGTCAACATCCATGATGGTGACTTCTGCCCTGCCAGGTCCAGAAAGACAGAACTCCAGAGTGGGCAGGAAAGGGGCTCTCTGGGAGACACACTTGAGACGCTACCTACACAGAATGCTTTGTTAGTAAAATATTTTAAAATTTGCAGTGTGTTCCAGTTTGGGGTGACTGTAAATATAGTAATTGTCAAAGGTACTGCATACAGAAAAATTTTAGGTTAATTTCTTTTCTTTTCTTTTTTCTTTCTCATGACAGGGTTTTTCTTTGTAGCCCTGGCTGTCCTTGAACTCCCTCTGGCCTCAGACTCAGATATCCATTTGCCTCTACCTCCCTAGTGCTGGGATTAAAGGCATGTGCCACCATACCAGGATAATTTTATTTATAATTTCCAGGTAATTTACTTGTTGAGCCTAAAACGCTAATGAGATTTTCACTAAAACACGTTGAATTTATAAGATTTTAGATTAACTTAAGTTTTATAAGGATGAAAAGATACTGATACATATTTTAAATTTCCCTGTCCTAATTATTTAACTAATACATTTACCAAAAATGTATTTTATTTTGCTTACTATTTTTTTTGAGCCAAAAACCTTATGTAGCTCAGGCCTCAAACTTGTTATGTAGTCTAAGGTGACCTTAAACACCTAATCTTCCTGCCTGTACTTCTCAAGTGCTAGGATTATAGGTCTGTATCATTATTGCTGACAAACTTAACTTTAAAAAAAATTATTACTTTATAAAAATTATTTACTTTTACTTTATGTGTATGTGTGTGCCATTTGGATGTATGTGTGTCATGTGTGTTTCTGTGACTTGCAAAAGCCAAGGCCACGAAAGGATATCAAGTGCCCTGGAAATGGAGTTACAGGTGGTTGTGAGCTGCCATGTGATTGCCAGGAACTGAACTTGGGCTCTCTATAAGAGTAGCCAATGTTCTTCACCACTGAGCCATCTCAGCAGCCCCAAGTTGAATACTTGAACTGTCTTTCTTTGCCTCTGATATTATGCTAAGTAGAAAACCATTTGTCTTACATTTACTATGTTTAGATGAAAGTGTGGTTCCTTAGTTCTCTTTGTTTTCCTGTGTTGCAGCACAGTGTCAGGCACGGGAAGGCTGTGAGATGTGTCTGTTCTGCATTTATGAGCATTAATGAACTGTTTAGTAAGGGCCGTGAGTATCATTTAATTACAGGATCCGTAGTTTGATGAAATGCATCTTTTATATTTTTATATACCAAAAACAAAGTATCCTGAAATTGCATATGCCAAATATTTATTCCTTCTTGTTTTCTGTGGTACTTACCTAAGTAACAGGAACAAGGGAGCTGTAAAGGCAGGGAGACACCAGACTTTATTCCCTGGTAAGATACAACCTAGTATATGTTGTTCAGAATAAAAATGTGGCTTTCGAAAGCAAGGCTGTGCTGAGGAGACAGTGTCCTAGGGCACATCTTGTTTGAGTGGTGCTGAAGTAGAGAGAGATCACCCTTAGTGCCAACAAACATTTGGGGCTCCAGTGTAGTTTCATTCCTTGTTTAGCTGGAGACCCCAGCTTTTCCAGTGTCAATATAGGGAGCTTTCACTTGAACGCTTGGCTCCCTTCTTGGTGAAGTACTGTTGGAGACATTTCTGATTATTGTAATATTCTGATTATTAGGAAGACAGGAACAAGCTTGGGGTGGTAGTGCACATCCTTAATTGCATTACAAGTGAATGAATCTCTACAAGTTCGAGGTCAGCCGCTGGTATATACAGTGAGTTCCACGTTAACCTGGGCTACATTCATCAAGAACTATTTCTTCAACTTCCTTCCCTCTCCTATTTTCAGCTTTTTTCTCTTCTGACCATTCACCATTCCATTTGTTTTATTATCTATTTTTTCTTAACCTTTATTTTTTATAAGTATTTTATGTATGCAAGCATTTTGCCTGCATAGGTGTGTGTACCTGATACCTGCAGAAGTCAGAAGGAAGAGGACATTGGATGCCCTCAGATGCCTCAGGTGTCATGAGCTGCCATGTGGGTGTTGGGAAATCAAATCTAGATTTGAGCAGTAGGTACTCTTAACTAATGGACCAAATCTCTAGCCTGATACCCTGACCAACCCCACCTCAGCTACTGATTCCTTTTTTCCCTTCTCTATATTGCATGCGTCTGGCTTCCCTCCACTGCTTAGAATGCTCACTGATAATTAATTCCTCATCTCAGTTATGTATTCATTAGGCTTATGCATTCTCCTGAAACTGTTCTTTCTTGGATCCCCAGGAACTTTATAAGTTTCTAAAGCCAATGATCTCCTTTCGTTCATTCGTTGAGTCTCATCTTTACTATTCTGCAGTGCTGGCTCTGCCTAGCTCTGTCACTACTCTGGGGCACCATTACTGTATTCTGTCTGTCAATTTTGTGATCCCGTGATAACTACATTTCTTCCTGTTTCATTGAAACAGTATAAAAAGATGAAGGTATTTCATGAACTGCGCTCTGCGATGTAATAGCTACCTTCACTTTTTTAGTACTTCCCTTCTTAGGCTGACCAGGTCCCTCCTGTGTTAGATGTAATCTTAGCCTGTACCTTCTTCTAAAGCAAGACTTTACATGAAGCAATAGGTTGCTTACTGTCTCTACTCTTTGTTACTTTTGTTTCTGTCTTTTTTTTCCATAGCCCTTCATGGAATAGTAAAGTTGAATTACCTAGAAAATTCTAAATCATTATCGACACCTCCTCCATTGGTTTCTTTGGCGAGGGATTTGCATCAGGGGAAGAGGTTTTTTCACAAGCCAGAGGAGGTTTATACCAAAGAGAAAAACCACAGGAGGGATCTGAGAGGGAAGAGGAATGATTCGCATTGGTGTCCATAGGGCGGGGGTCTTCCCGCATGGCAGTCCAGCTGCAGACTGCTTTGACTCGATGCTGAGCTTCCCTTCATGTTTGTTCCCAGTGATCACGCTTGCTGTATTAGACTCCCCCTCTTTTATGATTGCCATTTTTCTGTGAATGGTGTTTAAAAGCATGATCTTTATTTTCTTGCATTAGCTCTCCTTATGCATTCCTAAGTTACTCGTTTCCTCATTGCTGGTTTCTGTGGTGTGGGATGGTGTGTATGTAATATACATTGATTTACTTGTAGTTATAGGTGTACCTAAAGGCTTAATTTCTTGTCAAGACTCTTCTCAGGGGAGCACTTAATGGCTCTTGATTACAGAAGCACGGAAGTTAGGCAGGCCAGCTGGGCTGCATTGGATTTTCCATAGTGTGGGGTTACCTGCCTTTTAAATGCTTCTGTCCCATAAAGCTAAATTCACTTCCATGTCATATGAATGTTGTTCAGTTTCTCTAATCCCAAGGTTTCCTGCCATCCCCACCAAGGGTTAACACCACAAGAGTCTCCAGGACAGGGGCTACCATAGATGTCACTGTCACTCATTGCTACTGTGTGTTCTGTCTGGTAGTCCTCTTAAGTTCTACCAGGGAAATTGGTTTGAAGGTTCATCTTCCCGTAAGGGGTCATTTGTCTAAGATACTGTCTTAGAGTTTTCTAACACAAGAGTTTCTAAGACAGTTCAGTTCAAGAGTATTAACCATCTTAGTATATGTTTCTTTGATGACTGGTATCTGCAAAACTGTATGTGCTTCAAAATGGGTCTGGTTACTGGAGGAATCAACCATGCAGCTTTTATTTGGATTGTTAATCATTCATGGCTCGTAAAACCTACATGATGAAGCCCCATCCTTTGTAAAAGTCTCTGGAAGGTAGTTTCTGGGCTGGTGAGCAAATGAAGCTAAGTGTAGGGGGAGTGCTTCCTTCCTCTGTCCAGCACCCTGTCATCTCTTCCCTTTGGCTTTTTCTCACTTGTCCCCTTTGTAACAAGCTGATAATTGTGAATAATTACTTTCTTGAATTCTGTGAGCCATTCTAAGAAATTGCTAAACCCTGGGAGGGGATTGTGGAGTCCCAGTTTACTTAACATACCAGTCAAAAGTATAGAGAACTAGTCTCATTTTGACATCTGAAATGGGAGCAGTTATGGAAACCTGGACTTAGGACATCTAAGCTGATGCCAAATACACAGTATGAGCATTGAATTCATTATGAGATGGGTATTCATTCAGTGGGCATCAAGAATTGAATTGCTTGGTGGAGGAAAGCCTTCACACATAGGGTGCTGGAATTAGTTGGAGTGTGAGCAAAAGAAGCAGAGTTGTGGTGTGTGTGTGTGTGTGTGTGTGTGTGTGTGTGTTTAAAGATTTATTATTTATACAGTGTTCTGCCTGCATGTATGCCTGCAGGCCAGAAGAGGGAACCAGATCTCATTAGAGATGGTTGTAAACCACCATGTGGAACCAAACTCAGGACCTCTGGAAGAGCAGTCAGTGCTCTTAACCTCTGAGCGATCTCTCCAGCCAGAGTTTTTGTTTTTACTTAGTGTTACCTGTCAAGGTGTGTTAGGAAAGCAGAACTAGTAGTTGTATGTATGAGTGGCCATATTTGTGTAGAAATACGTGGATTGATTTGAATAGAGAGATCAAGATCATGATATTGATCGTAAGACAATTGGCATAGGTTTTGGGGGGTGGTTAGTAGGACAGACTGGCCACTCAGGCAGGTTGTGGTGCAAATGCAAGGCAGGACTTCCTTGCCCTTTGGGCCTTTGTTGGCCTTTCAGTGGATTGGACTGGAGGAGGGCCAGCTACATAACAAGTGGTAATCTTTACTATTGTTAGTGTTAGCCACCTCTAAAACAACACCTTCATCTCAACATTTAGATTAGAGGGGTTTGTTCTCTTTTGTTTGCTCTACTGGGAAGCCCAAGGATGTCACATATTCCTAGGACGCTCTCTATTAATAAGTTTGGCCACAAATCTTTGATTAGTATTTGATCAAGTTAAGTGAGTACTATATGCTGGCCGAGTTAATACATGAAACTACTGGTCATACCTAGTCCAGCCATAGTCAGGCTAGAAAGACACTGTGTGATTGGTTAGGAAATCCCTGGGATTTAGACTTGAGATGCTGACCCCCTCAACCAGCGCACTGTTCATGCCCTGAGCATTTAGCAGCTGCTGTGTTTTGCTGACCATGGAACATACACAGTGCTGTATCCCAGCCTTCCTGAGAGATGTCCCTGCTCCCACTTGAGTAAACAGGACAGTTATGATTTGAGCCTGTTTCCTCATGCTTATTTTTAGTGAGATTTGTATATTGGCTGGATTTCAATTTTTTCATAAAGAACCTGGTAATTTAGAATTCAGGCCAAATGTGCACAGTTGTTACTGTAGAGAGGAAAGCAAACATTGCCTTCTGATTTATTTGTGTTTTCTGAAAGAAAGAATGGAGAATTCCTGTACCAGATCGTATTAATAAATTCAGTGACGGTTTGGCTGCTACTTAGTGTGTACCCTTGAGAATAAGAACTAATGGTTTGCCAAAACATCCTCTAGTGTATTCCATAACTGTTCATTCCTTCTGTTAACCTGAATAATTGCTTCTTTTATAAGCAAAGATGTCACCTCTACTTAACAGTGAAAATCTCCTCTATGGGCCATGGAGTTGCACTTTTCGAAGCATTGCTGTTAGAAGGCAACAAGATGAATTAAAAATGAGTCAGCCCGGGCTGCCATTGATGTCTGTGTAACTCCCATCTGTCTTGGGATTTTGTACCCACTGTCACATGTATAAAACATGGCCCATGATCATCTCAATTCTGAGCACCATTGTACAGTCATTTAAACCCAAGGAAAAACTACCCTTGATGCCAATTGAAATATGTGACTGATAATTCTTTCAAATTACTAGCATCTGTTCACTTTAAAGGGTCCGAGAAATCTTTGTGTTAGGGTGGGCTTTTGACTGCTGATGTACCCAGGCTCCTGTAGCAGTTTGACCTCGTGGCTCATATCAGGCGCTTTCTACCTTAATTTTCTTTGAAGTTGGTAAACTTGTGTGAAGGATTTCTCTTGCTGGGTCCCCTTCACTGTCCACGAAGGTCACTGTGGTTCCTCTGAGACTGAGCGTCCTTCTCTTTTTGAAGATAGCCTGTTTAAAGGAGCCTTGTGGAGGGAGGTAGCCCCCCTAGGAGCCTTGTGGAGTTGTCTGTCAGCTTTCTTTTACTGGTGCTTTTTTATGGCTATGCTATTGACACTGTCAGCATCCCCCACCGAGGCCTCAGCCTAGAGTAGTTGAATCTGCCTGGCTCTCAGCTGTTGGTTCCCAACTTCCTTTGGCAGAAGTGAGTTCAGACCATGTAGGATTTGCCATTACTACATTTAGGCAAGCGTGCTCCGCTCATAGGAGGATTCATTTGAACATGGTTCGCCCCAACCTCATGTGCCTTCCTCAAAGTAGAATCTTTGTGACCTCCATGCGTCACAGGGTGGCTCTTCTGGCCGTGCTTTTAAACCACCAGCCTAATCCTTGGAGCCAACCCTGAAAGATCGATACCTGTCCCATTAAACCATAGTAGACATGTTTTAGCAGTTCATTTTCTGTGTACTGAAACTGGGAACCTGTCTCAGTGCATGTTTGTTTGCAATCCAGTTCTCCTGGTTTGAAAAGTTACATTCTTCTAATTTTTATAGTGCATTTGAATGATGATCTTTTGGGTTGAATGTTGTCTGTGGCTAACAAATAAAAATCAGTGTTTTTGCCCTTTCATAGCTTGCCTTAAATATGGAGAAAAGGTTTTGTTTGTTTGTCTGTTTCTTTTTTTTTGGCTTTTCGAGACAGGGTTTCTCTGTAGCTTTGGAGTCTGTTCTGGAACTAGCTCTTGTAGACCAGGCTGGCCTCGAACTTACAGAGATCCACCTGCTTCTGCCTCCCGAGTGCTGGGATCAAAGGCATACACCACACCTGCCTGGCCGAGATTCTTTTAAGTATTGCAACTGGACTCTGGTAATTTCAGAATCTCCTTCAATAAATAAAT
Organism: Bramus lutescens; assembly: GCA_001685075.1. Lineage (NCBI taxonomy): Eukaryota > Metazoa > Chordata > Mammalia > Rodentia > Cricetidae > Bramus > Bramus lutescens. Next base: position 211,363 of record LOEQ01001218.1, read on the forward strand.
GAATGAGATCTGCAGTTTTATTTAGTGATAATGACATAACTTTTAGTGAACATACAATTAAAATTTGTATTTAATTTTAAGGTTATGGTAATTTCTTTTAGGGCTCTGTCCTTTTAGATTCTAACAGGGTATAGGGTACATTCAGCTTCATAGTCCACTGTTAAAATCCATTTTGTTTTCTGGAAGTTCTGAGGTTTGCGTAGTTTGCAGTTTTTGTGCACTTGTCTTCCTGTAGCAGAAATGTGAGGGTGAACCAGGAGTCTGCCCACGTGTGCTCCGGAGCATCCTAGCATCTCGTGTTGTGCGTCTTTGCAGGCCCTGACCTGACAGGCATATGAAGATGCCTGCTTATATTCCACCAGTGGACAGTTGGCTTGCTTTTTGCTGTATTTGTTTTTTTTTTTGTGTTTACTTTTGGTGGTGTTACTGGTTTTTGTGAATATGAGGCAAAGTCCCCTACGCCCTGACCACACCCTGACCAGTGTCTCCAGTTGTTAAACTCACTGTCAGTACCCGGTTTCCCTTTCTTCTGATTTTCTCTCAGGTTGTTTGCCTCTCCTGCATGTTTAGGAGTTACACATGCAGGCATTTCATATTGTTATTGTGTTGCTATGACTGCTATTTTTGTCATGTCACCCTCAAACAATTCCTGTATTGTAATAATGTTGGATGTATTTATTATTGCCGCTTGTGGTCTTTCTAGCTTGTATTGTTTATATTTTATGAAGTTATAAAGTATCTTTTATTGTCTACTAAAAGTTTCATAATCTTACCTTTTGCATGCAAGTTATGTTAAATTGGGATTTATTTTTATATAAAAGGTGGAATGGAAATTTAGATTAATTTTCACATGGATGAACAGATATATACACAACTACCGTTATTAAATAATTCCATTTCTGCATTTATCTGATATCCCTGCTCTATTGTAAATAATAGTTGGGAGGAAGGACCAATGCCCTCCTGACTTATGAGAATTGGTATTCTTCTTGTAATGTAAGATTTAGACACAGACTAAACACTTTGTAAGACTCAACACATTTTTGAGTTTCTAAAAACAGCTGTGGTTATGATACATAGGTAGATAGATGATAGCCAGATATATAGATAGGTAATAGGTGACTGGCAGATAGATAATGGATAGACGATAGGCCGAAAGACAGACAATAGATGCTGATGAATAGAATATAAGTGCGTGGGCTTATATATAACAGATGCATATGTGACCCCTCCATCCAGTGAGCATGTCTACACGTATTCAGTAACAATAACTGCACCCGCATCTGGGTTTTTTATTTGCTAATGCCATTCTTGGAGAAAGGAATCATTTTGGAGAAAGCAGTGTTATCAGGGTTGGAAAGTACAGACAAGTACTGAGGAAATTTTGAAATTTTTAGGAAGTTAGGAAATTATATGAAAGTGATAAGATTGTGTCAAAATGACCCATAGGCTGTCTTGAAGTTTTTACTGTCCAGTTTTAGGCAGATTGGGCTAGTGTATTAACAATGGCAACAATGACATCAATAAAAATAGTAGTAAAGGGTTAGAGCTGAATAAATGAGCCATGTGACCGTGAGAGCAGATGGTGGCACTGACTGAAACTATCTTGTCACTGTATTCTATTGTATGGAATTCCTTAATTGTTTTCGTCCTCCTGATGTGGGGACACATTACAATGGGTTCTAGTTTTTGGCTGCCAGGGGCTACACTACTCTAAACATTTCTGTTCATTTTGCTGGGAGACATTCCTTTTTCCCACTAGCTGATATGTTCATGACTCAGGCTCCTTTATTGAAAGGAGAAACACATAATCTGTATTTAATAAAAGTTTTATGTGTCCCTGGATCCTTCAGAAGAAGCAAGGTCATAGGAAATGGGATGCAGTGGTAATAATTTGGGTGTGGTCCACTTAGCTAGCTTCTTCAGATCTTAGTGTGTCTGTCTTCCTGGAGATAGGAGTATTCCTTAAGACATAGGGGCAGGGCTGGAGAGATGGCTCAAAGGTCCTGAGTTCAATTCCCAGCAACCACATGGTGGCTCACAGCCATCTGTAAT
>LOEQ01001218.1:221285-237380 GCA_001685075.1 Bramus lutescens
CTGGTTTGCCTTCTTCTAACGCCCGCACCCTTTCCTAGTAGGATGGAAGCCTGACAGCTTTTCCTTTCTTGGGGGGATTGCTCAGCACACTTACAGGAAACAGAATGGGCCAAAGTCATATTTTGTGTTTATTACATAAAGATATATATTAATTTTCCTAATAATAATGTTGATATATGTTAATTTATATATTAAGAAGATAGAATGTTTTCTTCCTGTTTTAATTTTAGATGAAATTTAAAATAATCACTGAAAGTTGAAGACATTTGTGAGTCACTCAGGGATGAGACAGCTAAAGGTTCTCCTTAGACAGAGAGCCTCTTAATTGGTTATTTTCTCTGGGTTTCTTTGAGGTTTTGTGAATTTTCCCGGCCTCCCTTCCCCTTCCCCCATTTGCTCAAGTGCAAGCAGGCATAGCTGTTCAGTAGCAAAACGACTCCACTCACCTGTAATGTGGATTGACTCTAATGTGGATACATTCTTATTTTCCCGCTGGAGTATATGTGGGTGGGTGTCTGGAGAGGAACCTGTGTTTTCGCAGGAAGTAGAATGCCCCGGCCCGCCCGGTGGTTTGCTGTGTAAGGTGATATTGATGCTTGGTCTGTGGCTGTACTGAATACATGTGAGCTGGGTTGGTTATCTTTGTTAGTCAGCAGGCTGTTTGTTAGACTTTGTCTCATTTGGTTTTTTGGAGTTGTTGAAAATCAGATGTCTAAATTCTAAAGTTATTAATAAAGCTGCTATATTAAAAGATTTTAGAGTGAATTTCTAAGAAACTGATTAGTAACTACTTTTGCTAGTCAATACTCTTGATAAAATTTGTTGCTAGTTGAGATCTATTTTCTCAAAGAAATGCAAAGGCCTGTGGATTAGGGATGTAGACTGTTACAGAGAGTGCCTGTTCACTCAGAACCATGGCCCTTGTCCTCATACAGATCTGTTTAGTGCCCAATTAACCTTGCAGTCACTCTCTTTCAGCAATTAGGAGCCAAGAGATGGTTCTGTAGTACCACAAGTGAATCACTCACCCTCAGTGCCCCTAGTTAACATGTTGTGCCGATTACTGGGTCATTAGCCAGCACCTTCTCCAGCAGCTGGGAATGCTGTGTTTACCATCAGTGGTCATGTAACATCACTTGATACTTTCTGGGTTACTTGAGTAAATTATTTCCTCTGTGTTGGCGAAAGTATCTTGCTAGCGGGTACGGTGAGTGTAAGGATCAGCCGCGAATTCTAAAGTTTTTGGCTAGAAAGGCATGTGTGGGGAGTTTGTAATTGATGATGCTGATCTCCTCTAGAGCCAAGTGCCTTCCCAGTTTTTCTGAATTAACACTAATCCCCAGAATGGCTTACCACTCTTTTGGTCCCCCATTTTACTAATTAAGATAGCCTTGTGTGTGGAGTTAGGTGGGCCTTTCTGTAATCTGGAAAGCCCTCTGAAGCAAAGTCTGTGCAGATTGCCCTATTTGTCTGAATATCTGAGCTCATTGTGTTTCCATGGTGTGGCTCCATTTAAAGCCAGTGAAGCCGGTGCATGGCCGCCTCCCCTGCTTGTGGAATCTGCTTCTAAAGGTTCAGGCCAGGCTCCTTGTCCATTCTTGGGATTCAGTTCTTTAATTGCTTTGTTACTATTCACTTTTTTGGGACAGGGTCTTACTGTGTAACTGAGGCTACCCTGTAACCTAGTATAGTCCAGGCTCATACTGGTACTTCTGAGCTGAAGTCACTCAAGTGCTAGGGATACAGGTGTGGTCCATCACACAGTTTCATGCATTTTGATGGTCATTTAGAGTAGCATATTTTCTGGTTTATTTGTTCAGAGTATCAAGAAAGTTAAATGTTAGCAGAGTTTAGAGTAGCTTTTGCATGAAAGGATAAATGCTTGTGGAAATGTAGGAAATGCAGAGAAACAGAAGACTGAAAACCATCTCTGATTTTACTAGCCAAACGACCATTATAACAGCTGACGATGTCTTCTCACAGAACTTGGGGTACTGGAGGGACTGGGGACAGGGACAGTCTACCAGTAGTGACTGAGGGACTGTCCCGAGACTAAAAGCAGCTAGATCCTTCAAAGCATTTGGTGTCTTCAAAGCATTGAACATCTGGTTTCATTGGTTGTGGTTTTCTCTCCTGTGAAAGGGCGGAGTTTCCTCAAGGAGAACCTGGGCTCAGCCTGCTCTGCTAAACTTGTGTTTCCACAGGTGTTTGGGGAGTTGGAGGAAATCTTGCTTAGGGCACATTTCTCTCTCTCTCTCTCTCTCTCTCTCTCTCTCTCTCTCTCTCTCTCTCTGTACATGTATGTATGTACATGCCTGTGCACATGCATGGATGCGTGTGTCTGTTTTCTGCCTGCCTGCCTGCATGGCATCACCATATGAAGAGGTTGCTAACTAGACAGGCTGGTAACTTTCTTTGGAAAAATTGCTCTACTCCTGTGATACAGACATGAAGGAAAAATCAGATCAGCAGAGGCTGTGTGACAGAAGCTGAGGGCTGAGTGTCTGCACCCCCTTGGGATTTTGGAGTTTATCTGTTCCCCAATCCATTCTGAGAGGTGCTCTCTTCTCCTGTGCTCCCTTCCATTGTGCTGCATCAGCTTCAGAGAGCTACATCATAAAGAGCGTGCAGGAACCTACTGTGGTTATCCCACCGCATTCCATCATGCTGCATGGCAGTTACTTGGACTATTGCTGTCTGTATTTCAGACATCTCCTGTGGTTGGAAAGCATTTATCTTTTGTGGGGCTTTGCTAGTTTCTCCATATCTGTTTGCTGATATCCTTCACTGACCCTAAGAGTGGCTTGGATGCTTCAGCCCTCTTTTCTATAGGTGTGTTTTTCTAAATGTCTGAACTCAGTTGGGGGCATGCCTCCTGACACATTGTGGCATAAACAGAGCTGATGGGGGCTTTGTCCTCTGCTTTCTGAGTAAGGAGTACAAGTTGCTGCAAAGGAACTTATCTTTCGTAGTGTTGTATGAGTGCTTGCAGAAAGCAACTTCTAATTTCTATTTAAAATGTTGTTTAAAAATACTAATTGAGTCCAGCATGGTAGTATACATCTATAATCCCAGGACTTAGAGACTGAGGTGGGAGGAGGGCAGTCTGACTGCATAAGAGCAATCCCAGAATAAAAGTTGAAGAAGCCAGTCACTGTGTCTTTGCTGTCTGTGTTCCTCCTGAGTGACCTTGTAGAACATGGAGGTGCTGTGTGATTAGCATGGTGGGGCTGAGCGTGTGTATGCGTGGAAGATTTTATGGTGGAGCATTCAATAGCTTTATTTAAGTTAATTTCCTTCAGCAGGGACAGTAGTAACTTAAACAGAGGACCCTGCCCAGCTGCTCGGACTCCTGAATTCCAGCAGTCTTGGAGTCAGTAGGCTACTGCTTGCTTCCGGTTGTGGTTCCTGTACAGACACCATTGGTAGACTCTTACTGTAGATGAGTGTCTTATGGAGACACTGTCTTCAAGCTGTCTCCTTGGTCCTCAGTGGTCCTCAATCCTGTTCCCACTGTCATTTCCCCCCTTTGTCAAGAGTTTGGACAGTAGAAGACGGGAGTGAAACTGAAGTGGGCAGAGAGGGAGGAGTGGATCGAGCTGAGGAGAAAATTGGAAGAGTGTCTAGATAAAGGATTTGCTGCTTGAAGACTAAAGCCTGCTGCTGCTCCTTCAGCTGCTGGGTTGTCCCTGCTCACATGGGCTGTCCTGTTTTCTGATCAGGGTCTGAGCGTGGCGCTTGCTCAGCGGCTAACTGGTCAGCATTTGGCGGGTTTTCATAGTTAGTTCTCAGTTAACAAAAGTTTGAGTGGCTGACTTGCCAGAAACATGCCTGTCTTTAAAATATTCTAATTTCCTGTCACATGACACCATCTTTTGTTAATTCTTAAAGGAAACTATGAAATCAGTTAAACTTAGGAGAAAAAAAACAAGAATCTTCCTTACATTTCCACTGGTTTTATTTTTTTCTAGAGAACAAGGAATGACTCTAAGTTTAAAAATGAGACAAAGAGCTGTCTAGTTCTGGATGGACAGTGTATAACTGTCCATATTTTTATACTGTTTGGTCCTTCATGAACTAGTGGAGTTAAGATTTTGTTCTGCAGTGGTGGCACACATCTTTAATCCCAGTACTCAAGAGGCAGAGGTGAACTCTGTGAGTTCGAGGGCAGCCTGATCTACAGAGAGAGTTCCAGGACAGCCAGAGCTGGTGTACAGTCTTGTCTTGAAAAAAACCAAAAAAAAAAAAACCAAAACAAACATAAAAGACCTAAAGTAATGTATCTTGTTCTGTAAACTTAGTGCATTCTTTGAGAGTCTTGGACACTTCAAGAGGTGAAGCACAGCTTGGAAGAATTGCCTCAGGAGTCATCCTCTGATCCCATGACAGGGACACCTGTCTTTGGAAGGCAGTCGATCCCATGAAGTCCAGCTGTGGGGCAGCGGACCCTGAACCTCTTTGTCTAACCGCCTGTGCCCGATCTGCTTTGGGTGTCTGCTGCTGTTGGGTCTTCAGACCACCGCTGCGCCTCAGGTCTCCAGAAGACAGTGTTGCGTCAACAGCCGCCTGATGGTTCCCTCAAGGCAGGGTACTTGGGAGAAGCGGACGTGCTGTCTTCTGGTGTCCATGCAGAAGGGCCAAGCCAACTCAAGTCTTTATGTTTCAGTGGTAGGGTGGAGAGAAGGTAGGGAGGTGTGTGAGAGAGCGTGAGGACTCTGGCTTCTTTCAGGGTCTTCTCTCCATCTCTTTTGTCACTGTAGCCTCTGGGTTACTCTGCTCTGGGAGATCACAAGAGTTTCTCTTTGCTATTTGCCTGATTTTCAGCCCCAGAATAACAGAATTTGATTTTGTTTGTTGTTTTCTGTGAGAGCTGTGGGCCTTGTTGTTTCCCTTTCACCCTTAGAAGACCATTTGCTGTGTTTGGAGGACATCAGTGAACCACCCGCTCAGGGATGCTTACTGGTTAACTAATAGGAAAGGCTCTTGAGTATAACATGCTGTGTCCTAAGCCAGAGAGTTGACTATTGTTCTGTGCCTGAGGGATCTTCCGCTTAGGTCATGTCTTCTGTCTGAGAATCAGCTATTTTGAAAATACCATGTCCAGGGAATATCTAGAAAATTACTTACTTTTGTATAGGCTGTTTCAGAGTCTCTGTGTGACTTCTCTCTGTAGATAGACTTGCAGTCTTTGTTGGACTTTGTTTAGAATGCCCCTGTTCTCTGACTTAATTCTGATCCTCTGGCTTTTCAGCATGTTATGTGAAAGAGTTTCTATAGAGAGAGGAATTGTGATCTGGACTACAGGAAATGGAATTTGTAGGGAGAATTAAAGAGGAAAGCATTCTCTCCCCAAAGAAAGCAAGTGATGAAAGATAGGATTGGGCTGCCAAGAGGAGCTCTGCTCATCTCTGTAACTCCTGCAGGACCTGTGGGTGAAGGGACGCCTTCCGCTTCAGGGTACCATCTAAGTGCCCAGTGAAGGGCGATGGCATCAATGGTTTGGAAACAGGCCGGAAAGTGTTCCTGCTGCGGCATAGCGCCTCATAAGAAGCTCTGCTTTGCCTTCCTTAGCAAACATGTCGTGGCGAACAGAGAACTCGAAACATACTGGATCTGGAGATGACTTTCTTTGTGTCTGGCCATTCACTCACAATGAAAGAACACACCGTGAACACCAATTTCTTGCCACTTGCAACTTGTTTGCGGAAGGATGAGACAGGCAGGTTGTTGCTTGTGTTGTGGGCTATCTTGTGGGGACGGTCAGTATGTATTGAGGTGCTGTGAAAGGCTGTGGCAAAGCACAATGTAGGGCTACGTGGTAAGGCTACCACAGCCTTACCTAGAATGGTGTTGTGTAGTAGAAGGTAAAGCATAGTCAAGTGCAATAATTAGGACTAACAAAGGGTAGCCTGTTGACCTTGGAATCATTGTCTTTGTTTAGCAAGAAAGTACTATGTGCCAGAGCAAGGGAAATGCTTGATGTACCTAGTCAAGATCATTGTAATCATTTTTACATTTTCCCTAAGAACAGAAAGCTTTGGTCATCCTTTTGTTTGTCCTAATTGGCTACCTATATAGCCAGTGTATTTTGTGGAGGGTATCTTTTCACATCCTGCTTTTCTAAGTTATTCTGTTGGCTTCTGGGGTTTTGCATATATGCATGCATATATAATATGTTATGGGTGTGATTCCCTTTGTCCAACATTCTTCCTGGGACATAGCTTGACTATTTGTTCTTTAAATATCTCTGTTGAGCAGAAAGTTGAATTTCACAAACCCAATGCTGGGACATTTTTTCCTGTTCGCTTCAAGAGGCTTTAAGACTTACCCCTCAGAAGTTTAGGTGGATGACCCATCTAGTTTTGTGTCGGCAGGAAATGAGGCAACTGTCGGCCACCTTTTCCCTTATGTACATCCAGTCCCTGTGGTTGCAAGACTTCTTTGCAGTTGAGCTCAGTTGGTCTTGGCAACCAGTTAAGCGTCTGTCACTGCATGGTCTCCGCATCTGATTTTATACAAGTTGTACACTGTAGAGTGCCTCAGCATTGTAATAAGTCTTGAAGTCAAACAGTTAAAATTTTGCTTTTATTTCTTTGTATATTATAGATACTTTGCAATTTTATATATAACTTTAGCTTGTATATGTTTTGTAAATAAAAGCCTGCTAGATTTTGAATGGGATTGCATTTGATTCTATTTTCCAGTTTATGAAGAGTAAATATTCTAGTAGTATTGTGACTTCTGGTAGTGAACTGTTCTACGTAATTTCTTTCAGCCTTGGTTTGTAGATTTCCAATATAGATTTTGCATGTCTTTCATTAGTTGTATTTAGATATATTGGAATTTTTAGTGTTTCTGTAAATATAGTTTTACGGATTTTATTTTTTCACTTGTTAGTGTCCGGGCGGGCACTCAGTTGCTGCTTGTATATTGTCCTGAGATCTTGCATAGCTTTTGGACTCATTTGCTAGTTGCAATGTGTGTGTATTTTAGCAGCTTATGGACATAATTCCGTAAACATGGCTGTTGTCTGAAAATAATGGCAACTCTATTTTTTCCATCTTCTCTTTATGCCTTTATTTTTTTTCTTCCACTTTTATTGATCTATTTGACACTGCAAACTAGGTGTGGTAAGAATGCCCCCCCCCNCCCCATACACACATGCATGCCCACACGCACGCACACACATTCCTAATGGCAGGGAAAACATGCAGAGCTTTGCTACTGTCTTGTATGTGACCTTTCCAGAGTCTCTGCTCCTGAGGCCCTTTGCCTGTGTGGTCTCATTTCTACAGCAGCAACTTTGCCATCCATCGCTGTGCTTTCTTTTGCCCCTAGTGATGTTCTACCCTCTTCTTCCTCTTTAGTTCTGCAGCATTCCCCAAGGAGTGATTTTTATCTTTTCTTTCTCATGCCTGTGAAATTCCTACTTAACTAATTTCTCTCCCCTGCCCCAAAAGACAGGGTTTCTCGTAGCCCTAGCTGTCTTGGAGTCTGGCCTTGAACTCAGAGATCCTCCTGCCACTGCCTCCCAAGGGCTGCCCAGCTTCTTAATTTAGTTTTGAATCAGTTTTTTCTGTGTAGTTCAGGCTGACTGGCCTTCAACTTGCAGCCCTAGTGCCTAATCTTATCTTGGCTTCGTCCTCATTGATTTACTCATCAGATATGTACTGAGCAGGTAGTCTATAACTAACTTTGGTGTCTGAAGCAACAGGTTGACAAAATCTGATCTCTGTCCCAAAAAGCTCACCGTGAAGCATGGAAAATATTTTAAAGAACAGTGATTTCTTGGAACTCCTGGAAGGGAGGGCGGTCTCCCCTGGGCTGGGTTATAGAGATGGTCTGTAGAGAGTTGTGGATCCCGTCCTGCTGTTCCTAGGTGTGCTGTACTGAGATGAAACTGGACAGCTTTCTCCTGTTTTAATTATACCTGCTCTTGGTAGATCCCAGGTCACCTCTCTGGACACAGTGTCCACATCCAGCCGGCATGTAGCTAACCCAGGACTGTAGTGTACTGCTTAGGATTTCGTGTCTCTGAAAGTACTTCAGCTTTCCAATTCTCCTGCCTTGGGTTCTGAGTGCTGGGGTTACAGGTAAGCAACAGCACTCTTAGCCATAAAATGGTTTTTGAAATTATATTTGTGTGTTTTTGTGTGTTCCTGCACTCAGGTGCATACATGAGTGAGGGGGTGTGCTGCAGCTTTTGCATGCATAGATTAGAAGACAAACCATGGGAATTGATTATTTTTCCCTTCTCCTGTGTGAGTTCTGGGGATCAAGCTTAAGTTTCCAGTTGGCAGCAAAAGTGCCTTTAACTGTCACAGACCTTGCAAAAATGTTTCTGAATGAAGCTTACTGAGAGTTTTCAATTTTGGTCTTATACGTCCTATGTTTTATTACCGGATAGTAATCATGACAAATTCTGGAAATAATTTCAAAATGTAATACTTTCCAGGGTAGTAGTTTTGTTTAAACATTTGAGCCTGTTCGTCATTAGAAGAGCTCTGACTCAGGTGCCTTTCCATCTCTTCACCCAGTGTCTGTTGTTCTGCCTTGGTCAGGATGCTTCTCATTTAGTGGCCCTGCTACATCTTTTTTTTAATATTTATTTATTACGTATACAATATTCTGTGTATGCCTGCAGGCCAGAAGAGGGCACCAGACCCCCTTACAGATGGTTGTGAGCCACCATGTGGTTGCTGGAATTTGAACTCAGGACCTTTGGAAGAGCAGGCAATGCTCTTAACCTCTGAGCCATCTCTCCAGCCCCCCCCCTACATCTTTTAATGCCCCAACTGTAGCACAAAATCACACTTTAGTGTGATGCCCCAACTGTAGCACAAAATCACACATGTTAGTTTTGGGATTCTTCAATTATAAAACTTGGGAAAATGTAGTAAATAGATGGCAAGGCATTTGAGTTGTGGTTTCACAAAAACAAAGATGAATAGTTAGGCATGTATAATATACAAACGGAAGGACACCTTTCTTGTATCAGGAGAATGTGTACCATTTAGTACTTATTAAATGTGTCCCTCTAGCTACACTAATATAAATAAAGTCAAAGCCTGGCAACTGCTCCAGGGTGTAGCTCAGTGGTAGAGCCCCTATCTAACAGGCAAGAGGTTCTCACTTCATTTCCCAGCACTGCCAGGAATAATCTGTAAACTCAGTTATGTAATGAAAGGTTTGAGTCCACATTTCAACCACCAGTGTTTTATTATTTTCAAATGTTAGAATAACTCTGAAAGATAAACGAAATGTTTTTATTAACATTTTTATTTGTATTTTTATGGTGAAGAATGTGGTGACTATAAAAGATATTTATAGATCAGGTACGATCAGTATGTGTAAGTGTGGTTTCTGTCCTTTAAAAATGGCAGTTAGGCAGCTGGGCAGTGGTGGCGCACTCCTCTAATCCCACCCAGTACTTGGGAAGCAGAGGCAGGTGAATCTGTGAGTTCAAGGCCAGCCTGGTCTACAGAGTGAGTTCCAGGACATCCAGGACAGCCAGGGCTATCAGTGAAACACCTCAAAAAATCAGTCAGTAAATCAACACAGTGAGCTATAACCAACAGAAAGCCAGTGTTTAACACATTACCCTGAGATATTCCATACTAGTAGTATTCTTAAGTAGAAATGAGGTCAGTTTGATATTAATCAATCAATGCAGTTAGCTGTAAAACCAGCAGGAAGTCAGTATTTAACACATTACCCTGAGATGTCCCGTTCTAGTAGTCTTAAGTAGAAATAAGTCAGTTTGGTATTACTCATTAAGATGTAGTGAAGGACATGTTGCAGCTGACAGGTGCTCATAGTTTGGTCATGAGCCTTGTCTTTCAGAACTTTCTCACTTGGGTCCCATCTGTTTTTTTTCCGGGTTTTTCTTATACATAATTGTGGATGCTCCGGTTTTGTTAAACTTAAGAGTTTCTGGTGATTCAGCCTTTGGGTGTTCTTGTGTGCTGGCAAAAGATCTGGAATGTCTTCCCTGACCCTCAGTGTCACAAAGAAGGGCCTCACATCAGTGGATCTGTGGGTCAGGTCACTGCTGGACTCCCTTCTCTTGGAAACCTTCCCTTTTCCATTACCATGCCTTCTTCCAGTGGGAGGTCCATAGTCTCACGTTTCTTGCCCCTGCTGCCCCCCTCTTGTCTTCCCTTCTTTCCTCCTTATCTTAACCTTCCCAGCCCAGAGCTCTCTGGTAGTTCTTCTGATAGCCACTCCAGGCTTCTGAACCTCTCTGGATCCTTTTGATGTTGTACTTACTTGCCCATCATCTCTGCCCAGATTGGCTGGACAGATAGGTCAACCACAGGCAGTTGATAGTTTCAGTCACAGGTAAGCCCATTGGGAGGTTTCTGTTTAGTGACTCACAAAGGTCATTAGACACATTCTATTAATCTCCTAGTTTAATGGACCATCTGTTGAGGTACTGGGTGACTGTCCTTTTCTGTGAAAACCAATGTGCCCAGTTAAATTGCAGCTATGTGGCCAAACAGCCAGAGCTCTCAGCTGACACCCTACCCACCCCTAGGAGTTTCCTCTACCTGTGTCCTTTGACCTAACCCCGTCTTGAAAAAACAGAGAGAGAGAGACAGAGACTGGAGTAAGATTAAGTGAACCTTGGTCAGTTTCTTCCAATCTTGGAGGAGGTATCTCTCACCATTAGTATGTCTTTCTGTCTCCACCTCCACAAATGCCCAGAACTGTCCACTTCCCATCTAACCAGGGCGTGTGTTGAGACAGGACTCCAGACCTAGCCACCCCTTTATGATGCAACATCTGTTTATAGCTAGTGCCTTTTTTTGCTTTATAGGATCTGTCTGTCTCAGCTTCCTGAGGAGCTGGGACCATGCACCTGGGTCTGCGCTCTGGGTTTTTGTTTTCTTCTTTTTAATAATGGTACTAGGATCACACCAGGTCATTAGGCACTCTAAGCAGTTGCTCTACCACTGAGCTAGATTTCCAGACCATGCCACTCTTACAGTCAGACCCATCTGATGCCCATCTGCCTCTCACCCTGTATCTTAGTCCCCCCTTTTCAGCCATAATGGCTTACTTTATCTCAGACATACTGCTTACTCGTATGCTAGGGGCTTCTGCTCGTTCTTCAGTCAGCCCAGGATCTTCTCCTTTTATACCCAGCTCCTTCCTTGAGAGGCCTTTCTTGTTGAGTGTGGTGTGGGTAGACTCACTTGTTTCATCTAGGAGAGCCAGGGGTTGACCTTAGTTTTGGAGACAGGGTTTCCCACTGAAGCCAGAACTTACTGGCTTAGCTAAGGACAGCCAGTGGGTCACCAGGATCTACTTGCCTGTGTACCATAGCACTGTGGTTGTTGTCTGTGGCTTTTTACAAGGTGCTAGGGATCAGTTCTCCCTTACTGTTGAGTTATCCGAATCTTTGCAGCATCCCTGGCATCTTCCCAGTAGATGCCAGTAGCACGTTCATGCTCTCAGTTTTGTGACCACAAATGTTCCCAGAAGTGTGAAGGCAACCACCACAGTTTAAACCCACTCTCCTAATATTGAAACGTTTGTTTCAGTTCAAAATGAAGTCAAATTCCTTTTTGTTTTCTATTTTTTTCTTTTTATTAGAGGAATATACATTGTTTAAAGCTATTATAAAGATTGTTCAACTCATCATTACTAAGTTATGAATCTATTTTCATCTTACATGGTTCTGTAATTCCATATTAAGCTTTGCGTTAGAACCTTAAAATATTCTGAAGGGATTTGTTCTTTCAGTGTTTCTATATTTTCCACCTGCTCCCATCACCATGGAGCTAAACACTCTGAAAGACATCTTAGGTTAAAAACAGGAATGACTGAACTGGAAAAAAAAATCTCCCCCCTTCTGTTCTGTTCCTCCTTAACCCTTTGTCAGCCAGATGGAATACTGATTTTAAAGTGGGACACATTGTAGGAAGGGCACGCTTTCCAGAACATGCGCCCCTGGAAATTCCAGCCGCAGTGTAATTTGAACAAGTACATGAATGCACAGTTTGAGATAAGGGAAGATGTATGAGAAATGCTTGGGGAAGAGATCATGCATTTTATAGACCTCCATGTTTCAAATCTACATAACTCAAGAGCTCCTACAGCAAACAGAAAGATGGCAATAGAATGCATGGAAGCTGAGTTTAAATGTGGATGTGTTTGGTTCTTTTTTAGAAAATGTATTTGTTTTACATCCCAGTAATGGTTTTCCCTCCCTCCATTCCCTCCCAGTCCCTTCCTTGCATCCTGCTACTGTTCCCATCACCCGGCCTTTATGTTAGGAAAGGGCAGGTCTCCCATGAGCATCAACAAAATATGACTTAGCAAGTCACAATAAGGCTAAGCGCCTCCATGTGTATTAAGGCGACCTAGTATAAAGAGTAGGATCCCAAAAGCCAGTAAAAAGCCGGAGACCGCCCCTGTTCCCACTGTTAGGAGGCCCACAAGAGGACCAGTGTTTTTTGAATCCTTACTAGCTTCTTTCCTTCCTCCTGTCAGTGCTGGGAACATAATCTAGGGCCTCCTGCTGGTGAGGCCAGCACTCTACCATGGAGATACACTCTGAGCCCTGCCATGTTTCTAGGAGACATTATGAAAACCAGACATATGAAGAGTTCTGCGATATCAGAGGTTAGAAAAGAGTCTCAGCGGGGGCTGAGAGCTCAGTAGTCCAGTGCTTGCATAGTGTGTACAAGGCTGTGGATTCTGTTGTCAGTACAGCACCAGCAGCAGCTGGCTGACTGAGTGGCTGGTCCACACAGGTGCACACCCCATAGGTGATTGGGACTCAGGTTTTGAATCTCAATATTCTAATTTTTACTCTTTGATTGAAGCATTTTAAATGCTTGCAAACTAGCAGCAGATGTCAGTGTTTCCATTTTCTGCTTAATTTTAATTATAACTTTTTTTTTGCAGAGGAGGGTATAGCCTGCCATGAACAGTCTCCAGTTGGTTTTTTTTTGTTTGTGTTTTTTTTTTTACAGTGCACACTGCTTGCTGAACTTACTCCCCATCTTCCCACACACAATGGTGCTGGACTGTCCCTGAAACAAATTCATTTCAAGATTGTAGCAAAAAAACAAAAAATCAAGAATTAATGATTATTGTCATGTATGGTACTAATAAGCTTACAGAGATGTATCCTTTCATTATCTGATAAGTAAGCATAAAACAGTGAGACCATCTTAAAATTAGGATCTAGTTCTTGATTCATCTTTGGAGTGTTCTGGATTATAAACAGGATAAAAACTTTCTTGCATTTACCTCCTAACCAAATGTTAATTTTGAAGTTTCCAAAAACATGTTTTCTAATGCCTAAAAAAAAAATCAGGAGCCTTGTTCCCTGAGAATCAGGAGAGTGTGCTCCTAGGAGAGTAAAATTGCGTCCTTGTAGGACATGGGTCCCACTCCTCTGAACTATGGCACACTTTTCATTGGATGTTTATCGAAACACAGGTGGAGAGACTTTTTCATTAACACCAAGCTTATGCGTCATGTGAACAAGTGTGTGCATTTTAGTGGATTTATTGCTGTAGGAATTAGATTTTGGGGTACACCTTAAAGGTAACACTGATTTTTATCACTTATATATTCATCTGTTGTTTTGGTCTATTATATACTGTTTAAATGCAATCTTCCTTTTTTAAGTTTTCATTTTATGTTCATTGGTGTTTTGCCATGGCTGTTGGGTTCCCTGGAACTGGAGTTACAGATAGTTGTGAACTGCCATGTGGGTGCTGGGAATTGGACCTGGGTCCTTTGGAAGAGCGGTCAGTGCTTTTAACCCCTGAGCCATCTCTCCAGCTCTAAATGTGATCTTTCATCAAAATAGCTGTTTGTGAGTGAGAGCCGCAGGGTCCTGTTGGGTGCATTTGCTCTGTGAGTTAGAAATGCAGTGGCAGCCTCCCCACTGGAGCAGACACACATTCTACTACACAGTAGCTGCTCTGAAGTCAGCACTCCCAGGATGGCATGTGCATTTGGTAATGCTTCCAGGGAGCCTGGAGCTTTGTGATTAACTCCACTGGTATCTGTTTTCAGTCTTGCCTTTTGTTCTTCTATATACATCCTATCCTCCAACAAAAAGAAGGGCAAAGAAAACCTTGGCCACGCCTGTCCTTCCCATCGTGGAGGGAGCTCATTTGGCCAGACAGAGGATGCTGCAGACTTCTACTCAGGTTTTGTTTGTCAGAACTCTAGACCAGTCACTGGGAGCCTGAGTGATGTGGAGACTGACTTGTCCTCTGGGACTAGAATTCTGCACATCTGCCAGAACAAATGAGTAATCTGTGGTGAAGAGCTGAGAGACGGACGCGAGTAGGTGCAAAGCCGTGTGTCTTACCTGCTGGCAAAGGACACTTTGTACCAGATGCATTTAGAAGTGCTGGAACTTTGAATTCCTTTGATTCTTGATTTCCTAGAACAAGGTTTTTTTTTTTTTAATGGACCATGTTTATGAGAGTCTTCTTTCAGACACTTTTCTCTAGCCATACTATCATTTTCCAGGTGTTTCAGATATTAGGGTAATAAATACCCTGCTTTAGCATCTTCCTCACCACTAATTGTATGATGGAAAAATAAGAACTTAGCCATAATATTTAACTTGAAAACTGAAAAGATACTTGATGAATTTGTTTTTAAAAAGAATTTATTTGTAGCTATCTAGAAGTTTTATTTGGTTTTACTGATAATGAAACGCTGAGAAGATGATTCATTTTCACATGTATTGGCAGTGAGCAGAGAACACAGGTGAATGGGCAGTGAGCTCACAGTGGATGGGCAGTGAGCTCAGTGGATGGGCAGTGAGCTCACAATGGATGGGCAGTGAATTCACAGTGGATGGGCAGTGAGCTGACAATGGATGGGCAGTGAGCTCACAGTGGATGGGCAATGAGCTCAGTGGACGGGCAGTGAGCTCACAGTGGATGGGCAGTGAACTCACAGTGGACAGGCAGTGAGCTCACAGTGGATGGGCAGTGAGTTCACAATGGACGGGCAGTGAGCTAACAGTGGATGGGCAGTGAGTTCACAATGGATGGGCAGTGAGCTCACAGTGGATGGGCAGTGAGCTCAGTGGACAGGCAGTGAGCTCAGTGGATGGGCAGTGAGTTTACAATGGATGGGCAGTGAACTCACAGTGGACGGGCAGTGAGCTCAGTGAACGGGCAATAAGCTCACAGTGGATGGGCAGTGAGCTCAGTGGATGGGCAGTGAGTTCACAGTGGATGGGCAGTGAGCAACATAGGTAACTTCAGTTTCTGTGCCGACAACTCTCAGATATAAACTGCCATGCAGAACCAGATCATTTGAGGAATTTCTTTGGTGCTGCACTATTACTAACTCTTTTCCAATTATGTATCTATTGATGTCTTTTAACACTTAGAAGGACATTGCATTTGCTTATTGTTGGACTCTTTCTAAATTGTAACTTACATGAAAGGCAGGGATGGATGTTTGTCATCCTTCAGTTTTATGGTCCTCTGGAAAAAATGTGAACATGGTGATATTTATTAAATTATGAGTGTTATTAAGCTAGTGTTAGTTACCTTTTCTTTTTATATTTAGTGCATACCTTGATTTCATCTGTTACTTGTCATGTTTAAAGACAGTTCTTTGAAACTTGAGACAAAATAGTACTGCCTCCTGTGTTCTTTTTGTTTTAATTTTGTTAAATACTTCTTAATTTTTAGTCATTTATGTGTGTTTATTTATATATATTTGAAAGAAATATGTTGCATTTTGTGGTTTTGTTTTATTATATACTGAGGTTCTATTACTAGGATTTTGCTGTCTTTATTTCAGACTGACCTTGATTTCACTGCATAGATGAGGCTGTGTTTGAACTCACAGCAGTTCTTGCTCCAGCCCCCTAAAGTCTTGGGATTGCTGGTGTCTGTCTACCACCCTACCTTTCTTAGTCATGAACCTTTGACCATGACCTCTTTTTTATTATTATTACTGATTTTTATTGAGCTCTACATTTTTATCTGCTCCCCCTCCCCACCTCTCCCCTCCCCTAATAATAATAGTTAGCAACCCTCTTCCAAGGTCCCCATGCTCTCAATTTACTCAGGAGATCTTGTCTTTTTCTACTTC
>LOEQ01001218.1:241192-252354 GCA_001685075.1 Bramus lutescens
CTCCTTCTATGGTGATTGAAAGTTTTGCTGGGTATAGTAGTCTGGGCTGGCATCCATGGTCTCTCAATGTCTGCATAACGCTTGACCATGACCTCCTGGCTTTCATAGTCTCCAATGAAAAGTCAGGTGTTATTCTGATAGGTGTGCCTTTATATGGTACTTGGCCTTTTTCCTTTGCAGCTCTTAATATTCTTTCTTTGCTGTGTATGTTTAGTGTTTTGATTATTCTGTTGCAAGGGGATTTTTTTTTTTGGATCCAGTCTGTTTGGTGTTTTGTAAGCTTCTTGTACCTTCATAGGCATATCTTTCTTTAGGTTGGGAAAGTTTTCTTCTATGATTTTGTTAGTTATATTGTCTGCTTTTGAGTTGACCTTCTTTTCCTTCTATACCTATCATTCTTAAGTTTGGCCTTTTTATGGTGTCCCATATTTCGTGGATATTTTGGGTTAAGCTTTTATTAGATTTAATGTTTTCTTTGAGTTTCCTCTATTGTATCTTCAGTGTTTGAGATTCTATCTTCCATTTCTTGTATTCTGTCCTTCATGCTTGCATTTGTGGTTCCTGATCGTTTTATAATGATTTCTGTTTCTATAATTCCCTCAGCTTGTGTTTGCTTTATTGTCTCTATTTCAGTTTTCAAGTCTTGGATAGTTTTTTTCATATGTTTGATTGCTTTTTCTTGGTCTTATTTAAGGGATTTGCTGATGTCTTCCAATTTTTTGTTTGTCTTTTCCTCCATTTCTTTGAGAGATTTCTCATTTCCTCTTTCAGAGTTTCAAACATTCTCCTGAAGTTAATTTTTAGGTTATTTTCTTCTGCTTCATCTGTATTTGGTTGTTCAAGTCTTGCTGTTGTAGGGCCTTTAGGTTTTACTGTTGTCATGTTGCTCTTTGTGGTGTTGTGTGTGTTCTTAACTTTTCTACTCATCTTTTCCTCTAATAGTCTGTGATTCTGTTGATTAATCTGGTGCCAGTGAATCCAAGGCTCCGATGGTTGTTCTTTGTGGTACAGTCAGTGCCATGGTTCTAGTTTCCCCATTGGTCACTCCTTGTTCCTGGAGGTCACTCAGCGCTCCTGGGCTTTGCTTCACTCCCTTGGAGTTTGCTGTCTCAGGCCAACTCTAGCCTGGGTTGTGGGCTCAGACCTATTTCTGTAAATGTCCCTGGTCTGGATCCATTCCTGCAGAGGTCCGTGGCTTGGGATTGGTCCTGTAAAGGACTCTGGCTCCAGTCTACTCCCTCAGAGTTCCCAGGCTCGGGTGTGCCCAGACTGCACAGGACCTGGTTCAGGCTTACTCCATCAGAGGTCCTAGACTTACGCTTGGACCCCCAGAGGTTTCTGGTTCTTGCCTATTCCCTTTGACGTCCCAGACCAATGCCTGGGCCCACAGAGGTCCTGGTTCAGTCCTTCTCCCTCTGAGGTCTCAGACTCATGCCTGGAACCCCAGAGATCTCTGGTTCTTGTCTGCTCCCTTGAATGTCCCAGAATCATGCTGAGACCCACAGAGTCCTGGCTTAGGTCTCCTTGAAGGTCCCAGATTCACATCCAGATCCTCAGTGGGCTCTGGCTCATTCGCTCAATGGTTGCTCTTCTGTACCTGTTCCTGTATAGTTCACTGCCTCAGGTCTGCTTTGGCCCATGTCGTTGGCTCAGTCCTGGTCCACAAATGTCCCTGGAATATATCCACTTTGGCTCCCGTGGAGCTTGCTTTCTCGACCTCTTCATATGATTGGGATTTTGGATATTGTTCCCTCTTTCTAACTCCATTGTTTTGTCAGCCCACTACAGGGTGCCTGTGGTTCATGCTGCTGTGCTGTAGCACATGCTCTTTTCATTCCCGAGTGTAGCTGTAGCTAGCTATAGCTTCATGATTCGGCTCAGATCATTTTCTCTGGGAAGCCATTCCTGGCTTTTTGTGAATCTCGGGTGCTTGTCTCGTACATCCTTTGACTTTGGGTTTGTATTCCTAGTTGCTTGCCTGTCACCAGACTCCTCTTCTCTGCCATGTAGCTCATACAGAGCTTAGAATCAAGCCTGGGTTTTATGCATGTTGGGCAAGCATGGTAACAATGAAGCGGCATCCCCCAGACTCCAGTTTCTCGTGTGTGTGTGTGTATAGATAGGCCAGAGGTCAATGTTGCATGGCTTCCTCAATTGTTCTCCCCCTTAATTTTCAAGGCAGGGTCTCTCAGTGAACTCGTAGCTCCTGATTGGCTGGACATGCAGGGAACTCATGGGATCTGCTTCCTCAGTATTAGGGTTGTAATTGTTTGTCACCATCTGACCTTTTCCCGAGTACCAGACATCTGAACTCAGGTCCTCATGTTTGCACAGTAACCAGTTACCCACTGAGCCATTCCTCAGGACAAACTGCTTCTCATACTCACTGGTACACAGTAAATATACAATAAATATTAGCTCCCATATATCTTTTCATTTCATCCCAGTACTTCCCTATTCAGTTCTAGGGATCAAACCCAGAACCTTATAAATACTATTCAAGTAGCTAGCCATGAAGCCACCCCCCAGCTTATGATTTTTATTTTTACATAGAAGTTTGAGGTTTGTCACAGTTATTTTTCTATTGTTATGAAGAAATAGTATGACTGTGGCAACTCATAAAATAAAGCATTTGATTGGGGCCTTTCTTACAGTTTCAGAGGTTTAGTCCATTTCATCATGTCAGGGAGCATGGCAGCACAGATTGTGTCAGAGCTACATCCTGACCTTCAGGCAGCAGGCAGAGAGAGAGAGAGACTGGGCCTGGTATGGGCTCCTTAAGCCAAAGCCCACCCTACAGTGACATAGTTTCTGGAACAAGGCCATACCTCCTAATCATTCTAATCCTTTCAAAGAGCTCCACTCCCTGGTGATCAAGCATTCAAGTATGTGAGCCCATGGGGACAATACTTATTCAAACCACCACAAGGTTAGAGGTCTAGCTCAGCAGTAGGGCACTTCCCTGTCATGCAGAAGTTCCTGGGTTCTGTTTCATAAAGAGCTTATTTATGTATGTTTGCTCTCTGTAACCAGACCCACTGTTTTTTGCTCTAATATAAATTCATGGGTTGTTATGGGTGTTTTGTTTTCTTTCCCCTTAGCATGTCTGCTTATTCTTGGCAATTTCCTTCTCTATTCTTTCTCTACACACTGTAATATTTATTTGATTCTTATAGAGGCAGAAGTTGTTTTCCTGGTGTTTTTCATTTTCCTATTCTTTTAGTTTCCCTGCATGGTGTTGTGACTCCTTTTTATATTATTAACTGGTGCAAGTGTTATTCTTGTTTGACTTGTCATTTTTCTTGACCTGGGAGATCTACTCAAATGGGAGAAGTCTTTAGAACTATTTCCTGTGTCTGATGTTTACAGATACCCTGAATGTGGCTTTGGGAAGGGGATCTTTAATCTACCTGACGATTTTACTGAAGGTTTTGATGATCAAGCCAAAGTCCACTGCATTTCCAAAGAGTCCTTCTCTGGGTCTAATCTTCCCCTTCCGCTGAGGCAGTGCCTCATAGCACAGTCCAGTCTGTAGCAACCTCCTTCCCCTTGGGTTGGTGAAGGTGGTGGGCTTCCTGGGGAAATGCCACTTTGTCTGCTGTCTGGCAGATCCTTTGTTGTTGTGTAAAATCCCCACATACAGAAGGCTTTGCTCTTCTTTTCTAATGGGCATGCTTTCATGACCTTGTTACTGAGCTCTCACTGCTTCTAATAAAAAGTGTAGACTAAATGTGATTTCCTGCCTGTTCCTTCCAAAGTAATTCTGCTTTTCTGGATAATTTCTTTGTAACAAAATATTTATAAAAAAGGGAACATTTTCTTTCTCAAAACCAATCTTCCATTTCCTCCCATTTCTCTGAGGTTCTTTCATTTTCTTATGTATTGCTTTGTGAGTTTCTTGCATAAATGTCTTTATAAAGATTAGCTATTTTAAAAGTTAATAATGTATCTTAAATTTTGTCCTATTAACTACCAGTCAACTCAAAATGCATAAAAATAGAGGGAAATATAATTTTGATCATGTTACCTAACCAAGAAATTATTAAAATATCAACTCAAGGAAGAATTCAGCAGAAGACTAGATATAAAGGAAGTTAAGAGACCATTAGGTATATAGCATACCGACAGTAGTGCAGTAGAAAAGGCGATTACATCGTCCATCCCATCAATAAAATATAATATGCCTTGTAATAACAGCAAACAACATACAGTGGCTTTATGCTGTGTTCTGCAATTTGAGATGGTGTCCTCCTGTGCAACCTAAGTTGTCCTAATCTTTGTCCTTTTGTCTCAACCTCCCCAATGCTGTAATTATTAGTGTGTGCCACTAGACCCAGTATTTTTATGAATTAAAACATAAGATGGTTTAAGAAATAAGAGCTACTGTCTGGTACTGAACAGAAACTTCAGCATTTATAAGCACCTAGTGCTCCTAAATTAATTTATAAATGAGTGCAATTAAAGATTAAAGTACCACGACCAAGAGGATTTTCCAAGAAACATGACAGAATGATTCTAAAATTAATTGAAGATGCCAGATGGGGTCAGTGGGATTTGTTACAGTGCTGTCGCATTTGGATTGGTGTGGCAGTGGCACACAGACACACAGAGAAGGATTACCAGACACAGGGATTTGGTCTTGACATTGTGATTATTGTGTCAATAATTACAAAGTACTGCTGACTATAAGGAATAGTTGTAGGACAGAGTGAGAAAAGAAAATTATATTCTGGATGAAGTAAAGGTATCATTTTGAAGAGAAACATTTAAACTTTAGAGGAAAATGTGCATGGCACTGGAAAAAGAAGGACATTAGAAAGAATGTAGAAAGAGAAAACTATAAATTTGACCTTTTCAAAAATTTCAATGAGTCTGGGGATACCACTGATTTGGTTAGTGCTTGCCTAACATGGACAAAGCCCTGGTTTTGATCCCTGGCACTTGTGTAAACCAGATATGCTGGCTTATGCCTGTAGTGTTAGCATTCAGCAGGTAGAGGCAGGAGGATCAGGCATTGAAGGCCACTCTTGATTATATAGGTGGTCTGTGGCCACCCTGGAATACTTAAGACCCTATCTTTAAAAAGAAAGAAAGGGAGGGAGGGAGGGAGCTTCCTTCCTTCCTTCCTTCCTTCCTTCCTAGGAAAGGAAAGGAAAGGAAAGAAAATTTAAAAAGACAAAAATTCAAGTTGGAAATACAAGAAAATATAGTTTAAACAGCAATCAGACAAATCTTTAATCTGAAAATAATGTGACTATGTATACCCAATGCAGGGTTTACATCTGTAGTATCCAGCTGTGTTCTAAATCTTAGTAAGAAGCAGTAGCCTAGGAGGACAAAAATACAATAGAGTAGATCAAGAAATATATTCTGATTCTCTACCAGGGCGAGTGAGTCAGTAGGACACCATCCTGTATTTTCCTATTGGCAATAGTTTAATGGTGGACTTGGGAGATTCCACATTGGGTGTATAGTGCTGTATATAACTGTACATTTGAATGGGCAGTTTGATCTTTTGGTGGGTTTTGGACATTGAATGTGGGGCATCACACGTAACAGGCAAAGACTTTGCTCTATGAGCTGTGTCTCTGTTCTCACCTAGATATTCTCTAAGGATGTTGGAAGATGCTCTGCCTTGCTGAGGGGCATCGCCCCTGTTCCTGAAGAAGATGCTGAAATAAATATTCATTCTGTCACTGTTGGTAGTAACAGAAAAAGAGGAAATAACCCAGACGTCACCCGGCAGGTTCTAATAGCTTTCCCCACTCTTTCTTCTCAGTATTTAAGCATCTGGAAGCTGTTAGGAGGGTTTGTATCTTTCTGTAGCAATGAGGATAAATCATAAATAGTTTCATATGGCAGAAGAAACTTACATAGGCAGTGTTGTGAGTGACAGTGTCTCTCGGCTTCACAACCACACAGTCTGCTGTTGTGTCCCTGTTGTGTACGTGGAGAGAGGGAGGGGGGAATCCTGAGAGTGAGGCTCTGGAGAAGCTGTATCTCTGACCTTTTTTTCATTTGTAACAAATTTGCTATTNACACACACACACACACACACACACACATTTATTAAGTCTGGATGTTGGATATTTATATGTTTGCACATTTCATAATTAAAACATTTCCTGTGAATCATAGCATGGCACTCTCCAGCCAAACTCATTGGATAGGACACTAAGTCATTTTATTCCTTTAAGCCACTAAATATCATCCCCATAAATTCTTTCCCTGCTTGAAGACTGAGGACCACAAATATCTGGGTTTCTAGGCCACTTCTAAGTCAGTAGGCAACTATTTAGAGAATGCTTCTCTTCCATGTCTGTCAAAAGGTCAAAATATTCAAGGTCAGGTAAAAGGGGAAAACTTAGGAGACTACAGTTAACACAGTCTTGGTCAACAGAGAGAGTGGGTTTAGAGATTGCAGAAGGCTCTGACCTCCTACACTCACAGGATTGGAGGTCCAAGTCTCTGGCAAGATCATACTGTGATGGAATGGATTGTAGATTGTGGGGTCTCTTTCTGGTGTGAATATGGAGCCTCGGGCCATGAAGAATTATGTGAAGCTTTACAGAGCTTACTTTCTGGAATTCTAGACTAGACCTTTCTCTAGAGAGACATGGTCTGTTATGGAATATTAGTTTAAGATGTGTTACATTTCTTTATGCTGTGGAATATTTGTTTAATGATGCAAGGTTGTGTTGTATTCTTTTATGCTGCATTTGTTTAACTCTGTGAAGCTGTGTTGCTTTGCCTGCCTAAAATACCTGATTGGTCTAATAAAGAGCTCGATGGCCAATAGCAAGGCAGGAGAAAGGATAGGCAGGGCTGGCAGGCAGAGACAATAAATAAAAGGAGAAAGCTGAGAGGAAGGAAGGAGTAAGAAAAGAAGGGGCCAGTCACCCAACCAGACACTGAATAAGAAGGAAAGAAAGATATACAGAAGTAGAGAAAGGGAAAAGTCCATAGGCAAAAGGTAGATGGGATAATTTAAGGAAAGCTGTCTAGAAACAAGCCAAGCTAAGGCTGGGCATTCATAAGTAATAATAAGCCTCTCCATGTGATTTATTTGGAAGCTGAGTGGTGGATCTCCAAAAAGCCAAAAGAGCCAAAGAGTTAAAAACACCTACAGTGGGCTATGGATCCTGGCATTTGTGGGCCTTCCAGCCCAGTGGGTAACCACAATGAGTAACTCATAGAGACTACCCCAATCTCAGAATTCCAGAAAAGGGGTAGTAGCCAATCTTTTAGCTTTGAACAGGTAGAAAACAGTACAAATTATTTTACTTTGTTCATTTTAGAAAGAAACTAAGCAAATGGGCAGAAAAAGTCATTATGTCTATGGAAAATAAAGTAAGCACCCGAGTGAATGTAGCCATAAACTATAAGCCTAGCATGCACCACTATGTGAGGCAGTTATCTTTGGATCTCTCAACTTGAACTCTGAAGGAAGGAGTAATGGAGTGATGCCTGGGGTATTCTAAAGCACTTGCTTTACTACCTACCTGTAGCTGTAAACCCAGTCAGCTGCCAGGCACTTCAAGCCCAGGTAGACATTCAAGATTGGAAACTTATACATGAAAAGAAAGGAAAAAGGAAGGAAGGGAGGGAGAAAGAAAGAAGCAAGCAATTATTAAGTCTGAAAAAATAAACTATAAGCAGTTGAACAACCATAGTCATAAAATTATAAATCCTGGTAAATATGAATTTATTTAATATAGCTATGGTAGAGATATATAAACATACATACATGGATATAAACACACAAAATATGGGGGAAGGGGAAATAATTAATGGGGGTGTGTTAATTTCTCATTTCTAAAACAGGACTTCAGTGCTACTATCTTAAGATTGATGATGCAAACAGCAGCATGAGCCTGTCACTTAAGAATATAGAAATGCATGGGAAACAGACCCAGGATTTAGTGTGTTTGTTCTAAACCTGGAGAAGATTGAAGCGATGTTTTACTTTTCTCCTTATTTGTCCATGGTCTTAGGCCTATGGTATATGAGAAAATTAAAAACAAAGTAGTATTGCAGTAGGGGCTTTTGTGCTGTGGGCTTGGTTCCATTTTACACTCTTTCTGGAACCTTGGCATTGAAAAACTAAGGCACAGTACTTACACTGGGGTACTTGACAGTACTGTGGACAGTGTATATAAGAAAACCTTCAGCTGTCAGTGTAGGCCCTGTACAGCTGTTGACAAAGGCAGCATCGGCGTCTGGAGGAGAGGGCCAGCACACAGAACTCTCAGGATCTGAGAAAGCAGGAAAGATGTCCAGGAGCTGGTTTGAGAAGCCGCCTTTGCTGAGCACAGCCATAGGCTTCCAAGTGCCCCCAGAAGTTGTAGGGCTCACAGCGTGACCAGACCTAGTTCCCTAGTTCTCCTGTTCCCTTCTGTGGAAGGGTTCTGCTCATTTTTTTTCCTCCAGCAGCGTCAGAATACCTGTTTCAGTTGTTTCATCATTAACTGAACTCCAGCTTTCTTGGAATTTTTCCTAATAGGTGTCAAATGATGCCGTTGATTTCTCTGCCTTTGCTTATTATAGCCATACTCTCAGTAAAAAATAGACGAGCCTTGAGCTTGTGTTCTGTTAAAGAAATTTTCTTTCTTCAACTTAGTCTGTTTTAAACTTCTTTTAACTTTTCTTTTTAAAAGAAAACTTCCAAAAAACGAACAACATCAAAACAGCTCTTCAATTTTCTTGGCAATGTACCTGGCATTAAGAGATCATGATCTCTTTTGAGTAGAAATTTCAATTTCTAATATAATGATCTTGATTTATTTTAATCATCATAAGTTATTATGGTCCATCGGAAGGGATGTTAAAAGACAGCTTCCTGAAAGAGACTTTCTCCAAGTGCTGTCTATATAGGTGAGAAAGCTTAAATGGGAAGAACGGGGCAAGTTGGAATGAGATAGGAGATTAAATCATTTGCAAGCCCCCCCCTTTTGTGATTCTAAGGTTCAGGGATGGTTGGGACAGTAGAGAGATTGGCTACAGCTGTGGATATTGGTCTTGCATTTGTGTAATTCTGATTTATTCCTAAGGCAGGGAAGTTATTCTTCCCATCAAGAGAATGTAGGTATGCTTGTGGGCACTTCAGAAACAGTTCCTATGAATAGGCAAATAATCAGATTTCAGTGTTAACTGCCAACACTCATGACTCCTCTTATTTGGAGGGCAAGGGAGGTGTTGAGATTTAATCCCAGTCTTGTGCATGCTGAGCACACATCCTGTCTCTGCGCCACATCTCCAGCCCTGAGAGCATGTTTCAAGTAACTGTGGTCCCATGGCCTTAAGCACTTAGGTTTCAAAAATGCTGAGTTTAGGTGCTCTAGGGAAAAGATTTCTTCCTGAAGGAGCACATCTCACCAGGGAGGAAATGCCCAAACATGTAGTTAGTCCTGGGATTCCAGGAGGGGCTGGAGGTGCTGCAAGGGACATGGCTTGGGGATCAGACCCAGAGGTAACATTAGCCCTGTCTCTTCTGAGCTTCAGAGGCTACTTGAGAAAATGCAGTGGTGTCTCCTGATGCGGTTCTGTCAACTGCAAGGGGATCCTGGTGTGACAGCCCCAGTAAGCAGTGGCACTTGAGGAAGTCTGGCTCATAGGTGGGCTCTGCCTGGGCTCTTTACCTCTAGGGGTTTCTGTTTTATAGCCCTGAGATTTCTTCATGTGGAAAGTCTGGTTCCCACCAAGGTCATCTTCACAGAAATTGACAGTTTGTGTTTGGAATGTTGCCTTAGTAATTTATGCCTGCTTGTTGGGTAGTTCTTAACAAAATGACCCTTACCCATTTCCTTCTGTCCAGTTAGAAGGAAGTCCTATGGAGGGAGCTTCTACTTAGCCCTGCATCCCAGGCCCACTTTAGGCCAAGATCCGTCTGGTAGCTTTTGAGGATCCTCTGGAAGTTCCCAGATTGACCACTGGTGCATTTTTAGAAGCTAATTACAACTGTTCTTTATCCTCCTCCTGACTGCATTTCCAGTAGACACAGGCATTTGTTCCCTGGGGTGGACTTCAGAAGTGACCTTGGCTATACAGGAGGCCTTTTTCTTCTGTAGTAACTGAGTATTTTTACTGTCAGCTTTTATTTACTGTAATTTTTGCTGTAGTATTAGCAGTAATGACTCTTTAACAGCCCAGATTTGCTCTGTCCCTGCATAGAAAGCACCAGTGCTATCCACAGTTCATTTACCTTGTGCAGCTGGGCATGGCGTTTCCCTCTCTGAACTGTTTCCCTCTTCCTGGAGTCTGGGATCTAGGCCTCATGGGCTGCCTGTGAGGACTGACTGAGGCAGATGAGAGCCTCTCCATACTGAGACATTAGGCAGAGCTTTTCTGTGGAATCCAGGCACAGTGGCAGAGGGGACTGTCTGCAGTCTGTGTTTGAGGAAGTGGTTAGAGTAACAGGGAGTGATTCTGAGAGTCAGATTTTTCTTTTAGAGTCTTCTGTGGGTAATATTCTAGAATCCTGAGTGCCTTGTGGGCACCGCTATTGTTAATCCTTGGGGTGGTGATTCGAACCTGAGTTTTTCTTAGAGAGAACTGTTCTTACTGTGCCGCTTTGTTCTTTAAGCTAACTGTGGTGTGCTTTTTTCAAGTGCACTTCCTTAAATTGTCTTCAGAACATAAAATGTTCAAACAAAAGAAATCATCGTGCCCTTAACAAAGCCATTTTGAAACTCTTTTCTGAGCTTATGGTTCCTTCACATCACTTTTCTCTGAGCCAGCTAGCTGCAGGGACTCGAGGTTGGAATGTGCCTTTCTGTGCAGGAGGGAGGAGTGGCGCTAGCTGCGAACTAGCTGGCAGCCTGCAGAGGCCTTCCTGCTGAGACTGGCTCCTCTGACAGTCCTTCTTAGCTTTCCTTAAGTGTCACGTCCACCTTGACCAGCAAGAAAGACGCTACACTCGGGCTCTTCTATAAGCAGTTTATTCAGGAACCTTGAACAATCTTCTTCTCCCTCCGGGAAGGGCGCTTGCAGACTATATATTCTGTAGGCTACCAATCCCAATAAGCCACGTGGCAATCTCTAATAGGCCCACAAAAATGAAAGCAAGCCTGCTGATCAGCCTTAGCCAAATAAGGACTTGTTTATCACATAGAGCACTCGCTGTCGGGCTAGCGGAAGGCGGAAACCGGTGCCATCTTTAAGGC
>LOEQ01001219.1:0-18233 GCA_001685075.1 Bramus lutescens
CTCAACAGTTGCTCTAGGGTAAAACAGTTTGGGAACACCATTTTACTAAGAATCCTATAGCAGAGATCCTGTGGCCTTCATCAAATTCAATTTCAGACTGGGGTTCAAGAGGCAGAGTGCCTAGAACACAGGAACCAGGCCTGGAGTGGTATGCACCTGCAAATCCAGCACTGTGAATTGCCTGCAGGTGGTCAGGGCTTCAAGATCACGTTCAGCCTGGAATATGAGACTCTGTCTGAAAGTTAACTGGGGTTATAGCTCTGCAGGAGAGTTTGCCCAACATGGGCTCTGTGCTGAAAAAAGTGTGTGTGTGTGTAGTCTGTGTGTATGTGTTGCCTATGTCTGTGTGTGTGTTGTCTGTGTGTGTAGTCTGTGTCAGTGTGTATGTATGAGTTGCCTATGTCTCTGTGTGTAGTCTGTGTTGATGTGTATGCATGTGTTGCCTATGTCTGGGTGTGTAGTCTGTCGGTGTGTGTATATGTGTTGCCTATGTCTGTGTGTGTGTAGCATGTGTCACTGTGTGTATATGGGTTGCCTGTGTCTGTTAGTCTGTGTAATCTGTGTCTCTGTGTGTATAGTCTGTGTCTATATGTTGTCTGTGTCTGTGTTGTTTGTGTGTGTCTGTGGTGTGTGTGGTCTGCGTCTGTGTATCTGTCTATTAAATTCCAATGTAATCAAAAGCAACTGATCAAGTGTTTCAGACAAGGAAGACCCTAAGGAGACATGACAACTAAACAGAATGTGGAATCCTGGGGGAAAGAAAGAAGAAATAAAGAAACCAGAATAGGGCTGGGGAAATGGCTCAGCCATCAAAGACTAGGCTCAAAACCAAAAATAGAAGAAACCATAATAAACTATAGATTTGGTACTAACTTCTCAGTATTTGGTTATCAATTAATTTGTTAATTAGTTTTAACACCCATACTATACTAATATAGAACATTCATGATAGGAACCTGGTATGTCTATAATTCAATAAGTCCGTTTTGAGCCACACCACTATATCAACCAAGCTTAGTGGTGCATACCTGTCATCTCAGCACTCAGGAAGTTGAGGCTGGAGGATCAGGAGTTCCAGGACAGACTGGGCTATAGATATCATGCCTCACATGTAAATAAATAGGCAAACAAACAAATAAATAAAAATAATAAAGACTTAGCCAGGCGGTGGTGGCACATGCCTTTAATCCTAACACTAGGGAGGCAGAGGCAGGCAGATCTCTGTGACTGATCTACAAAGTGAGTTCCAGAACAGTCAAGACTACCACCAAGAAACCCTTTCCCGAAAAAACAAATAAATAAATGAATAATACAAATATATGCTAAAAAAATCGTTTAGCAGTCAAACCCAGATCACTTTCCAACTTGGTCTCTCTATAAAGGGAAATGTTAGCACCCTCAGTCACAGCACTTGGGAGGCAGAGGTAGGGCAATGCTGTGAGTTCAAGGCCAGCCTGTACTACAAAATGAGTTTCAGGACAGTCAGGGCTACACAAAGAAACTATGCTTCAGGAAAAAAAAAATCAAATCAAACAAACAACTTAACTCAATGATGTGAGCTTGGCAGTTTCTTACAAGACTAACCATGGGTTCGACATGTTCCTGGAGCTGCACTCCTAGCTGAGCTGCAAACTCTCCACACTAAACCTGTACCACAAGTTATTTGTGACCAACAGCAAACAAGATGTCACTCAGTGGGCAAGCTGGATACACGGATATGTATGTGCTGAGACAGTGGAGCACTGTAAGAAAAATGGGTATTTTGGCTGGAAAAGGACATGGCAGAGCCTCGCGTGAACATTCAGCAAGGCACTACACGGCAGGTCCATCAGGGAAGGCAAAGCAGTTGGCAGTTGGGCGAAGGAGTGTATGGGTGGTATACAGGACTTTTAGGGCAGGGACACTCTTCTGTCTGATACTGCAATGGTAATATGTCATGATGTGCCTGGCAAAACCTACAGAACTGAGCATGCAAGTGAACCCAAGAGTAAACTATGAACTCCACTTGAAAAACTGCATCCAGAGAGCAGAAGAGGGGCCTCAGCAGTTACACTACTTGCTGCTCCTTCTAGAAGACCTGAATTTGGTCCCACAGAAGATGGCAGTGTCTCCATGGTGTTGTAGAGCACTATCCTCCTTCATCTTCCTCAGAATAGCTCTGACTACTTCTAGGACATCCTGAGACTGGATTTGTTGGTGCTGTCTGATTCTCTCAGAGGAGTAGGGGACTCCAGCCACTCTGTCCTGCACATGCTGGCATTTGTATGTCATTCTGCCTTCACTGCACATGGCCTTGCGGTCTCAGGAGGTGCTAGAGTGTATACTGTGGAAGGCTAACTGAAGGAGACTCTATCTGCATTTCTGGGGAGGTGCTCATCCATGCAGGGGTCAAACTTTCTGGTTAGGTCACCATGTTCCGGTAAGAACACCTCAGCCATGCTTTCTAAGTAAACCCAGTAAACTCATTGGCTCCCCAAGCTGGATTCCAATGGACTCGTACTTTGGTTTGTCGTTGGTGTCCTATGAGGTGGGCACAGGTGTTTGTCGGCATCTCCCCAGTGAGAGGTCTCACAATGGGACTGACCAGGATATAGACACTTTGGACAGTTTAGAGTTCAGAGGAGTCGAGAAGTAGCTAGGTGGAAGAGACCCCAGGGACTCCAAAATCCATCTCCAATGCCATTCACTAATTCTAGTCTTAAGCCTTCTCATTATGTTTTTAATTTATTTTTATTTATGTGTATCTGTGTGAGCATGTGAGTCTATATGCCATGTTGTGGGTGTATCCTCAGAGGCCCTAAAGAGGAATCAGATTCCTGGGAGCTACAGGGATGGGGCTGATAAACGGCCAACACTCTCTTCTGGCCTCCAAAGGCACCCACGCACATATACACCTAAGAATAAAATCTTTTTCAAAAGGGCATCCATGTAAGCAGGGCTGGAGGAACCAGCCTGCAATCCCAGCTACTGAGACAGGAAGACGATAAGCATGAGACCTGTCTGAGCTACAAATTAGCTCAAGGCCTTGACACATTTTCTAGGGGGGAGGACAGGAAGGGGCAAGTCTAGATCACATCTTGGTCCCCTCTCCTCACCCTCTCTGTCCCTCTCCTGTCAAGTGAGATTATCTACTGGTAAGCACCTTCTGACGTTCACGGCAACACAGGTTAGTCAGGGTGGGGGGGTGTCTGGAAGAGAGGTGTGGGCCTGGGACTGGAGCTCTCGGGAGCCTGATACATTAGGACTCAGTCTTAAAAATCAATGAGCTGGCGCTCTAGTTCAGTGACAGTGTTTGCCCAATATGCACAAGGCTTTAGGTTCAATGGCATTTTCGAGAACACTATACATTCTGCTTAATTTTTCTGAAAACCTAAGTTTTAACAAATCATAGTTCAGGTTGGAGACGTGGCTCCATTAATAGAGTGGTTGCCTGGCATGCACAAAAACTCAGATTAATCCCTGGCACCGCAGAAGGCAAGTGTAGGCACAAGAAGGTACACCTGTAATCTCAACATTCAGGAAGTGGACAAGGGAGGGTCTGGAATCTGAGGCTACCCCGGGCTACATAAGACTTTGTCTTTAAAACAAACAAACAAACAAGCTTATTTTAAAAAACTAGCCATACAGAAATGCTAATAGTGGTGGAATATCGGTCATCTGGGCAAAGTGCTCAGCAGTGTGAGAACACAGTACGGGCTTGCTTTGGTCTCTCCCATCCAAACAGGAATCTAGTCTGGCAACAGCAATGCCAAAGCCCAACAGTGGTACAATCCCAACAGAAAGGCATTTCATGCATAAAGGTCAGGACTCACTCCCTGGCTGTCTCTCTGCAAAAGTTTTGAAGCAGAAGTACTTGAAAAGTCTGTTTCCATCCTTGGATTTTTATTTCAGCGAAGAATTCTGAGACTAGTCTCACCATTCTAACAGCTGGTCTCACCTTCTGAATCTAAGAAAGATGGACAATGAGGAATGCGTGTGCTGAAGCAGATAGAGTCCATCTGCACAGGGCGGTGGCTGGCACCCAACAGCTGGAGACGGGAGACAGGCCCCAGTGTCCACAAACGCACTTTAATCCCACTGTCAGTAACTGAAACCCAGAGTTTGCATCTTAAAGAAGCAAGCGTTACCCCTCGCCAAACCAGAGAAGGCAACATGAGATTTCCATAGGCCTCAGAGCAAGAAAAACAAACACACATAAATGACAAAAAGGGAAAAGGCCAGAGATCTGCTTCTCATCTGCAAGTAGCCAAAGCCCTGGGCAGAGGGAAGGCTGAGTTAATGGAAGCTCCAGCTCCTAGGGTCCAGACGTCTGGCTCCACCAAAGCAAATCTTGTTGTCAAACCTTTGCGATGCCCCCGAGACCCACATGGTGTAAAGCACCCCAGGGGAAGCTGTCCTTATGCTCTTAGAGGGTCTCAACTCTAGGGGATGTTCCTGTGTAAGTCTTCCACCTCCAGCTCCCACATGCTTTCATGGATAGGATTGTCAGAAAGATCCGTCATCTTCACAGCCTGTAGGCAGGGCTCAGGACTACAGGCCTGAACCACACCCATCACCATCACATACTTTCCTGGGAAGAGAGGAAAAAGTATGAACGTCACCGTGGTGGTCACCATCACCACGGCAGGTAGGGACAACCCACAAAGACCCTGACTTCAAGGCCTTGATCAGAGAAGGAAGATGGACACAGAAAGATTATCTAGGGCTTGGGGATGTGCAGCTCAGAGGCAAAGCTCATACTAGCACGTACTAAGTCCTAGGTTTGATCTTTAGCCCTGCAAAATAAGGGGAAGAGGAGCTGAGGGTAGGGCCTAGTTGGTAAACGGCTTGTCATGCAAGCTAGAGGACCCGAGTTCAGATCCCCAGCATCCACGTAAAAAGCATGGCAGTGTATATGCATATGTGATCAGTGGTAAGGAAATGGACAGTGTAGGATCCCTGGGGTTCTATGCCCAACCCAGTCAGAGAGCTCCTGGTTCAGTGGGAGATCCTGTCTCAAAAAAAACAGGGTGAGAGCAATCGAGGAAGACACTTGATGTACCTCTGGCTCAACATACACTGGCATCTGTAAGCACACTCCCACACAAGAACTCACACACATTCACACAATCCTGACAGTAGATACCAAAACAAAGGCAGTCAGGGATCAAAACAGATACATGCACGCACAATGAGGTCAGTGCTTAACCTGGAGGACTACATCTGCATCTATTGGCATCCGCTTTTCATACGCTAACACAACAGGCAGCTCACTCAGCAGTCATGCCCCTGGAACGCAAGAATCTGGAGCCCAGTGAGTTATAATTAGACACACTGCCCCAGGCAGGGGCAGAAAACCCGAGCTATGCTCTCGGTCTTGTTCATTGCTCAATGCCAGACTGAGTGACTGGTCCCTCTTCACAAGACGGGTACTCCTGCAAAGCCACTTCCTGACAGCCAAAATGTAAATCTAATTTTCCCCCTACACTGCCAAAAAAAGTTAGGCCAGGCATCAGCACACCCCTCCTCTCGCCAGCCACAGCACACTGTACTGTTGTTCCAATCCCTGCCACCCCCAACTTTATCCCAAGCCACACTGGGCACACAGGAAAATCAACAGAACAGGCCGCCACTGGATGATCTGACATAGTAACCACAACTTCCCATTCCCTGGGGGAAGTGCCTCTCCTTGAAAGCGCAACTTGGCTAGTCATAAACCACACAAAATGCAATTGTGTAAAAAGTCCCTTGTCACAGCAGGAAAGGCATGCAGCCAGCCCCCTGCATGCCTGGCTTCTACCAGCAGCCATGAGTTTGCACACAAGCCCAGTGCTTAGAATGAAAGAAGCCAAGCCTGAGGCTGCCCATCCCTCCCATGTTTCACCTGACAGGGTCCACCTGAGGATCTGTGGCTCTAACTCTGNTCCTCTGTACACAGCCCCAACTGGTGGTGAAGACAAAACCATTAGAATTACACGGCCAACAGACCGGCTCTGTGGAACTTGGAGGCAAAAGACACTACAGAAAACACTGGGACTAATGCTGAGCCCAGGCACCCATATCCCTCTGCAGGGACATGTGATGCCCTCCACTTCTTCCCCACAGGACCCTGCTCAAGATCAAGCCTGCTTGGACGACTGCAATATCCTCCCAACCACTAACAGTACCCCTGCCCAAGAGCCTCCCCATCACAACACAGTGTAAGCACCACTGTCTGCAGAATGAGGACTAGAGTTCCCAACGTCACTGTATCTTCAGAGACCAGAGAGGCCTAGAGGCAGGGCAGGAAGGAGCCAGGCAGCAACAAACCAGCAGGCATCAAGGTCATTTAGAGTGGACAGGTCCTTCCCAAACTGTAGCCTTTCAGAGCTGCCCCCTGGGGCCCTGTCCCTGCCCTCCCATCTGCCCCCTCCCCCTCTTTGAACATTTTGTTTGAAGGTGCTGACAATCCACTACTGTACAGACACAGAATGTCCCAATTCTGACACTGAATATCATGAATCCCAATAACCCAAGGAAGAGGGTTAGTCCCTACAGATAACAACAATGCAGCTTTCAGGGCCGCCTCCTCCAGGAAGCTTTCTCTGAATCCTTTGAACCTTGAACAGGTATCCTTCTATGCCTAATTCTGTATCTATTGACTCTAAATAAATACCAGATGAGCCATTGAGCCAGACAGAAAAAAGTTTCTCTATGCTCTGCAGCTGGAAGTCCAGGTCTCCTGAGGCTAGCAATGGTTAATACAGGGCATGCTTTTGTTGGGAATTTTCTACTTCACAAACACTGTACTATGCAGTACCAAGCAGGTACTGTGAGCGCCATTCAAAAAGAAGGAAGAGCCATCACCCCTGTACATACAGGCTGGGCACATCTACAATCGTACCTTGTGTTTTAGTGGCCTGTTTATGTCCCTGGTTCCTGGTGAGATAATTAATGAGCAAGAGGAAAGAGCATGGGCCTTGCCCCTGGGCATACAGGATAGAGGGTGAGGCCAACAGACTCAGTCCAACACAGGGACATCTGCTGGGTGCCAGGCTCACTCTCGCTGTGGCACAAGGCTTGAGACACTGTCTAAGGCTGACCTCAAGGAACATTGCCTAAGCTGGGATACCAAAAACCATGGAATGTGAGCAAAGCCAAAGCTAAGGCCAAGGGCAGTCAACTTTTTCTGTAAAGGACCAGACTACAGAAGTCAGGCTTTGGTGGGTCACACAACTCCTGGACTATGTCATTACAGTCAGATGGTGACACTAACCTTTTATAAACTACGAATGCATTTCACTTCAGTAAAATTTCACTTGCAATGCTGATTTTTGAACTGCATATACTTTTCACACATTGTGACTGTTTTTTCAGACACATCAAAATGTAAAACATAGGCCAGGTATCAGGCACACACTTTTAATCCCATTGCTCAGGCAAGGGGACCTCTGAGTTCAAGGCCAGCCTGATCTACTTAGTGAGCTCCAGGCCACACAAGACTACAAAATGAGACCTTGTCTCAAAACAAACAAAAATGTGACCTGGGCCAGTAAGATGGTTCAACAGGTGCCTAATTCTGAATCTACTGACCCCAAATAAATACCAGATGAACCAATCTGACAACCTGAGTTCAATTCCTGGGACCCACACAGTGGAAGGAGATAACCAACTTCAAGACGTCTTCTGATCTCCACGTAAGTATTATGGTGCACACACACACACACACACACACACACACCCTTACTCAAAATAAATAAGATGTAACAAAAATAGTTTTTAAGAGCCAGGAATGTGTGAGAGCCAAAGTTACATCTTAAGTTTTAATTATTATGTCTTAGGGATCCAGGAAACAAAAATGCCCCTGATCTGCAAGCCCCTTGCCCAAGGACAGACAGTTCCTGAGATGCTGGGGGCTGCTGTTTATGGGAGACAATAAGCCGCATGTTTTCACTCCCTCGACAAGTTTGTTTGACCTATCTGCACTGGATGTGCTTGGTGGGTGGGAGGTTCACAGGCAGGAAATACATCAGGATGTAAGCTTGCCTGGATTTAGGCTGGAGCAGGTCAAGATGAAGGCTTGCCCCTGACTGGATCTGATGGGAAATACTTCAGCTGATGTAAACTGTGACTTGGGGCCATTTTTTTCTGGGAAACCAGAGATGGACCTGGCCAGAGCCCATTCAACTTGGCCAGTATTTAACTAAATCTTGCTTCAAATTTGGCTTTTAATTGTGACCTTATTTTTGACCAGTGCAATTAACACATCGTGGTATGCGCCTTTGATCCCAGCACTTGGGAGGCAGAGGCAGGCAAATGGATCTCTGTGAGTCTGAGGCCAGGTTGGTCTAAAGTGACACAGCTAGGGCTACACAGAAAAACCCATCACAACAAAACAAAACAGACAAAAAGTTTTAAAATAAATGTAAAAGCTGGGTCTGGGGATAGAGCTCAGTGGGTAAGGCACTGAGCTTGATTCCCAGCACTGTGTGTGTGTGTGTGTGTAAACTACTTTTGGTTTACAGTCCACTTAGTTGCTAGTCCTAAATTAGAGTAAGACCGGAGAGAGAGGAGAGAAGGGAGAGAGAGACACACACACAGAGAGAGAGAGAGAGAGAGAGGGCTCTGAACAGATAACTTAAGTCTGACTTTAAAACAGCCCAGGTCAGACTCCTGACCTAGTCAGTATCTAGACAGTCCCACACTGTCTCGACAGGAAGCGTTCTTAGAGAGTCTGGCCTGACTTTACAGAGAAGGAAGCCCCAGAAAGGCAGGCCTGGTGAATCCATAGGCTTCCTTCAGAAATCTGAGTCTGTGTTGAAGCTCCAGTGTCAGGTAGAGGCGGGCCTTGTCTATCTGGGTCACAGCTGCAGCCTAGCATCTCCCACGAGGCCCCATGTAGGATTCGTTCTCTTGACTCCTGATCAGTGAAGTGAGACTCCTGGTGCCCAGTGCCTGTGTCCTAGGCCATCAGGTTCTCAGGACACCGAGATGTCATGACCAGAGGCTAGGGTCAAGCTGTCAGGACCATAGTCCAAACACTGTAGTAGCTCAGGGGGTGGCCTCAAACCCAGCAAGATCAGCATCTCCTTGGAGCATATGAGAAACAAGTCTTGGAGACTTAAAAACCTGAGGGGATGGGCTTCAACAAAGCCCTAGGCAGATGGGATGGATGATGGTCCCTCAAGTGTGAGCAGCAGCTGTTTATGAACTGTGAACCACAGTTATGTTAATATCAGTAGGAAAAGTGCTCTCAACCCCTCTGGGTAGCGGTGGCTTTCCCAGATGAAGGTCCATTTGTCTGGGGACATTAAAAATGTACAGGCGTGGGGCTGGAATATGGTTCAGTTGGGAGATTGCTTGCCTACTAACATGCACAAAGCCCTGGGTTTGACCCCCAGCACAGCGTTTGCCTGTCTGTAATCCTAGCACTCAAATGAGGGAAGTGGGAAGTTTAGGAGTTCAACGTCACTCTCAGCTATAAAAGGAATTTGAGGTCAGTCTAGACTACGTGTGACCCTACCTCAAAACAAACAGTAAAAAAACATGCACACATTTCCCGAGACATTATTTCTCAAAACATATGGGGGAAATGAAAAACACCTATTGGGAGGGAACTTAGGACAGAGAAACCCAAAGCTCAAAACTAGGCACATAACTGGGGGAGCTCGGGAACTTAGACGTATTTTCATTGATTTATTTCTTTATTATTTTTGCCGTCTGGGTTGAACCCAAGGCCTCATCAATGCGAGAAGTGCTCTACCAGCGAGCCCCATCCCAGGCCCTCTCTACTTTTGGTTCTGAAACAGGCTCTCACTAAGTTGCCTTGTTTGGCCTCAAACTCACTTTGTAGCTCAGACAGGCTTTGAACTTTGCCATCCTCCTGCCTCAGTCTCCTAGTATTGGGATGAAAGGTGTGCACCACCAGGTCAGGTTGGAACCTACGTTCTTGAACGTGGTGACAGGTGTGCAGTCATTCGACAGGTTTGGGAAGTCACCTGACTGGGGTTGGGACAGGAAGGAGGAAGAATGCCTGGAGGTAGAACCGCCCCGCCCCCGGGAGGGACAGCCTCCTGTAGAGCCGGTCTGGCCCCATTTACCTGGAATCAGGCAAGGCCGGCCTCGCGGTACGCGCTCCAGGCCGCGCACGGAGAAGGCCCCGCTCGGGTCGCGCAGCCGCGCCTGGCCGCCTTCCACCACCAGCACGGTGCCCTGCATCCACACGACCGCCAACTCCAGCGGCGCTCGGCCCACCGCCGCCCGCGACAGCCACCATGCACCCGGGACTCCCTCCGCGTGGCGCCGCAGCTGCCTTGCCAGCACCNGCCAATGGTCGGGGTTGGGGGTGGGACCACAGTGCCGGGACTGCGTGTGCGTACTTTGAGTAACAGCTTGAAGCTAACCGTGAACTGGTAAATGAAGGCGGGGAAATAAGAATTTCCTTCTGTAGGAAAGAGCAACGTTTTAAACCGGTGCAGTTTTCTAAAAAGTAAGACGTGCGCAACAATAGTTGTAGAGGAGAAATAAAATGTGCCACATGAAAAGCAAAAATACAGATTGTGGACCTTCTGGATGGGGATCACAACTACTCGCAGGAGATAAAGTTCCAGAGGATACTTTAAAGCATGATCTTAAACACAAATTGATGTGCAGGGTTTTTTGTTTGTTTGATTGTTTTTTTTTGTGTGTGTGTGTGTGTGTGTGTGTGTGTTTGGTTTGTTTTGTTTTTCCAAGACAGGGTTTCTCTGTATAACAGTCCTAGCTGCCCTGGAACTTGCTTTGTAGACTAAGTTGATCTTGAGCTCTCAGAGTTCCGCCTGCCTCTGTCTCCCAAAAGCTGGGATTAAAGGCGTGTGCCACCCCCCACACCCACCACTACCCTACACACACCCCGGCCTTTTTTATCAATTTATTTATCTTGAGGTGTGCAGGTTTGTTGGTACTCTTTTTTCGTGTGCCTCACTGATAAGGCTGAATAAGCACTGGTAACTTGGGTAAAACATTTCCTATCAAGCATCTTGTGCTCAAACTATATGGATTATTTGATATTATGAGTTTTATCAGGAGAAACCTTTCAAAAGAAAATAAATATACATAATATGAGTTCAATGATTAAAAAATTTCTCTTTCAAAACAAGTTGTGGTTCACACATGTAACCCTAGCACTCAGGAGGTGGGCTGGAGGATGACTCAAGGTTATGCTTAGCTACACCGTTGAGTTGGAGACCAACCTGGGATACAAGAGCCCTGTCTCGAAACACCATAATAAATAAATAAATTAGACAATTACCTTTCAGTTAGAGATATAGTTCTACAGGAGAATGTTTACCTAGCATGCAAGAGGCCCTATATCCAATACCCAAGAACTTTCTGTTTCAACCTGACCAGATGGCTCAACAGATAAGTCACTTGCCACCAAATTTGATGACCAGGGTTTCATTCCCAAGACCCACAGGGTAGAGGAAAAGAATGAACTCCCAAAAATGATTAACTGACTTCATTACACAGTGGCACACCCCACCACACACACTAAATGTAAAGTATCTTTAAAGACACAAACAAAACTTGGCATATGTATGTCACCTGTGAAGTCACTAATTTATCACCGTGTCCTCTTGCACAGTTTAGTATTCTGAAGTCAGTAATACTGAACACTGAAATGAAATCCCATGCTCGAGATCACAGCTGATCGGGAAATGATAAACATAGGAGGTGGCAGGTATACCGATTACCCCATGTGATCGTATATAGTTACCAAAATATCACACTGTTTCCTGTAAATAAATACAACTATTCACATAATAGGAAAATGTTTTTTGGGTTTTTTGTTGTTGTTGTTGTTTTTCTTTTGAGATAAGGTTTCTCTGTAGCTTTGGTGCCTGTCCTGGAACTTGCTCTTGTAGACCAGGCTGGCCTTGAA
Source organism: Bramus lutescens (assembly GCA_001685075.1). NCBI lineage: Eukaryota > Metazoa > Chordata > Mammalia > Rodentia > Cricetidae > Bramus > Bramus lutescens. The sequence continues at coordinate 11,879 of LOEQ01001219.1, forward strand.
CTCACAGAAATCAGTCTGCCTCTGCCTCCTGAGTGCTGGGATTAAAGGTGTGCACCACCACCGCCCAGCTAACTACTCAGCTAGGAAAATGTTTTTGAAGCTAGAAATAGTGCTCAGAAAGGCAATGAGGACAACCAAACTGTCCTTTCTTTCCATTTGAGTTATGTAAAGTTACATTTATTTATCCTTAGGGGGTGTACATGCCACATGTGTGGAGGTGAGAACATGGCTTTTGGGAGTCTGCTCTCTCCTCTACGATGTGAATCCCAGGGATCAAGGTTCAAGTCTTATCAATGGGCATCTTTATCTGCTGAGTCATCTAGCCAGTCTTTCCCTTCCTGTATTATTTTTGTTCCATTTTAATAATATATAAATATTAGGTCTCAAGGAAACCTAGGACAAATGGCCAACTGAGGTGCCTATTAACATATGAAATCGGATGCTGACCCAGCTGTCCCAGCATCACTCAATACCTGTGGCTTCCCAGCACTGCTCACCTTGCCCCTACCCTCATCCTCTCCAGCCCAGGGGCTTCCCTTCTGTCAGCTTCAGATCCATATATAACTCGGCCATTGTGGCTGCAAAACCCCCGTGGTCTCCTGGCTTGCTCTTGGCCTTTTAGTCTGTAGCTCCCCCTTTCTTTTCCTCTCCCCCAACCCCATGGCCCAGTCTATTCTGCTGACCATGTTTAGTCTGGACCCTTCCAGATGCCTCTGGCTGTGCTTTCCCTCATATATGCAATTAAACCTTTTCCTCATCTATATCTAGGAATGGTCATGTCCTAATTTTCATTCAATAAAGTAATTTAAAAGTTGAAAGAAGAGCTGGGCATACTGTACACCTTTAATCCCAGCACTCTGGAGGCAGAGGCAGGCAGATCTCTATGACTTTGAAACCATCCTGGTCTGCAAATTGAGTTCCAGGACAACCAGGGCTTTTACACTGCCTGCTTCCCAAATTAACTCTATATTACCTTATCATTCATGAAAGAAATGTCCACTGTGAAACTTAGAAAAGGAACCTTTAGAGTGGGAAGTCACTGTAAAACATATTCAAGGATATCTATTTTTCACTTCTGAGTGTATTAGTTTACAGATTATTTATTTTGTCACAGGGTTTCACTGTGTAGTCCTGGATATCCTAGAACATGCTCTATAGACCAGGCTGGCCTCAAACTCGGAGATCCTACTACCTCTCCTTACTGAGTGCTAGGATTAAAGCTGTGAGCAGAGGAATGCAGGCATGCACACGCTTATGCACACACACACACACACACACACACACACACACAGAATAAATAAAAAAACAATTTAAAATAATTTAAGATAGTGAGTCAGGCCCATCCCTCGGGACTCTGGAGAGAGTTACCACACAAACCTCTAGGCCCTGGAAAGGCTGTTTTCCGGTGGTGAGGATGCTGAGGATCTCAGAGGCTTTGTGGCTTGCTCAGGGCTATCCATCTCTATGCTTCCATCACACTGGAGAGGAACTGATTCCTGGACTGAGCCAGGAAAATCCTTCTATGCCCCAGCCCCTGCTGGCCTTTCCTGGGTAACTAGAAGCCAGAGGAGTGATGGGGGAAGCAACTAGGGTGAAACAGAGGCTCCTGGGAATCCCCCACCATTTTCTGGCCTCCCCAACACTCTACCACAAGGCTGCTGATGGAGGAATTTCCCCAAATCCAAGTCCGAACATGTTCTGAGAGTGATTTGCACTCCCAGAGAACGAGCTTTCCACACAGGAGCTGTGTCTGCCTCAGGAGGAGCCAGGACAGCAAGTATTTAGGAAGCTGCCAGGGTTTCAAAATGGCTGGGATGCAAAGAGAAATGGAGGAGTTGGGACAGAGGAAGCTGTGCCTATGGGACCTCATTTCTTTTTTCACACACACTTGCATGTGTGGTACATGTGCATGTTTGTATGACTGTGTGCATGTGGACATGAGAGTATGTGAATATGATGAGGGTGTTCCTACATGTGGAGGTCAGAGGTGTTTGGTTTCCTATCTCTTCGTTGATTACACTTTCTACAGTGTGTGCCTGTGTGTGTATGTGTGCGTGTGTACACAAGCACATGTATACACATGCACACATGCCAGAGAGACACTGTATACATGTAGAGTTCAGAGGATATTTGTAGGAGACAGCTCTCTCCTTTCACCATGTGGGTACGTCCCATGGTGGAATTCTGGTGGTCAGGGTTGCCAATGAGTGCCTTTATCAGGGAGCTCTCTCATCAGTCTCAAACTTTTGTTTGCGTGTTTGAGACAGGGTCTCACTAAATAGCCCTGGCCTGGCCCACAGAGATCTGCCTGTGTCTGCCTCCCAAACGCTAGGGTTAAAGGCGTGTGCCATGTCCAGGTCTGCATTTTTCAAAAACAACTTGAAAATTTTTCATTATTTCTGCAGTTATTTCTGTATGGGTGTGTGCATGCCACGGTGAGGTCAGAGGGCAACCTCATAAGGCCATTTGTCTCCTTCCACCTTTATGTGGGCTCCAGGATCAAACTGAGGTGGCAGGCTTTCATTGCAAGCACTGTATACTCTAAGTCGGTGGCACAGGGGTCACCTAAGACCATTGAAAAACACAGACATTTACATTATGATTCCTAACAGTAGCAAAATTACAGTTATGAAGTCAAAATGGAAATAGCTTTATGGTTGGGGGTCACCACAACATGAACAACCATATTAAAGAGTCGCAGCATTAGGAAGGTTGAGAACCATTGCTCTAGGGCATGTCATCAGCCTTCTACTCTGCTTTCTGAGACAGGGTCTCTCACTGACCCTGACTGATTTGTCTGGGTTGGCTGGCCAGTAAGCTGCATGGATATGTCTCTCTCTGCTTCCCCAGGGCTAGAGTTGCAGGCACATGCAGCCACACCAGCTTTCCATGTAGGTATTAGAAACTCAAACTCGACAAGTTCGTGAGCCATTCATTGGGCCATCCTCTCAGGCTCTATACAACCTCATTTTATCCCCAGGTACAGTTGAAGCAGCTGAAGTTTGGGCCAATGACAAACCTCAGGCTATATGGCTAAGGAGTGGGGCCACCAGAACTGAAACCTAAGTGCACCTGACACCACTTCCACCTCCTCACAGCAGAAGAGTTTGTGCTAGTCCATCATGAAACCTGGAGCGGTCCTCAAATGACTGCCAGCTCACTATCTGCAGGGAGCAGTCTTGCTCCCTTGGTTCTGGAAGCAGTGACCATAGTCTTCAAGGCCAGTTGGAGGTGCCTTGACCCAGGGTTTCTCACCTTTTGGGCCACAGACGTCTGGAAAGTCCTTTGTGGTAGGCATCTGTCCTGTGTACCCTGTCAGATGCTGAGTGGTACCTGGACCCTCCCCAAATTATAACTATCAAAACATGTCTTCAGACACTGCCAACCCCCGCTCCCCCCCCAAGGTGAAACCATCCTGAGAGCAGCATCCTGAGTGAGCATCTGCTCATCTCACAAGCAATGCCAAAAGACTCAAACTGAGATGACAGTAGTGACCAGGCATAGAAGTGACAGTCTGACCTTCAGATGATCACCTGACCCAATCCTACTCAGCCAGTGGTGGCCATAGCCTGGGGTTGCCAGATCAATCAGTGGTTTGTTGTTTGTTGTTTTTGTTTTGAGACATTTATATATGGGGTGACGGGTGTGTGTGTGTGTGTGTGTGTGTGTGTGTGTAGGCCAGAGGTGAACCTCCTGTGTCATTTCTCAAGAGCTGCTCCCCTTGCTTGTTTTTTGTTATTTGTTTTTCAGACAAGATCCCTCACTGGCCTGGAATTCCCCAAGTAGGTTATGCTAGCAAGTTCTGTGATCACCTGTCTCTGCCTCCCCAGCACTGGGAATGCCATTAATACATATTAATAATTAAAAGTGTGTCCCACCATACCAAACTCTTTCACATGGGTTCTTGGGGTTGAACAGAGGTCCTCATGCTTGTACACCAAGCACTTTACAGAGGAGCCATCACCTCAGGCCAGGTGAAGCCTCCAGACAGAGAGGTGACTCAGCACTAAGAGTATTTGTTGGTCTTGCTGTAGACCCAAGTTCGGTTCCTAGTACTCATGTAACCCCAGATCCATGGGGGACCAGATACCTCTGGCATAGACAGGCACCTGCCAATGCACACATACATATTAATAATTAAAAATAATAAAAATAAATCTTTTTTTCATTTTTTGAGACAGGATTTCTTTGTATATAACCCTGGAACTTACTCTGTAGACCAGGTTGGCCTCGAGTTCAGAGATTTGCCTGCCTCTGCCTCCTGAGTGCTGGGATTAGAGGCATGAGCGACCACCACCCAGCCACGAAAACTGTAAGCCAAGTTTGGTTGTAAACCCAGGGTCGCTGAAGGTCTACTGCTGCTCACTTGAGCGGGGCAGTGACCAGTGTGTGGTCCATGAACTCTTCTGATTGCAAGGGTTGTGTGCTAAGCATGGCCGCTCCCAGGACCTGTGTATGCAATGCTTTACCAACTCCAGAGTTCACAGCCGGCAGTGGTTTGTAGATACATGTTGGGTGAGTCTCTCTTCCATGGGGTGCTGTTGACCTGCACTCCCACACCCAAAGTTCCCCTTCTCACACTTCCCAACACAAACAAAGGCCTTTGGAAGGGGGCTTTCCTGCCACCTGTTCCAGAGAGGACAAAGGTGAACAGGGAAAAATGATGGCCTTGGCCTCATACTCACCCTGTTTGCCAGCTCCCAGGCACATCAGGCAGTTGTGTGTGTGTGTGTGTGTGTGTGTGTGTCTGTGTGTGAGTGATTGTTCCTGCCTGAAGGAACTGCCCTAAGAAAGGAAATTTATTCTAGAAGGGCGTCTGCACAGCTGGTTCATGGCAGCAGTAGCTGAGGGCTCATTGTGTCTAGGTGCCACCCCAGGTACTGTGTGCTCAGCTTCTCCTCAGGACAACCAGAAGAAGGTGTTTTCCTCTAGCCCATCTCAGAAATGAAGAAACTGAGGCTGAGACAGGTGACAGAGCTGCTTGAGGTTCAGTTGGCCAGCGCTTCCACTGGCCTATGCTCACCACCAGTCCAGCCTAACCTAAGATCGACCAACTGGCACCAGCTCTGAATCTGACCCAGGGCCTCCAATTGTAGTCAGGAAAGAATTCCATGGACCTGTTTTTGTTTTACATGGTTTTCATGAATAAAACATGTCTTGGCAGTTAGTTGATGGAATGCCTCAGGTATGTGTGGGGGCTGTGCACAGATGTTTGCCACTTACTCTGAAATGCAGCTCAGAATTGGTAAGTGGAATGAGGAAGGATTGGCAGGCTGATGGGAGGTAGGGGAGAGTCTGCTGGCTGTGGAATATGTATGGAATATGTTCCCAGCTCAATTCTTCGAATAATACAAACTTATTTGGGTGTGATGATACACCCTGCAATCCTCGCACTTTAGAGGTGCAAACAGAAAGTTCTAAGCCAGCCTGGGCTGTATGAGACTTGCCTCAAAGAACAATAACAAAAACTCCATTGGAGCTGGATGTGTTCGCTCACTCCTATGATCCTTAGGAAGCTTTTTAAAACAGGAGGATCGCTTCAAGGTTGAGGTCAACCTGGGCTTCTTAAAGAATTCCAGGCTAGCCTGAACTGCAGTGTAGGACCCTGTGTCAGGGAGTGAGGGAGAAGGAAAGACCAGAAGAACAGCAACAAAACCCCTGTGCAGATGGCAACAGTGGTTGGTGCACGGCTGAAGACACCCTGACATGCTCTTCCAGAGTCACTGAGGAAACAACTCTGGCTCATCCACCACGGACTGGAAGGGAGCAAGGAAACACACAGAGCCCTGGATAAACTCGGGTGTAAGTCACCAGGCTCAGTGTCACATGCTATGGGATCCGTTTATTTGATTTCCTAAAAGAACCAACACTATAAGCAAGGAAGAAGACGAGTTACCCAGTGAGGGGAGGGGAACATGGGACTACAAAGGGCAGGGAGAGAGAAGACAGGGCGATGGAATTACTCAGCAAACTGACTTCGGCGGTGGTTGCATGAATCTCAACTGTGTTGAAATGCCTAGTACTGGTCTTTTGAGGTGCTTAGCAAGTAAAGGGAAGACCGGCAATCTGAGTTCCCTCCCCAGAACCTGTGGAAAGAGGAAGGAGGAACTAACTCCATGCTTATCATCTGACCTCTACACGTGTGCTACAGTATAAGCATCTCCACCCCCACACAGACAATAATAAATAAATAAATACTGTCTTTTTAAAGATTCATGGTGGTGTCACATTCCTGCAATTCCAGCACTTGGGAAATGAAAGTAGGTGAGTTACGGGTTTAAGGCTGGCCAGCTATGCAGTCTCAAAACAAAAATAAATAGAAATGTTCTCTCTCTCTCTCTCTCTCTCTCTCTCT
>LOEQ01001219.1:64483-79945 GCA_001685075.1 Bramus lutescens
TCTCTCTCTCTCTCTCTCTCTCTCTCTCTCTCTCTCCCACACACACACACACACTACATGCAAATGCTGCCGGCTGGTTCTGACCCAGTCCTGCCTGATAGGTGTGGTTAGTGTCCGTTTTATAGATGAGAAGAGAGGCTGAAAGAGGCTAAGCACTCTCCATGTTCTACAGCAAATCTGCACAGCAGACAGCGCATTTCAACCCAGGAAAGGGACTCCAGGGCACTCCAGCGGCAAGTGACTGCCAGGTGCCCAAATAGGACCCCATTCCATGGAGTTTGAGATTCTTTCCAATCTGGTCCCCATGTCCATTCTAGCCCTCCCCTCCCCTCTCATTTCTCTCTTGGTCCCCTTGCTCCAGTCACTGCCAGTATTTCATGGCTCTCTAGACAGTTTTGAGCTCCCAGAGGAAACTCTTTGATGTTTCCTTCCTCTTTCTTTGGCAAACATGGTTACTTAACCTCTGTGCCTTAGTTTCCCTAGCTAAGTGTGGGATAGGGAGACAGCAGCATTGATATCTTTAAAAGGCTTAGAAGTATACCAGGTACAAAGAAAGTCAGCTGGAAATAGGATAAGAACTCCACATGGAATTCAGGAGAAGGGTTAGACTCAGGATGGAAATGGAAGGAAGGGGCGTGTGGATAAAGAAGACACTGACACCCCTGAAGATCAGGGGCAATGTTAGGCATAAGATGCACAAATGCTCCCTTAAACACTTATTTCAATGTGTGTTATAGGGAAGCATTACCTTGAACCTAAGGTGCAATCTCGTATTTCCTAGCAGTTTCCGTAGCAGCACCATGTGGTGGCACTTTGTGCTGCAACAAAGCCTGCCTGAGGATCAGAGTGTGGAGTGAGACATTTGTTAGCCATAGAGGTCAGGCAGTGGTGGTGCACGCCTTTAATCCCAGCACTTGGGAGACAGAGGCAGACGGATCTCTGTGAGTTCAAGGCCACCCTGGGCTACTCGAGATTGAATCAGTCTAAAAGAGAAACAGCCAAGCATTGGTGACTCACACCTGTAATCCCAGCTCTAGGGAGGTGGAGATAGGAAGTGATATGGCTGTGCAGAGAGAGGAATATAAGGTAGCAGGAGACAGGAGCTCAGGATCCAGTCTGAGGTTTCATAGAAATGGCATTCGTCTGAGGATTCCTAGAGACAGGATCGCCCATTTGGTCTGAAGTTTTCGTAGAGGTAAGAACTAGTGACTAGCTGCTCTCTTCTCTGATCTTTCAGCATTTACCCCTATATCTGACTCAGGATTTATTAAAATTATTAAACTCAACTAGAATTTGTGCTCAGCATCACATCAACTGGAGCATGGTGGTATAACCTGGAATCCCAGCATTTGGGAGGGAAAGGCAGGAGGAACTGAAGTTTGTTTGTTTGTTTGAAGACAGGGTTTCACTGCCCTGGAACTCACTCTGTAGACCAGGCTGGCCTTGAACTCACAGAGATACTCCTGTGTCTGCCTCCTGAGTGCCACCAAGGCCATCCTCTGCTACCAATTAAGTTTGATGCCAGCCTAGGCTACATGAGACCCTATCTCAAAAAATAAACATACAAAAATTATCTCCTCTGACCAATGAAGTTATGAAGTGCAGGACAAAGAGCAGAGGTGGGGAAGGCAGAGATATTATAGGTGGAAAAGCAAAAGAAGCAGAAGGGGGCCAGAGAGGGAGGAAGGATGGAGCATGCAGGAGAGGAAGCAAGGAAGCGGTGGAGAAATAGGGGAAGAGGAAAAGGAAGAAGAGGAGAACAAGAAGGAATGGGAAGTAGAGAGCTGAAGAAGGAAAAATGGATGTGCATGGGAAAGGGGCTACAGGCTGGCAGGAGGGCCACAGGGCATGGGGGTGGTACAGGCCTGCAGGGGTCTGCAGGACTTGTGGCAGGGAGTGAGGCTGGCAGGAGGGCCACAGGCATGAATAAATGAAGGAATGAGCTGAATGATCCTGGGCATATATAAAATAAATGGCAAAGAGATAAGGGACCTAATGGTGACAGTCAGTTCACAGTCCCTAAGATGTAGCCTCCAGTGCCTCCCTCTGGGATATATGGCAGCTACTGGAAACTTCTAGGCTCCAGGCTTGCCCAGGTCCAGAAGAATGTGTTGGTTGCAGCCTTGATCCCATAGAGCAGAGCCCACTATACTGTTCAGTCATGAAGTCTAGGCACCTGCTTGATTCTGACCTCTGAAAACTGAAAGCAAAAGCCATCCTGACAGCCTTGCCTAGGCCTTCCTGTCCCTTGGCTGGCTTCTTAGAAACCAGCTGCCCATGCTGGCAGTGGCAGTCTGGACTTCCTCCCCAGCCCAGGCCCTTCCCTGGCAGGTATATCAGTGCCAGCAAAGAGAGCTAGGGGCTGCTGTTGGAGCTGGGTAGTCCCCAGAAAGCTTGGAGGTTCAACATTCATCCTGCAAACGTTTACTCTGAGCCCCACTGTGTGCCAATCACTGGGAATCTGAACCATTCTCAGGCTTGGAGGGAAGGGAACCTAGGAATGGATTGGGGATCACCAGGCCCAGCCCCTCCCTAAGGCACCTAGGAAGTGTGGGAAGCTTGGGAGACCTGGGGCAGTAGAGTCTGCTGGAAAACTCTTCTCTTTAGAGAGAAGACGTCTTGGACAGGAGGAACAGCATCTGAAAAGATGGAGAGGGGTGAGAGCTGGAAATGGAACCATGTGCTCTCTCCCTATCTCGGGGGTCTCTTTCTCTCTGTGGGTGCAGGGCCAGAGGTTCAGAGGAGCATATGTGTCCAGATTTTCCTGGGGGTTGAAACAAGCTGAACCCTGGGTCCATGTTGTGACTCTCCCACCTGGAACATTTAAAACCTTGTCAACATCCCCAAGGAACATACTGTTTGGAGGGGAAATGAGGCTCAGGCAGACCCCATAGGCAGAGCTGGGTACCCAAGAGTACTATGAGCCTGGGCTCACAGACCCTGCCCTATGTCCCATGGAAGTGGCAAGGAGAACAGGAACGGGAGCTCCAGTGCCATCACTCAGCACTCAGGAACACCTGCCCCCTGTGCTGTCATGGTCCTGTATGGAGCCATGGCTGTCAAGTGCTGCACCTTCTGTGGGCATGGAGAGACTGTCAATCACAGTTCCTCATGCCCCGGTTCAGTGCAGACACCTGACCCAGACTAATGAGAGATCTCCCTGGCTCTTTCTTCACGTGTGTGTTTGCTTCATTTTGTTTTGTTGAGACTGGGTTTTACATAGTCCAGGCTGGCATCGAACTGCCTATGTGGTTAAGCAATGAGCTTGGTCCTCCTGTCTCCACTTCCAGAGTGCTGGGGCTACATGTTCCATCATGCTGTGTTTAGGTACTGTTAGGTATGAACCCAGATTTCCTGCACGCTGAGAGGGCACGGTACTGAGCCGCATTCTCAGTCCTGCTGAGAATTCTAACAGTCTTTTCTCTGTTGGGGAGCAGCTGGAAGGAGCATGTGCTGTGTGGGCTCCTGGGTCCAGTCGAGCCTGCCCACCCCATGATATCCCTGTCTCGTGCATCATTTCTTCTGCTGTTGATGTTAGTCTCAGTGATGTTTCTGTGGAATTCATTCACAGAACAGTAGGAATGGCAGCCAGGCCTGGCGGGAATGAGGGCCAAGGCAGGAAATTGAGTCCGGTTTCGTTTTAGGAAGCCAGGCAAGCGGCTTCTGTCTTCTTTTCGGCTTGAAGGGATAGGCAGGAGCTGTTTGCTGCAGGAGCCTCTGGGACACAGGTTCTGATTTTGCCCACCTGGCAGGGTTCTCCATGGTAATGCTCACTGTTTTAGGTTCTGGGGATGGGACCCCGAGTCTGGTACACGCCACACAAATGCTCTATCACTTAGTAACAGCCCCAGACCTCTTTTTTATTTAAATTTTGAAATAAGGTTTCACTAAATTGCCCAGGCTGGCCCCGAGCTCACCATGTAGCCCAGGTTTTGACTTGCTTCAGGCTCTAGAGCAGCCAGGCAGGCAAACTTGAACCACCCGGCTCTGCTGGATTCTGGGCTCTGCTGGGTTCACTTCATTTTATTGATTTTCACTGTTGTTTCGAGATTTGTTTTTCTTTTGAATTTGGGTCTTACTGTGGAGCCCAGTTGGGCCTGGAATTCTTGATTCTTCTGCCTCACCATTCCTGGGTCATGACTATTTACATAATGTATTCTGTTCTCATTGGAAGAAATTTCCACATTATTATTATTATATCCCCCCCCCTTTTAAAATAGGAGGTTAGTTTTAGAGCATTTCACACTAAAACTGATTAGGCCTCTGGCAATGAAAGCTGGAAGGGCTTAGTCAGCAGAAGCTGTGGACTCAGCCAAATGGTCTAGAAGGGCTCAGTCAACTGGAACACGACCGACGACAGTCCTCCCTTAGCTGCCCAGAGCTGGGCCTGCAGGTCTGACCTGCCACACCTGGCCCCAGGACTGCTCCTCACTGGATGCTCTCATATGAGGTCCTGTGCTGAGCACTTCACCACACCTTATCTGGTTCTTCAAAAACCTCTGGGCTACCTGATGAGTCTTTCCTTCCCAGAGCTGGCTACGGAAGGCCACTGCAGGGCCTGTAGCTTTTAGCCTTCCAGGAGGGTTCGGCTTTATCCCTGGGGCCTCTGTTGTGCCTCCCTGCCACCCCCCTCCTGAACTAACCCAGCTATCTGTTGACTGGGGAATCAGGAAGTGACTTATTCTAGAACCATCATAGCCACCCAGGGGTAATGAGACCCTGGACCTGGAATTTTAAGCCGTCCTATCTCTGCCAGACAGAACTTGAAAACATAGGCCTGTCTGAGGGTACCACTTGTAGGGGTGCCAACCGTCTGGTAGGCCAGATGGAATGGGTTGGAGATGGGTCCATTTTTCTGTTAGTAACACTGAGACCAATATGTGCATGTCTAGTTGCTGAATACCCTGAGTAATTGTCCAGAGGTTCAGAGACAAAGGTGAGTGTCTAGACACCCAGGGGACCGACTTGGCCCAGCCAGGCCAAAGCATCCCATGGATAGAGGGGAAAGGTCCTAGCCTAGTACCTACCCTGGCCTCTGGAGTAGTTGCTGGCATCCCTCAGAGCACAGAGTAGGAGGGTGGTGCATTTCCAGGTACTGAGATGAGATTGGGGCAGCAGAGGAGGAAAGGGACACATGGTCCCTGGGGCGCTCAGCCTGCCCACCCGCCAGGCACAGCAGGTCTTCTTCGGGGAAGTCTCGAAGCCTGAGTTCCAGGAAGCGATAACGCTTGTTGAAACCTCTTTCTTGTGGCCTGGTCTCGTCACTCGGCTTGGTAGGGACCCACGTCAGGCAGGCTGGAGCCTAGGCAACTGCTGCCACCCCTGCCCTCCCCAACAGGCTGAAGAGGGAGGAAGGAGCGCCTTCAACTCCCATAACACCCTGCATGGTTGCCTCAGCTTCAAGTCCCTAAACAGCAGTACTGTGGCTAAGGGGCCACTGGAACAAGGACTTCCTGCTATCCAACACCCGGAGGATGCCAAGAACCTGGGACTCTACTCCTTGCTAGGAGGTCATTCCAGAGCACAGCCTCTTGACCTTGCCATTGGCACACAGGGCTTTTGCTGGATTGGGGGAGTGTCCTATGCCTTGTAGAGTCCTGGGCAACATCCTCTACACTGACCTGCTAGATTAACCCCAGTGTGGCATGGGTGACTAATGGCTCCTGCTGTGGCCTTGTGTTTCCTGGGGTAGCATTCTGGTTTCATTTCTGTGCCTGGTACACCAACCATAGGTGCTTTGATAGCAAAGCAGGCCTGGGGCATTTTGTGCTCTACCTCCTGGCATCACAGGGACACCCAGGGGTAACTCAGGAGGCTTTAGCATTCCAGCCTCCACCAGGGACCCTTAACAGAGATAAGGTCTCATGTAGCCTAAGCTGGGCTCAGCTATACTAGCTTAGGGAGGTCTTGAACTCCTGACCCCCTGCTTCCACTGACCACTACTGGGATTGCAGGAATGCACACCATACCCAGTTCTGTAGTACTGGAATGGGGCAGTGCAGAGAAGGCAAGCACTACCAACTACATACCAGCTATACCCCCAGCTCCAAGTGTGCCAGCTACATAAACCTACCTGAGGCTTGGGACAGGGCATGGCAGGCTGGGTAGAGGGTAGACCAGTTCTGAGACTGATCCCCAGGATCTGCATAGTGGAAGGAAAAATGTGTCTCTGGCAAGTTGTCCTCTGACCCACACATGTGCCATGATGCCAGTGTGCACCCCTTGTGCACAAGTAAGAAAATAATGTGAAAAAAGTGGAATTCATGTAGGGAATAAGCAAAATCTTTAAGGAAACAAAAAAGTCTTTAGGAGACATCATATCCACAAAACAAGAACAGATGTTTTGAAAAAGGGAGCTTTGGATGAGAGGAAAAGGACTAGAAAGACAATGGCCAAAGCAAACATTAGAGCAGTGGCCTTGAAGACACAAGTGTAAAGGTCTCAGAGAGAAGGAAATGAGAGAAAAGACAGGAAAAATATCAGGCGTGGTGGCACACAGCTGGAGCCCCAGTTTCCAGAAAGTTGGAGCAGAAGGAACATAAGGCTAGCTTCATAGTGTGATCCTGTCCCCAAAGTAGAAGGCAGGGAGAGGGGACACGGTTATTAAATCTATGTCCTATCTCTGAATGTTGCTACTCTGGCCAAATGGTTGAGAGACCAGTGACTTCTGCCTAGTCTTTAAGGGATCTGTGGCTCCTACCTGGCCTTTTTGACCTGCAGGCACCACAAAAACCAGCCAGAGGCAGCCCCTGTGAAACACAAAGCCACTCGCAGCTGGATGAAGCCTGTCAACTGAGGCCACTCTAGACCACCCAGGGTTTCTCTATGTAGCCATGGCTGTCCTGGATTTCTCTATGTAGACCAAGTTGGCCTCGAACTTGAAGATCTGCTTGTGCCTCCCAAGTGCTGGGATTAAAGGTGTGCATCACCATGGCCTGGCAGGTATAGCTATCCTTTAGTGCAGGTGCTTCATAGGGAAACTAAGGCTCAGGGAGGGAAGGGACTTGGCTAAGGTCACCCTACACAGAGGTGACTCAGTGACTTCCCCAGGGATTTTGTTGTTCTTTTTCCTTAGTGTCCCAGCCCCTAGGAGTATTACACACACACACACACACACACACACCGCGCGTGCGCGCCCGTCTGTGAACTGTATTCCTACTATATACTGAGACTAGAGGGTCCCAGGGAACCTGCAGAGGAACCCCCAGCTTCCACAGCCCCACTAGGTGGCACAGACAGGATTTCAAGGTGGGTCAAGGGCCCAGGGACAGGAAGGCAGAGGGGGATTCAAACCCAGATCTCACTGCACTCACTCTGCAGCTGTCTCCCTGTGTGGTTTCTAACAGGCACTGGGGGTAGCACTGACAGGGGTACCGGCAGAACCTGGGGCCATCAGGGAGAGGACTGGAGGAGCAGAGGAGGGTGGGGAACCACCGAGCAGGCAGAGCAGAGCAGAAAGTGAAAGGACCTGAGGCCCAGAATAGCTGTGGGTGACAGCAGAGAAAGGCTGCAGAAAGAGAAATCAGGGGACCAGGAGGTGGATGCCTGCTCCCCAGGGAAGGAGACCCCGGGTGGAGTCCGCTGTCTGGTGACCTGAGGCAACTATAGTGCAGAGGGGTTGTCTGAGAGAGAGGCACCGTTCACAGCAGCCTGTGAAGCAATCTGGGCCACAAAGAGAAGCTCCCCAGCCTGCCCTCACAGGAGCAGATGCGGATGCCCCTTTAGAATGTAAGCAGAGCCCCTTTCAGTCTTCCGGGCTCAGAAAAGTGCCTGGCACACAGCAGGTGTTCAATAAATGTATACAGAGGCAGAGGGATAGAAAAGGAAAAGAGGGAGAGGGAAAGAAGGGAGGGAGGGGGAGGGAAAGAGAGGGGAGGAGGATGAAGGCAAAGCAGAGGAGGGAGAAATGAAGAAAAGGAGGCAGGAGGGAGGAGGGGAAGGCAAGGAGCCCTACATGTAGGTACCCCTTCTGCTGCTCCCTTGTGTCTTTTATTGCTCTGTGTTAATTTTAAAAAAAAGTAGCCAAAGAGGGGGTAAATTTTGTAAACAGTGCCAGTCTTTCTACTCAGGTGGCCTCAAGACACCCCCATCCCTGCCAACCCAAGACCACATGCATCTAGGGCTGGGGCTGAGAGGGTAATAAGGGGAAGCGACAGGAAGCTCACAGGACAGGCTGTACCAAACCTACAAGAGAGTTCAGGGCTGACACATGTCCCACCCCTCCCCCGGGGGTGTTACCTCAGCCAGGGTGGGGACCTTGACCAGGGGAGCTTGGCCCAGCTGCTCAGATCTCTAGGAGGAACTCCACCCGCTTGCTTTCCAGGAACCCTGCCTGCCGCTGTGGGCTGGTGTCTCGCAGCCCAGCCACAGGTTGTACCACTTCGGACAGGTTGGGCCCCTCTGTACCTTGGCCCCCTCACCTGTATTATCCGGAAAGCGGGCTCCCACATCTGGGTGCATTGTGAACACTTTGAGTTTTGATTTTGCCATCAATGTCTTCCTCCCCTTCCCACTTCTCCCCTTTTCCTCCTTTCCTCTGTTTCCTTCCTCTCCTCTTTCAATTTTGGTGCCAGGGACAGAGCCTTTGCTTCCTGCTACTGAGCCACACTCCTGGCCTTTTACTACCTGAGAGGATTGCAGGGCAATACATACAACGAAAACCCAGCATGGGCAGCCTAGCTTCAGAGCTCATTGATGTTGATGCTTACCCAGCCTCCTCCCCTCTTCACTGAGCTAAATACTACTTTTCCTCCACACACTGGGCACTCCGAAGGTCCCCCTTTTACTTTCTATTTGGGGGTGGATCTCTCTCTCTCCCAAAGTTTTAAGTAGCCTAGGCTGGCCCCAAATTTCCTATTCAACTGGGGCTGACCTGGAGCTCCTATTCTCCTGTCCCCCACCTAAGTGCCAAGATTACCAGTGTGCACCACCACACTTGGCTTGTGTGGTACTGGGAATTGAACTCAGAGTGTTGTACACACCAAGCAAGTACTGTACCCCTGAGCTACATCCCATCTCTAAGACCTTTCTGCAGATTGACTGGCCTTGAGCTACCACCCACTCAGCCTCCCTCAAACTGGAATTACAGGTGAATCACAGCCTTTGAGTCTTTGCTGCGATCCAACAAGCAGAGTGCTACATCCTGCACCACACTGGGTGCTGCCGGCTCTTCTCATTCTAGTCCTTATGTTGGAAGCTGCCATGGCTTCTTTGCATTATAGTGACAAACTCATCTGTGTTTCCCCAGGGGAGACAGGAGGATTGCCACAAGTTTGAGGTGGTGGAGTCATGGTAAAACACGTGGGATGGGAAAAGGGGTTTCTCTGATCCTGTTTCAGGTAGCCACTTAGCAGTAGTGGGGACCTTTCTGTGATACCAGATCCAGTGGCAAAGTCCCATCGCTCTTCCTGTGCCTGTTAGGTAACCGTGGCCCTTGTGCTCTGACAACCATGGCCCTGTGCTCTATTTTTCCTTGAGCTCTGAGTGGGATTGGCTCTCCGGGCATGTTCGTTTGGCAACCGCCTCAGTCCTACAGTCTTGTCCTCTACTGAAATGCCTGCAGTGGTTTTTCTTGTCCTCAACAGACCGTGGACCTTGACTGACATGTGGCAGGGCGGGAATTCAAACGCAGCTCACTCATGTGTCTCCTGAGGCTGCAGGGTTAAGCTTGGTAAACTTTCCCAGCTCCTTCCTGCTGGATCTTCTCTTGTTTACTAGATCTGAGTTGCAATTCCGCCTCTCACCAGCAGGGGAGACCAGCAGGAAGCGCCCCGTCAGAAATCTATGCTTAGAAACTGGGGCCGCAGAGAACTGGTGGCCAGTCAGGATCTTCAGAACACGTCTGCCGCCAAGAATGGAGAGTTGGAAACTCTCCATACTCATTCCTGCCAAAACTGGTGGTGTTTTTTATTTGCTTTTGTTTTTTTCCCTTTTGATCAAAAATTACTCTCAGAGAACCCAGGCTCTCAGAAATTCCTACAGTTGAGGCTGACATAGCAAGGCACTTCTCAGAAGCCTGAAGACCCAAATTAGCTGGGAAGCTCTGCACAAGTAGCTGAACCTCTCTGGGCTTTAACTTCTTTGTGAATATTGCTGGAACCCCATATAGTGTGCATGCACATCTATAATCCCAACACTCAAGAGGCTGAGGCAGGAGGATTGTGAGTTTGAGAGCAGCTTGGACTGCAGAGCAAGACCCTGTCTCCACAATAAGAAGAAAATGAAGCACAGGGCTGGCGATACCTATGCTGCAGGATATTTGATGGACAAAATGAGCTAAGGTGAAGAGTCGGTGTTTGATTCAGCAAGAAAATGGCTGTGTCCTTTTCCCTAGCCTCCTATATGTGGATTCTGGTTCATGAGACCTAAAGCCCCAGCTGGGGGTAGCTCTGAAGTGTCTGGGGAAGGGGCTCTTCACTCATGCAGCGGGCACTTGGCTTGTACCAGGGAACATCTATGCTGTTCCAAAACCTCCTTATGTGTCCTGGGATTCCTCTGAGTGGAGGGAGTCACTCTACGCCTGCTAGCTCAGGTGAGGCTCCAAAGAACAAGTGTTCTTGAGTATGAGGCAGAGAGATACTGAGATAGCTCAGAGGTAAAGGCAGTTGCTATCAAACCTAACTGCTGAGTTCAATTCCTGGACCCATGTGACAGAGAGAACTGACTCCTTAGAGTTGTCTTTTCACACACACACACACACACACGCACGCACGCGCACACGCACACACTGTAACAAGGCAGATCTGTGTGCCCTTTCAGGGCCAGCCTCAGATGTCACATGAGGTCACTGCTCTGATATTCCCAAATGGTCTGAGGAACACTTTGGAAGCTCAGCTCTGGTGTCTGTAAGGATGCCTCCAGGGATGTTCAACTGGGCAGAAAACCGCCCTGGGCATGGGCAACACCATCTGAGAGCTGGAGTTCTGAACTACAGGAGGAGGAAGTGCACTGCACGCCAGCATGCATCCCTTCTGCTGCCTGACTGCAGAGGCAGTGTTACCTCTGTCACCATGATGGGCTGTGCCCCAGACTGTGAGCCCAAGTTTGCTCTGGTCAGGCATTCTGTCACAACGGTGAAAAGCGGCCAGTAAAAGCCCACTCAAATGCAAGGCAGAGGGGATGTGGACCCATCTGTCCACCCGGAAGTGTTGAGGACTGCTTGGCTATGCCTTCGAAGCAGTGTCTCTGCTAGAGGTTGGAAATCACGCTCAGCAGCTGTGAGAGAACACGGACATGGCCAGGGAGCACTTGATGGTATGAAGGCTAGATCACAGTGCTCCATTACGCTAGGCAGTTAGGACCTGGGCTCTGAGTCATTCTGAAGAGCATTGATCAGGGACAGGCAGCCAGGAGGTACACTATTGCCAGCTGACCAGCCATGGTCACCTCCTGATTCTCTTCCACATGCCAGTAATTGCAGCACCCAGAAGCCTGAGGAAGATGATTATGAGTCAAAGGTTAACCTGGGCTACATAGTGAGAGCCTCTTAAAAACTAAATAAATCCCATAGTGAAGATGGGTCTTCCAGGGCTAGGTCAAATCACATGGGCTCTGGGGATCTGAACTCAGGTCCTCATGCTCACACAGAAGAGCTTTGTCCACCGAGCCTTGTCCTCCTCCCCAGCCCTTCCTTACTTCTCTTTTGAGACAGGGCCTCATCAGACTGTTGCTGTATACCCAAAGATGATCTTGAACCCCTGTTCCTCTGGCCTCTACAAGTGCTCCCAAGTGCTGGGATTATAGGCATGCTCCTCCATGCCTGGCTAGGAACCATCTTTTGAAAAGATGAACTAAATGTCAAGCGAATAAATAAAAATAAACAAAGTTCTTGATACGATTTGGCAGGCCTCCACAAAAAGCAGCTGGGACTGTTCAGTGCACAGCCATCCCCAAGTATCAAGAAGGTCTCCTCAGGCAGTGGGCATGTGCAGCCAGTTCCCAGAGAACAGGGAGGACAGAACCCACAGGCACAGAGGAGTCCCAGAGTCCATCTCTGACTGGCTGTGTGCTCGGGTAGGCCTGTTAACCTCTCTGAGCTAATGACACTATGTGTCCCCAGAGGAAGGGGGCACAGCCTCTTCGAGGCTGTAAGTGGCCAGGCTGTCCCCCACTCTAGTGCCACCCACATCCCTGAGGAATCATCAGGAGCTGAGGGAGGGTCCTGGTGCTGACACTCAGCTCTTATCCTCCTGTCCTTGGAAGGGCAAGAGTGACTGATGCCCAACCCCCGGGATGACTGTGGGGTGCTAGGAGGGTAGGAGAGCACTGGGGACTTCTCCATGGGAAACCCAGGAATTGATTGACCTGTAGGACAGAAAGGGTGTCAGGAAGCCAGGCTGGCTCTGTGTCATGTGTGACTTGAGGCCACTGCCTCCAGTTTGCCCAGTAAGTCACGTCCTCTCAGCCAAGATGGTTTGGTGCTGCCAGGGATCCCAGCAGGGACCGGAAGAAGGGTCGCTGTGAGGACTCCTGGGGAGGTAACCGCTGTGTGGCCAGAGAGGGATCTTTGCTTCTGACTCATACTCTCTAGGACCAACCTTGTCCTAGGGGAGGCAGTTGACAGGAAGGTCCCATCTGGCCTCTTTGTCCCATACAGATGTCCAGACCTCAGCTGTGCTGAGCCCCACCCAGGGAAGTGCAGGCCAGGCTCGGCCCAGACTGGGAGGCATGCTAGAATGAGATGCTGGGAGGGATGTTGGAATTAGATGCTGAGAGGGCAGCTGGGAAGGATGATGGAGGGATGCTGGCGGGATGCTGGGGGGATGCTGGAGGGCAGCTGGGAGGGATGCTTGAGGGATGCTGGAGGGATACTGGGGGATGCTGGGGGGAAGCTGGGGGGATGATGGAGAGGGATGCTGGAGGGATGCTGGAAGGATACTGGGGGATGCTGGAGGGATGCTGGGAGGGATGCTGGAGGGATGCTGGAGAGGGATGCTGGGAGGACAGCTGGGGGGGTGCTGGAGGAATGCTGGAGTGATCCTGGAGAGGGATGCTGGAGGGATCCTGGAGAGGGATGCTGGAGGGATGCTGGACAGGGATGTTGGGAGGGATGCTGGGAGGACAGCTGGGAGGGACACTGGGAGGGATGCTGGAGGGATGCTGGAGAGGGATGCTGGGAGGACAGCTGGGAGAGGTGCTAGGGGGATGCTGGAGGGATGCTGGAGAGGGATGCTGGGAGGACAGCTGGAAAGGGATGCTGGAGGGATGCTGGAAGGATGCTGCAAGGATGATGAGGGGATGCCGAAAAGGGTCTTGATGAAGATGGGAAACTGCACCTGAGCTCAGCCCTGTCTCCACCCAGTGTACTGTTGGCCATGCGAAGTCAGCATAGCAACTCATCTCTTTGGAAACTACGGCAGTGCCTATTCAGGGCCTCTGTGCAGCCTGCCTCAATTAGGGACCAGTTGCTCTTGCACAGGGCTCTGACTGTGGAGGCATTCTTCCATCTTTCCTGTCCCCAAGTCCACCCGTCCCCATCTGCCCCCATCATGGCTTCTTCAGAAGCTGACTTTAGATGGGGTCTCAGCAGTGTGCCACACTGGCAGATCACTGTGATCAGGGTCAGGCTGGCTGGAGTTCTTATGTCCATTCTGGGGGGTGGGGTACAGGCAAAGCTGGTTCCAGGAGCCCACATATGAGCTCTGATAAAGCCTTTCAGGTACCCTCTGCTGCCCCAGGAAGTTCCCTGAGAGGAGGGATAAGGGCTGGGCAGGGGGACAGAGGCCATCACTAGGGAAGCTGGGACACCACTGAGCACTGACCAGCTGGAAGCCTTCTCCATTTTCCCATGCCCCACACAACTGTCTCCTCTCTCACCTGAACAGCAGGCATCTCTTCCCCACTTCCCTATGGATGCATAATCACTGTCCACAAGGTGGCTTCCACGAGCAGTGGATCTGATGCCCTGCCTCAGTGGCTCCTCCAGTACCTAAGGTGCAAAATCGGCTTCCTTCAAGGCAGGTGCTTGGAACATATGAAGCAGAGCACTCCAGTCCTGCCAGGCTCCGAAGTGCAGATCCTGTTTATGGTGATGAGATAGACAGAAAATGTATCAGAGTGCAGGGGAGAATCTAGGGGGGCTGGGGTCACACCTTGCTTGACTCCAGCCGATGTTTCCCCCAAAGTGAAGGAATGGCGTGTGGAAGTCCTGGGGTCAGGGTAGAAGCGCATAGCTAAGGAGACGTGGAAAAAAGGAAGAGTAGGAACCAGGAGGCCAGGAGAGATGATCCAGGGGAGGAATGAGGCAGTGTGAGCACAAGAAAGCAGGGTAGCAGACTTAGACCACAAGGACTGAGCATGAGATGGCACACAGGAATGATCGAACTTGGGAAGAACAATCAGGCTTGTCTGTGTGGGGACCCTCCATCCCAGAGTGCCATTGGCTGGTACTAGTGGGCATCCTGGGGACTTGCACACAAATGGGTCCTTGTGTGCCTTGCAAGTTCTGGAGGACACAGGAAGACCCAATCTGGGAGATCAGATAGGCCCTGCCTTGAGAGTATGGGGGAGGAGCCAAAGGCTCAGAAAGCATCTCAGCCAAGAAGGGGTCGAGCTGCTAACCCCACTCCCTGTCCAGCCACTGTGATGCTCACACGCGCGGAAGGTAGTGTCACTGGAGTGGCATTGTAGCTGGGGACAGGGGATGTGGCCCCCTCCCTCACAGTTTCACAAAGCCTACTTGCCCAGTGGAATCACCCTTTCTCCCCATAGGTCTTTCTGGGTCCTCATCTGGCAGAGCTTGGCTTCACAGTCAAGGTCAAAATGAGATCACTTCCTCTGTGTAGATCTGTCTATCTCCCTCAGGAGCTCGGTTTCAAGCAGGGTTGTCCCCGGCCACAGCCCGATTAGGGAGGGTACATCCCCAGGATGTCCTGAACAACCTTCCCAGACACACAGGGGAGGAAATTGAGGAAACAGTTAGTACTAGGAGGTGGGAGTTGACACTTCACTCCTGGAGGCCGGGCCTTCAGTTGGCTTCCACAGTGCGATCTGGATAAAAGAAGTCAATTCCTTATGGACATCTGTGTTCCAAGTTCTGGCCTCTGAAGTGGTCTTTAGGACACCCCAGATGTTCCTCCCCATCTGAGGAATGGGCGTTAGGAGTCCCAGTGCTATCTAGGGTGAAGGAGGGGATGAAGGAAGGCTTGGCCTCTATCAACTTCTGACTCCAGGCTAGGGTTACCCCTTCACTCAACCAGCTTGCCATCCTGGGGCCCTACTCAGGGGACTTCTGGGCTGGCATGTCAGTGGTGTCCTTGTATTTCATTTTCTTTGGTTTCCTAGCACCCTTCAGACTTCTTGAATCTTTCCACCCCAGCATCGCAATGAATTCTTTTCCTTTCCCCTCCCTCCACTCTAGCTCAACCCCCTCACTCTTCTCTTTAAAATAATTATTTATGCTGGGCAGCAGTGGTGCACGCCTTTAATCCCAGCACTTAGGAGGCAGAGGCAGGCGGATCTCTG
>LOEQ01001219.1:79997-92964 GCA_001685075.1 Bramus lutescens
TACAGAGTGAGTTCCAGGACAGCCAGGGATACACAGAGAAACCCTGTCTCAAAAGACTTTTTAAAAAAGTTATTTATGTGCATGAATGCATGTAAGCGTATACATGACGTTGGGACATGGGGACATGTGGAGGTCAGAGGATAACTTTGTGGAGTTGGTTCTGTCCCTTACTCAGGTTCTAGGAATTGAACTCAGGTCATCAGGTTTGCATGCGGAGTCATCTGCCCAGCCCCGCTTTGTCATTTTGAGTCAGTCTCACATTGTAGGCCAGTCATCCTCCTGCCTCGGCTTTCAGAAGGTGAACATTATAGGCAGGAACCATCATGCTTAGCTGATGTCTTTCTAGACAAATAAATGTGAACCTCTGGCAATGCCTTTTCACCCCTTGGCATTGGACAGGTGTTTGTAGACATGTGGTTCATCCCCAAATCTATCTGGAAGTCTTGACTGGGAAGCTCCCAACCAATACAAGACAATCCCTAGGGAAAAAAATCCAAGAGATAGCAAGAACCCTGTTCCAAGTGGCCATAGAATTTATACCCCATTTTCTTATGGGATATAAATTTTCAGATCTCCATGGTTTCCTATTGAATGACATGAAATCTCAGCTCTGTCTTCCATGTTTGTCTCCTCTTTGCCCCCGCCCCAGGGCCACCTCTTGGGGCTATTGCTGCAGTTTCTAGCTCGATCTTAACCTGTCTAGCTGCCCTCCAGCATCAGGATGAGCTCTTTGCAACACAAATATGATCAAGCCACACCTCCAGTTACGTTATGTCCCTGGGTCCCACGGCCTGCATCCAATGTGCTCTCAGTCCAGCAGTAAGTATTTGCTTCTCGAATCTGTTTCCTGGCAGCATCTCTTGAACCCCATATTCTAGGTGAGCACTTGCCCCAACATCCCCAGCTACTGTCCTGAAGCCTGACTTTGACCCTGTCAGTTGTCCCCAGTACTGAATGCATTTCTGTCCACCCATCCTCCAGCAAGCAGCTCTTAAGGCTGAGTCTGATGGCATCTCAAGAGAAGCCTCCAGTGCTTGTAGAGTCCAGCGGAGGCTCATTTAAACAGAACACAGTGAATGGATCTTGAGGTCCTCGCAGAACTCCCCAGGAGACCACCTAGAAAAGGAGACAGAAAGGCCCAGCTCAGCACAGAGCCACCCTGGTGATGCCTTCTTCTTTATAACCCTCTCAGAATTCTGTAAGTTTTCCAGCAGTGTGAGCTCCCCACTCAGATTCTATGCTGGCTCTGATGGGCTGACCTAGTCACATGCTGCAAGTAGCTGCAAGAGAGGCTGAGACAAGTAGTTGCAAGAGAGGCTGAGAAACTTGGTGTGGACTATTTTGGCTCTTCCCAGGGGAGGCAGGCTTTGCCTTGCCCTAAGACCATGAGGGAAAAGGAAGGTACCTCAAGGTACCTCTATGGAAAGGGGAGGTACCTCAAGAACGGTCAAAGCCGCCTCCCGCCTCTCCTCCTAACTCACAGCTATCCCCATGTCAGAGAGGATCAGCCACTATCTGGTTGTCCAATCCTTGGGATACCCTTTTTTTCCGTTCATGTCTGATTCTTCATCTGCCCTGAAGGTTGAAGCCTATGTCCACTGACAATCTCTGCCTCCTTTATTGCTACAGCTCTCCAAGGAGTCCCAGTCCAGTGGGAAAGATGGTCACCAAAGGGTGAGGGTAGCCAGCATGGCACAGGTCATGACTGAGGGAGCCTAGAGCATGTGACTGACCCAGCTAGCAGAGTTGGGAGGGCTTCCTGGAGGTGACAACAGTGAGACTTAAAGAGTGAGTGGGAGTCGTAGAGACAAAGGTTGATTCAATGACTCAACGAAGCCCCACAGGCAGGGGGATTCCAAGAAGTGTTGTGTCACAGGGAATAACTGTTAAGGAGGGAGGTGTCAAGGGATGGAGCCACATGGGAAGATGGCTCCTGTTGCTTTAGGGGACCTGCCTTCATGGTAGGGCGAGATGCCGGGCAGTGTAGTAATGACTCCCCAGGACAGGCAGTCAGGGGACAGCCACTGAGGCAGTGTGAACCCAAGGGACCAGAAGTTAAGATCAAGCTGCTGGGGCATGTCCAGGCAAGAGGCAGAGAGGAAGGACCTGGGCAAGTCCCTGGCACAGCCTGCAAACTCAGTTTCCTTCTCTGTAAGCAGAAGGGTGTCTCAAGCCAGCAAGGCTACCACTTTCTGCTCCCCTTGCACCGTCGATGCTCTTGGAGCTAGGGCCACCCTGATATGGTGGGTGAGCTACAGCCCTTCCGCCCTGAAGGGGGTAGTGATCCAGGTGTGGGCTGCAAGCTCTGCACGGAGAGAGATGGACTGGGAGAGAGAGTGGGACGTTCCCAGCACCCGACTGGGTGAACCCCCAGGGACTAGGTTTCTCAGGCCAGTGGATGCCATCATTCCAGGAACCAGTTCTCCACCCATTTGCATAGCCACTATAACAGGAAGAGGGACCTCATTGCCTCATCTACCAGGGCTGGGCTGCCACACTGACTAGGGGCTTAGTGGTACTGTGAAGCAGGAGCCCACACTGAGTCTTCCATCTTCAGTGACCAGAGAAGTTGTAGGACAGGTGGCCTATGAGCCCTGCATTGTCCTCAAGCACTTGGACCAGCTGTGATCCAGGGAAGGAAGAGGGTTTAAAATTATGACAGCTGGGCCCCTTCAATAAGGTCAAAGTACACCATGCTGGCCCAGAGCAACCCTGGTTCCCAGAAGTGGTGGGAACACATCCTGATAGCAGGAAATATCCCTGTTTGCTACCTGGCCCCTCTCTGCCCCTCCCAGTCCCCACTGGTCCTTTCCAGTAAGTCCAGCTCTAAGCAGGAAGCCAGAACTCCCAAATCTCTGGGTAGGTGTGGGGCAGGATATAACCATTTCTGGAACTAAGTGGGAACACCAGATGATGGGGATCTACCTACCCTCATCTCTCCTGGGCCCCAAGCTTGCTATTGATGTTTGCTTCCCTCCTTAGCAGGGGGGCCTGGCGGGGAGACCCCAGAGAAATGGGGAGACCAACTCCAGACTTCACATGAGGCTTCTTCCTTTTCCCCCCTTCCTCTTTTTTCTTCTTCTTTGTTCATGCGACAAGATTTCTCGGTGTAGCCCTGGCTGTTCTGGCACACACTCTGTAGACCAGACTGGCCTCATTCAGAGACCTGTCTGCTTCTGCCTCCCAAGTGCTGGGATTAAAGGCGTGTGCCACCACCGCCTGCATGTGGCCTTCTTAATGGCAAGTTCTGTGACATGTTGGGGAGACCATGCCCCTAGTTCCTGAAGACACAGCTGCATAGGGTTTGAATCCCAGCTCTGATGCTGGCTATGACTTCAGGCCAACTGCCTGAACTCAGCTTCTCTGTATACAAGCAGGACTCCAGAGAGGTCCTCTTTCCCTAGGTCTGAAGGACAGAACAGGTACCACAGGGAAGGGCCTGCCAAGTAGGAGGAAGGGGCACCTGAACTCCCGAGCCTACAAGGAGATGTTAGTGCCCCTCTGTAGGGACCCTCAGAGTGTGCTGGGGCCATACCAAGAGGCTACATTGAGTAGCCCTTTGCAGATGCCAAAGCAGGGAGAAGCCAAAGTACTATGTCTTCCAGGAGGGCTGAGGTAAGCTTCCGGGAAGAAAGAGTGTCCAACATGGAGTTAGAAGGAAGGTATCTCAGTGGCACAGCTCACAGGTGGAGGCAAGTGAGCAGAATCCCCATCACAGAGTTCTCAGACTCCTGCCCTGGCATGGCTGGTCTCCATCACTCTGGGTCTTTAGGCCCCGTCTGTGAGAACACTTCCTGTGCGGGACAGGGCAGTCATCATTCCAGAGCAAGCAGCACAGCTCACTGGCATCCTGGGGAGCTCTGTCCACGTATCTTTAGGGTCACTGTGACCAGCACTGCAATGCACAACTGTTTTCTGTTATTTGTTGCTTTGTTTTGATTTTTGGGACAGGGTCTTACTATGTAGCGTTGGATGGCCTAGACTCACTGTATAGATCAGACTAGCCTCAAATCTGCAGTAACTGTCTTGCCTCTATTTCCTGAGTGCTCAGATTACAGGTATGAGCCATCCACAACCAACATTTGTTTGTATCCTCACTCTATAGCCCAGGATGGCCAGGAACTGACTCTGTAGCCCAGCTGGCCTTGGGCTCATGGCCATCTTTCTGGCCTCCTTGGTGCTGAAATCATAGACATGACCTGTTTTGCCCAGTTTCCGTTACTTTTCTATGTAAATAACTTTGCCCTCTGGGCACTGGGAAAGGAATCTAGGGCCCAGCACGTGTTAGACAAGTTTCATTTAAAAATTAGCAACAAGGATTTGTGGTTTTCACATGCCTGTGACCTGCTCTCTCTTTTGAGTAGCAATTGCCTAATATACTACACCACTAAGAGCCGGAGGAGGAGGGAATGGACCATGGGGCAGCCAGCAGTCACGGACCTGACAAAATCCACAATCACAGCAAACATTTCTTGAAGAAGCTGAGGTGTGCACAAACTAACACACAGCAACAACAACAACAAAAAACAAGGGTGAAGGCCTTTGTCCTGATCCTGGCTTCACATCCTAGGACTCTGGGACTCTTGACAGGCTACTCAGTCTCCCCAATCCTTTACCATTTCCTAAAAGATGGGACAGAGCAGTCTTTGCTTATGCTTTCTAGTGGGACTCCCCTGTCACCTGCACACAAGGCCCTCGTTGAACATAGCACTCCTTGGTTAGAAAGGGCATGCTGTCTGGATGGATAAACCACATTGCATTTTACTCCTTAAAGCTAGAGAGCTAGGCAGAAGCCTGAGGGGTCGTGGGCACTAGCTGTGAGCCTCTCCATGCAGGAGCCTGCTGTGTGACCATGTGAGGGACAGAGGCAGAGGAATGCATCTCCAAACCTTCTGGGTGGACCTGTCTCCAAATGCCTAGAAGCTCTGAGGGCTACTGGGTCTCCATGTGTCAAGTGTAGGTTCATAGCACCCCCAGAAAAGTCATGCTACAACCTCTCCTTAGAGCTTAGTGCCCCCTGACTGGGTCCCTTTATCAACTGTAACTTAGCACACCTATGCAGACTGCTCAGGTGACCACTGCCTACAGAGAACAGTCCAGGATGAATAGGCAGATGAATGGAGGCCCAGCCGCCCCACCCCCAACAGCAGGTAGAAAGCTCTTGCCTTGCCTCCAAAACCAGCACTTAATTCTTCCAGCCTTTAATCATAGGGACTATCCTACCCCCCNATACTGTCTGTTCCTTCCTGTTGTCCTCTTCCTTGAAGACACAACTCAGCTCTGGTCACATGCCCACCTGGCACCACTGCTTCTGGACCCCCAGCCATCCTCAGCCCCCCAGATTGCTCTGTCCACTGCCCTCATTATCTTCTGTGAAAAAAAATGGGACTGAGTACCCTGGATAGAATGAAACACAATGGTGCTACTCCTTTTGTGAAAGGAGGTCTCCTGTAGCCAAGGCAGTCAATGAATCCTAGCCAAGAATGACCTTGAATTTATGATCCTCCTGCTTCTCTCTCCTTCCCCCTCCCAAGCCACAGCCTGGGCTTCCTGAATTCTAGGCTACATCTCTAGCCTCAAGAATGCCAGCTTTACAGGTGAACATCAGACATTACCTGTCCCCAATAGGCAGATGGACATTACAAGAAAATGAAGACATGACCCTAGGCACAGGGCCAGGCTTCATTGATGCTTACTGTGCTGTGTGGAGCCATCCTGTCTTCACCTCTAGAGCCACCCCCAACCCCACAGTCTGTGAAGTCCTTTCTTTTAATCCTATCTACAGCCCCCCACTCCCCAAGTCAGGCACTCCTGGCTCTTCACGCTTATTCTCCTGTAAATCCCCTGATTCATTTTGGGCTCAGCCCATGAGCAGCAGGGCTCAGGCCTGGCCTGTAGGAAAGTGACTCAGAGGTTCAGGGAGGCCTGGTGGCACAATGCTAGCATGAGTCAGAGGCGTCATGCCTGCGCCCGTGTGCCTTGGGTCAGCATCACCTGACCTCTGGCCTCCTTCTGAGCTGATTCAGATTGTTTGCTGGCAGCTGCCAGGCCCTGCGTCTAGTTCATTCATTGATTCATTTCTTGCCCTGCCCATTCATCACTGCCGGGATCGATTACAGGTGGCTCATCCTTGTGACTCCTCAGTGGGTCCATCCCTTCATTCATTACTAATCAGCTTGGTGGCCATTTGCCTTGCATCATCCTGGCCAGTTGCCTGCTGTGGGTAATTTGCCCATCACATAGAGGGGGCATTACACTGAGGCACTATGCAATGCAGTATTTGACTCCTCAATCCTCTCCTGATCCTGTTTCTAGAAAGCAGCATTGCTACCCAGGAAAGCTGTGCTCTTATGCATACCAGGTGGTAGCTAGGACAGCCATGTCCCCAGTGTGACCCACAAGGACAGGGATATCAGCTGACCACTTGCGTCCCTTTGCTCAGTATGGTCTTCCTTGTGAGAGGCAGCTTTCCTTTAAGATCCCCAAAATCCCTACAGAGGGTTCTCCATCCACTCTGGAATTCCAGTATCCCCTTCAGTTCAGGTAATCTGATGGATGCAGCTCCTGGGTCCTCAGAGGCAGAGCCAGCTTGTCTCACCTTTGTTCCATCTTCCCACCTCTGCTCCCCTCCCCAGGCTCTGTGGGACTGCCTCCAGACCTAGCAGAAACACATCCCTTCTTGGGATGCCTGCTTCTTCTGGTGTACACAGAATCTGGGAGCTGTGCCAACATGGCTCCCTGTTGTGTTCACAGTTGTTCAACCTTCACTCTTTCTTATGGGACCGGTCCTCTCTGGTGGTCCCCAAGCTAGCTCCCTTAGAGGGAAGACTCATGAGACCAGTGCAGTTTCCACACACCTGAGTATGACACATTCCCTTTCCAGGGGGATGATTCTATGACTGACAGCCCACAGAGTCCTCAGCTTCATGATGGATTCTTGGCCTGAGATTCCCCCCCTCCCAGCCCCGTGATCTATCCCTGCAGCTTAGCCTCCCCTAAGAGACCCAGTCTCACTGGAGGGGGCAGCAGGTACCTTTCCTAGACAGCTGACATGCATTCCTATATACCAATACCTTCTGGTCCAAGTCCCATGGGTGGGCAGAAGGTCATGGCTTGAGGTAACTTCAGTTCATTTCCCTCTGTGGTTTTCTTTTCTCTCAGTGACAGCTCAGCAGGAAACACCTGTTATCTGCACAGGGATAGGATTTGGTTCTGGGACTCTCCTCCAAGGAAGTCAAGTCTAAGGGTCCACATGGGCTGGAGTGTAGCTCAGGGACAGAGTGCTTGCCTAGTGTGCCAGTGCCCTGGGTCCCATCCCCAGCATCACAGAACACAGACAACAAAATTCAAGGATGCCCAAGTCTCCTCTAAGGCACAAAACCTACTTGGAAGCTACACATGCCCTCTGCAGGCTCTAATCCCCTGGCTGCCTTAGGACATCCAACACAACTCCCATATCAGGGAAATAGCAACAACACAGAATCTAAGGTCCCAGAGCAAGTTCATTGCAGATGCAGGATTTGCTTCCAACATTTTTTGATTGGCAGTTGGTTGAGCCTTTGATTCACTGGACGACCTTGAACTTCTGACCCTCCTGTCTCTACCTCCCAAGTGCTAGGATTACAGATGAGCATCTCCTCTTTGGTTTTATGTGGTGCTGGGAATGGAACCCAGGGCTTCGCATATGCCAGACAAACCCTCTATCCTCTAGGCCACAGCCCCATGCTTAGACACACTTTAATTAGCTTGATTACTGGAAGAAACCTTCAACGCCCTCATCTGGAGAAGGTCCAGGATCTGGGAGAGCCCCTCATTCCCTCTCGGAGACTTAACATTTCATTTGCAGTTTGGGCAGACAGTATCATAGTGTGTAATACAGATGAGGAGGCTTTCAGAGTCCTGCCCAACCTAGACTTTCTCTTCTCAGAACTGAACACGCTGCTGGAGATCCCCCTGTGCCAGGAGGTCAGTATTAGCTGTAGGCCTTCCTTCTAGAAACGTGCCTTGGAGATTCATTTTGCTGAAGTGTGCACAGCACACACACAGGACACCACGTGTTCCCAGGCAGAGCAAAGGAACTCACACCTTAGGTGCTGTCTAAGACTAATTAGGATTTCATCCTGGAGCCCCTGGTGAGCTGGGGGATTCAGATGGGGGACACGGAGTTTCTAGGTTGTGGGAGTGAAAGCCGGGTTCTGACCTCTGACGGGGACTAGGGCCGGTGACTTTGTCCTGAGCAGCTGTGGGGCCTCAGACAGGGCACTTCCCTCTCTGGCCCTTGGGACTACCCTCTAGACAAGAAGGCTGACTGATAGTGGTACCCGTCCTACAGGACATGGTGAGAGAGACCAGACATAAGGGGAGTGTTCTTAGGGCAGTTCCACGGCTCTGCTTCCTCATGTGTGAAATGATGGTGTCCCAGGCCTCAGTCCTTCAGGGTTCTGCCCTTGCTTCCTTGACCTTTAATATTCCTGCCTCCTGGTCCTAAAATGGTTGCTTTGGGCCTGTACCTAGCATTCACAGAAGCACAGGTCCGGGGAACTATCCAGAAAAGGTCAAGATAGCTGGAAGAGTAAATTAGTAAACAGGCTGAGGAACAGGGTCTGACATATCATCATTGCCCCCCAAATTCAAGGCTCAGTGCCAGCCTTGTGGGCCAACAAGGCTGAGAGCTATTCCTTAACCAGTTTAATTAATCATTTACTTATCTTATTTTCAATCTTGTGTACATTTGTATATTGCGTGGGGTGGGTATTACACATGTGTGTGTGTGGTGGGTATGTACATGCGTATAAGTGTGTGGGGTGGGTATGTGCACATGTGTATGTGTGTGGGATGGGTATGTGCACATGTGTATGTGTGTGGGATGGGTATGTACATGTGTGTGTGTGTGTGATGGTATGTACACGTTTGTATGTGTGTGGGATAGGTATGTATACATGTGTATGTGTGGGGTGGGTATGTGCACATGTGTATGTGTGTGGGATGGGTATATACACGTGTGTATGTGTGTGGGATGGGTATGTGCACATGTGTATGTTTGTGGGATGGGTATGTACATGTGTGTATGTGTGTGGGATGGGTATGTACACGTGTGTATGTGTGTGTGGGATGGGTATGTGCACATGTGTATGTGTGTGGGATGGGTATGTACATGTGTCATACACACACCCTACCATACATGTGTACACATACACACCCCACCCTATGTGCACATGTGTATGTGTGTGGGGTTGGTATGTGCATATGTGTATGTGTGTGTGATGAGTATATACATGTGTGTATGTGTGTGGGATGGGTATGTGCATGTGTGTATGTGTGTGGGATGGGTATGTACACGTGTGTATGTGTGTGGGATGGGTATGTGCACGTGTGTATGTGTGTGGGATGGGTATGTACACGTGAGTATGTGCGTGTGATGGGTATGTACACGTGTGTATGTGTGTGGGATGGTATGTACACGTGTATATGTGTGTGGGATAGGTATGTGCACGTGTGTATGTGTGTGGGATGGGTATGTACACATGTGTATGTGTGTGGGATGGGTATGTACATGTGTGTATGTGGTGGGTATGTACACATGTATATGTATGTGGAGTTGTATGTACACATGAATATCAATACCCACAATGGCCAGAGGTCTTGGATCTCCTGGTGATGGTGTTACGGGAGGTGTGAGCCAACTGACATGGGTGCTGGGACTTGTATTCCAGTCCTCTGGAGGAATGTTACATGCTCTTAACTGCTAATAAATAAACAACCTCCTATTTATTTATATTTGAGACAAGTTCTCACTATGTAGCCTGGGCTGTTCTAGAACTCTTCATAGAAATCCCCCTGTCTCTGCCTCCTGAGTGCTGGGATTAAAGGTGTGCACTAACTCTGCCCTGCTTAACTAGTTTATTTTAAACACGCTTGTTCTGACTGCAAATGTGGCCTAGACTCTGCTGCAGACAGGACCTCCATTTGGTAGGCTTTGGTGGCAACTCAGGATACAACAGAAATTAAACAGAAAGTCAGTTGTGGTGGTTCAGATTTGTCATCCCAATACTTGGGAGGCTGAGGCAGGAGGATTGCCATCAGTTTGAGACCAGGCTGGACTACAAAGTGAGTTCCTTGGTTACATAAGACATTGTGTCAACTCAATAAACCAAAGCAAGCAAACAAATAAGTAAATTATAGGGTTGAGTTTTAGCCCTGGGCTGCCCAGGAAGACTGAAGACTTTGAAATAAAGAGTGGAGACTGACAGATGCTTAGCCACATCATTAAATGTGTCTAGCATCCAGTTAGGGAGAAGAGAGCAGAGAGGTGATAACAGGAGATGGCTTGGTGGCTCTTGTTCCTGGTGGCTGAAGACATCTCAGGTCCTGCTGGTAGTTCTGTTCCTGGGGACCTGGGTAACTTCAGGAGGGTGGAGCGTGGCTTGGGAAAGTCCCTTGTCTGAGATCCAACCATCCCATTATCCCCAGGCCTCTGTGGCTGCAGAGCAGGTGAAAACCTGACTCTAGTTCTGTTGCTGCAGCTGCAGTGACACCTCCTTGCCCTGCCTGTGGTGACAGTCAAGGGACCAGCTGTGGAGTTCAGGACATGGGCCATCTGTCTGGGAGTCCCACCTAGACCTGTGACTTTAGGTAAACCCAGTGTGGTGGTTTGAAAGAAAATGGGTGCCAAAGGGAGTGGTACTATTAGAAGGTGTGGCTTGTTGAAGTAGGTGTGGTCTTGTTGGAGGAAGTGTGTCACTGTGGAGGAGGGCTTTTAGGTCTCATGCTCAAGCCATGCCCACTGTGAGAGACTACTTCCTGTTGCCCATGCAAAATGAAGAAGCACCATGTCTGCCTGCCCACTGCCATGTCCCACCATGATGATAATGGACTAAACCTCTGTACTGTAAGCCACCCCAATGAAATGTTTTCCTTTATAAGAGTGGTTATGGTCATGGTGTCTCCTCACAGCAATAGAAACCCTAGCCAAGACACTCAGAAACCTATGTGTGCCTCACTTTTCTCCTCTGAGCATGGAAGAGGTAAGAGTAATAGTTGTGCTGCTTGGAGGCATCTGTGGAACAGTAAATGAGATGGACCAGAACAATTCAAAGAGCACAAGGCTGAGGAGGGGGGGTACCTGCTAGAGGCCAGCACAGAGGAAGATGAGGCTGAGATACAGAAATGCCAACAGAGCTGACATGAGGCGAGATGGGGGTGAAGAAGATGGGAAGGTGGAGCTGGCGGAGACAGACGAGACAGCTGTGAGGAACGTGTGGGCTAAGGAAGGACGAAGGGTTCAACTTCCTGATCCCACCCTTATCCTCATCAGTGCACAAGAGGGATTCATGAATGGTCAGGCCTAAGGTGCCCAGCCCAAGGTAGCATGTTCATGGCCATTCCTGGTGGTCAGAGCCAAGGCAGCCAGCAGCTGAGGGACAGGAGGGTCCCTGTGTAACCAGCTGCCCCACCCTCCTCTGGATGAAGCTGGCAGCTGTATTCTGAACACACTTTAAGAAGGAATCTGCACTCTGTTTTCTAGGAGCAGAGGCTCCATAATGTGAAGTCACTTGCTCCGAGCCACTGAGAATGTTGGTAAATTCATGTCTGTGTGTCCCTGTGAGTGCATATGAGTGCCCTGTGACAGGATGTAGTGCAAGACCTTACCAGACAGAGGAGTTTGGTCTACAGCAGGGCCTCCTAGCCAGCCCCTGGCCTTAGGGTTGCCAAGCATACATCGGAGTGGCCTGTGGAGATCCACATCATAAGCCTGCTCACAGCCCTCTAGAGAAAAACCTTGCAGAGCAACCCCCAAGTCCTCTCCCTGGCCTCGCAGGATCCTGGTCTTCCTAGCACATCACCTCACCATTCCTTCTTCTCTGTGGCCGCCACCCCTCCTAGCACCGTGGGCATGCCCCAGGCCCCTTGCTCTGCTGAGGTACTCTGAGCCCCAAGGTTTAAGCGCCTCCTTGCTCTACTGTCTTTGATCTCGGCTCAGCTGTTCTTTCTGAGAACCCACTCCCTGACTGCCCAATTTGAAAGTGCAGCCCCAGCAGGGATGCTTGGCTTGCTCCTGCCATCCACCCCACCCCGCCCTTCCCAGGCTTTTCCTTCCGCACTTAGCCTCCTGGCTTGCTGCAGAATTGATGCACTTTTATTGTCTTCTCAGCTCCTCATATGGAGCCTGGTGTAAAGTCAGTATGCAGGATGGGAGATGCAGGCCCTTCCTTTCTGCCTCTCAGGGAGGGTGTCAGCATGTAGTCACCTGCTTTTGGTGACAAATGTCGCCGAGGCCGAAACAGGGTGTTGTGCTCCAAGGCACCACAGCAGTGGCTCGGCAGGGCTGACTCCAGGAGGACTGACAGGAAAAACCATCAGGTGTGCCAGATAAGCGGTTTCAAGAGAAGATAAGGGGCCACACAGACTCTGAGCAGTTCCCAGGAATTTGCTGGCAATCCAGGGTGTGGTGGGCGGTGCCAGCAGGAGCAGTGAGCCTCCCAGGCTACAGGAACACCCCCTCCCCTCCCCATATCCAGGTCTCTCTCTAAGAGGACAGGCACTAGGGGCGGAGCAGACTCATTCACGTGTGATGCCAGAGCCGTCGGGTGACTGAGGACAGGGTTGAATCCACTGCCAGTAGTCTTGGCATACTGGTGACGAGAAGTAGCTGAAGGCAGGGTGTGGAGACTCCCTTGTTGGTGTGTAGGAAACACCAGTTAGCAGGGATCGTTTGTGCTTCTCAGGAACTGTGTGATCCTGGGTAAGTCACCAGGCTGTCTGGTCTGGGCCTCAGCTGTTCCTCTTCTGCATAAAAGAATGCACTTCTAAAGCTGAGAGTGGTGGCACATGCCTTTGAGACAGAGGCAGACGGGATGCTATGACTTTGAGGTCATCCTGGTTTTTATGATTTTTTAAAAAATGTTGCAAGATCCCCGGTGGCAGTAGGCAGCAGAAATGCTGTAGGTCCCAAATGGTGGTAGCGGGC
>LOEQ01001219.1:93132-108725 GCA_001685075.1 Bramus lutescens
GAGGGAGTGGGCGTGGCTTGTCTCTTAAAGAGACAGAACAACCATTACACTGGTCCACACAGTGAGTTTCAGGTCAGCTAGGGCTGCACAGTAAGACCCTGTCTCAAAACAACACAAAACAGAATCTACCACTGACCTCCTGTTGCTGAGGCAACTTCCCAGCATCGGGTGGAGACACAAAGCATTCTGTCTGGGGATCAGGTGGGTTCTCCATGGCTTAGACACCAGACCTGCAGCTCGGGTGGCTATGAACCATGGGAATGTGGAGGGCAGAGAGGAGAGCCTGTGGAGGCTCAGCTTCACAGAAGAGGGGTTTGAGCTGAGAACTGGGGGGCTTATAACGGCATTTAAAAGGCCAGGAGAGTCTCAGCTCGACAAGTACTTGCTGTGCAAGCAGGAGGGCCTGCATTCCAAGCCAGAACTCATATAGAAATGCCAGGCATGCATGGCGGTGCACACTTACAATCCCAGTGCTGGAAGGTGGAGGTGGGTGGATCCCTGGGTCTTCCTGGGCCTTGTTGGCCTGCCAGCGTAGCCTGCTTGAGTTCTGGGAAAGCAAGAGACTCTATCTCAAGAGAAGATGGTAACTGAGGATGACAGCTGCAGCTGGCCTTTCTTCCCTCCACACATGCATACACAAGAACACACATACTTGTGCATGCGGGCACATGCACATACATGTACACATGTACGCACACGCAGCACTTGGGCCAGGAAGCTGCGATGAGGTGAGCACGAGCACTTTGCCTCTCTAGCTGGTAGGAACGGTCCTATCAGTTTGGAAGGCTGTTTCTCCATTTGGAGCTAGGAGTGTATGAATGCTGTTTGGGAACGCCACACTCGCTTCTGATGTATAGAGAAGAGCAGGTGGAGGTGAGGGTAGACAAGGTAGCCATTATACTTGGGGCCTTGAGAGGCCCTGGAGGGCTCAGGCTGTGGCCCAACTGAGAAGTGGGAGGTTGTCCATCATGGGGCCATGCTCTGGAGGGGATTGTGGGTCCCTCCGTCTATTTCTCTCTTTCATTCCCCAGCCATGAGATAACAGTTCTGCTTTGCAACTTTCCTGCACAATGTGCTAAAAAAAAGAGCCCACCACCTTCTGCGCTGGCGTTTCTAAGCCCCCAGCCATGATAAACCTTTTGGCTTCACAAGCTGACTGCTTTAGGCTTTTACCACAGTATTGGAAAGTTCAAGCTGAATTAGGATGAGTAAGCAAAAGCAACATTAACGTCCAGTCTCAGCAACAGTTCAAGGGACATGTCATTGCCTCAGAACTTGTCATGTTCTTTAGAAAGGAAGCTTCCAGTAATAGAGCCATGCTGAGACTAGGAGGCTCTGTGTCCAAGCAGAACATAAATAGACATCTACTATATAATTCAGTTGTCAATTGTGTAAAGAAAATCTAGAGGGAGATTGGCCAGGCATCAGTCAGGGCTGTCCCTTGGCGGTGAGGTCATGGGAATTGCTATCCTCCTAGGAAAATCTTTGCCAGTTAACACCATGGTGCAATATCTTTCAGTGGCTGGTGGGATTGAGAGAAGCAGCAAGAAATGTTGAATATGCCTGAGACAGGTGACCACTGCTGCATGTGGAACGCAGGGAGAGTTCACTGGAACCTTCTCCAAGCCTTATGTAAATCTGGCCTTCTTCCCACCTTGTCTCAGCCCTGCCCACTCTACCTGTGATGCTGCTTCCTGAATTCATCCTGAACTCCTGTATCAATTACATGCTGTTCCCCATGTGGCCTTGGGCCATGCTAGCGCCTCTCACCTACAGGTTCCAAACCTCTTCCCATGCTGTTTAACCCAGAACTCGAGTGTACCCCTTGGTCTCAGAGCGCTGTGCAGGTGTGTGTCTCTCTGTGCCCCTGTCTCTGTTTCCTCGGCTTAGCCAGGCCCAGTCAGCCCAGAAGCTCAAGGTGCAGATTGGGCTCTCAGTGTAAATGTGTTGTAGGGTAACCCAGAGTGTAAGGGGGCAGCCTGCCCTC
Source organism: Bramus lutescens (assembly GCA_001685075.1). NCBI lineage: Eukaryota > Metazoa > Chordata > Mammalia > Rodentia > Cricetidae > Bramus > Bramus lutescens. Next base: position 95,120 of record LOEQ01001219.1, read on the forward strand.
CCTGGACCCACTTCCCAGATGAGGATGTTGAGGGTTGAGAAAATAGTCACCTTGCCTTTTGTAGGTGGTACAGGCTGGCAGTAGTGGTTGGTCTGCCTGCCTGTCTGACCTTTATGAGGGCAGTAGCTTCATCTCTGAGCTCAGCTGAAGCTGGCTCCCAGGTAGCCCTCTGTCAAGTGCTTGCTGAACTGAACTGACTCAAGAAGCCTCGTCCTAGCTGCCAAATCAGGGACAAGTCAAAGGCCCACTGACGAGCAGGTAAATACACAGGACAAGGCAGGATGGGATAGTATTCAGCTGCAAAAGAAACAAGGTACTAATGTATGCCACAGGACGGATAAACCTCAAAGGCATGATGCTGAGGGTCAAAGAGACACACTATATAAGCACACAAGGTAAGATGTGAGCCAGCAGATGGGTGAAACTGGTGGCTGTCAGGGGTGGGTGGGGGTAGAGGACTGGGGGTAAGTAGTTCATGGGTCAGGGACCTCTTTGGGGATGTTCTGGAAGTTGACAGAGGTAATGGCTGTGTCACAGCCAAGGTTGAACTTTTTTTTTTTTAAAGACATTTTCTACATAGCCCAGACCAGCCTTAATCTCCAGTTCCTTCTGCCTCTACCTTCTGAGTGCTGGGGGTCCAGGTGTGCACACCTAGCTTGTGCAAGTACTAGAGATCAAACCCAGGGTTTCATTCATAGCAGGGAAGTACTGTACCAGCTGAAGAGGCCAAATAGAACACAGGGGAGCTGTGTCTGACGGGGGCTACCAGTTTTCATCCTGTGGTTTGATGTGTGTGACAGATGCGTTTGGTGCCTTGGGGTACCTCTGTTCTCAGGCCACACCAGCCCTGCCTGCTGTGTCCCCAGGTCTCCATCCAAGGTGTTCATTCAGGGATAGACTTAGCCTAGGCAGGGGTAGCTAGGAGGAACAAGGACATTACCAGGGACAAACTGACAGCAGGGCTTGGGACCTGGTACATACCAGCTCTACAGTCCTCCCCACAGCTGGATTTCAGCTCAACTCTGCTTCCACTGAGGGTCTCTATCAGGGCTGTGGTCAGGTGCCCAACTACAGAATCCTGCCCTTTCCCTTCCGGCCCCCACTCCTGCCATCTGGGACCGTCTGGGTGCACTCTGTCCTTTAGGACCCTATGCCAACAAATAATTGGGCTAGGTGCTGCAAACATTCAAAGAAACAAAAACCTTTTGTAGTATGACAAACGCCAGGAAGTAAAAATGGTATCCTGTGACAGGAAAGCTGGGACTCCCCACAGGGGCTCCAGGCTTCAGAAAAGCCTCTGGAAAGTGACAGTGGCCAGAGGGGGAGGAGAGGAAGAAAGGCAGGTGTCAAGGTACTGGGGTGGACATGGGCTGGGGTCTTCCAGTCCAGGGTCCAGGGCTCAGGTACTACAGGGAGGGGTGGGAGTGGCTAGGATGGACTGCCTAGGTAGGGCCCTCTCCTTGCCTGTAGCACCCACGAGTACTTTCCCAGCAAGATACTGGCACATATATATCCAGATATGACGACAGTTATTGACTACAGGATTATGCAGGCCAAGTAGCCAAGTAAGGCAGATGCCCAGGAGAGCGGCTGTGGCCTGAGAACACTGATGTCCCAGATGAAGGAGGATGGGGGATTACTCCTCCGTGTCTTAGAACTTAGGTAACTCTGTCCTCAAGCCAAGTGTTCATCCCTTCTAGAGCCTTCCCACAGGTGCACTCTGGAGTAAAACTACAGCAGAAATCTGGGCAGCTTGTAACCAAGGCCAGTCACACCTAACCAGAACAACTGCCCCTCTGTCATCCCAGCCATGCGGCAGGNGGTTAGGGAGATCCCAGCCATCCAGCAGGTGGGGGTGATCCCAGTCATCGATGGGGTGATCCCGACCATCTAGCAGGTGGGGTAATTCCAGCCATCCAACAGGTGGGGGCGATCCCAGCCATCCAACAGGTGGAGTTCCCAGCCATCTGGCAGGTGGGGGAGAGGATGAGGAAGGGTGATTAAGACTTGAAAGTTTGCCTGGACCACACAGAATTATCTCAGAAACCTAATGGTCCTGGGGTCCATCTGACTGTGACCCTGGGTGACAGGAGTAATTCCTCCTCCAGGGCATGCTAGGCAAGTGCTTTCTCAATGAGCTACATTTTCAGCCTGATTTTGTTTTCCTTCTGAGACAGGGCCCCCGCTAAGTTACCCAGGCAGGCCTTGGACCAGCAATTCCTTGCCTTAGCCGTCTGAGTAGCTGGAATCACAGCCTGGGTGGTAGCAGGAATTCTTCAAACCCCATATGATTCTAGCTTAAGGTGTTAGCCTGGGCAATGACCTGCCCCCATGTCATATGCACAAACAAGGACCTGCCAGGGAGAGCCCACCCTCTGCTGAGGAAGCTGATCTTTACAAAGCTTACCCACTTCCTTAGTGCCCTTGGGTCTTGAGCATGGGGCAGGGCTGCACTGACTGCCTCTGGAGCTAGCACTGCCATCCGATTGGGCATGGTTAGGGGAACACAGAATCTTTAAGGATGATAAAGGAAAGCTTCCAATGCATCTTCCCTGGCAAGCAGACCCTGGAAAATTCTTCCAGACATTGCTGGCTGGGCTGGGGAAGGCCTGGATAATACCAGAGTTAATCTGAGTTACTGAGGCCAAAAGCTGGGCCATGGGCATTAAGGCATATGAGAACTCAGGTTGGGAATTTATGGCCTTGCCCATTCATTTTCACAGTGTCACACGCCAGGCTCTGGGAACTTCTGTCAATAGACTTGGTCACCCTCAGCCTGGCAGAATTAGGGGACTCTGATGGAGGAGAGCTGACATAGCTCATGGCATACTGTCCTGCAGGCCGTGCTACCACATTGCCTTATGTCTGACAGTTCTGAGTTGACTTCTGAGTCCCACTGTGACCTGGTTCTTTTCTTTGGTCACCCCACTGATCCCATCCAAGATAAAAGCCTTGACGAGGTGCTGCAAGCCTCTCTCAACATGGAGTCCCTTCAACAGACAGGGCAGTCATGGGACTTGGCTAAATCCATAGGTGGGAGTGGCAAGGGGCACAACTGTGATCCTGTGTTTGGGGCTGAAGACCCCTGGCCCCTTGACTGCTGGAGTGAAACAACTTGTTTTCCTGTGCCTGCAGCTGCTCTGAGCACAAGACCCTCATGAGTTCCTGATGGCAGGGGAGTGAATTCTGGTAGGTTTTACAGCTGGAAATCCCAAGAGCTGGGGCATGGCTATGAGTTAAGGATCTCTATATAAACTTCCCTGGAGCACAATAAAGTTGGCATTCTTGTTTCAAGGATGACCCGTGTGCCCATGTCTCTGTCTCTCTCTCTCTGTGTGTGTTTTAAATCTCCAGCCTAGTTCCCGGATTGCATACTGTCCTGTAGTGCAGGCACTACAGTCCTGGAAGAGCAGGGAAGAAGACCTTGAGTATAAGACTGATCTTGAGTATTAGACTAGCCTGGGCTAGATAGTGAGACCCTCTCTCAAAGAAAAGATGCAAGGGCTGGGGGCACAGCTGGCTCAGTTGGTCAAAACCTGAGTTTGTCCTAAGGACACAAGTGTGGAGTTTGAAAGAAAATGGCCCCAATAGGGAGTGGCAGTATTAGGAGGTATGGCCTTGTTGGAGTAGGTGTGGCCTTGTTGGAGGAAGTGTGAAACTGTGGAGGTGGGCTCTGAGGTCTCTTATGCTCAAGCTACACCCAGTAACACAGTTCACTTCCTGTTGCCTGTGAATCAAGATGTAGAACTCTTAGCTCCTCTCCTGTGCCTGCCTGGATACTGCCATGTCCTTTCATGATGATAATGGACTAAATCTCTGAAACTGTAAGCTATTCCAATTAAATGTTTTCCTTTATAAGAGTTGCTGTGGTCATGGTGTCTCTTCACAGCAACCAGAAACCCTAACTAAGACAACAAGTAAAAAGAAAATAGCTGGGAGCTGGGTGGCAGTGGTGGCGCACGTCTTTAATCCCGGCACTCAGGAGGCAAAGTCAGGTGGATCTCTGTGAGTTTGGGGCCAGCCTGGTCTACAAAGTGAGTTCTACGACAGTCAGGGATACATAGAGAAACTGCCTTAATAAAAAGCTGGACATGGTGGTGTGCACTTGTAATCCCCGGGCTGGGGAGGCAGAGAAAGGATGCCTGGGGCTTGCAGGTCAGCCATATTAGCTTAATTGGTGAGCTTTAGGCCAGTGAGAGACCCCGTATCAAAAATCAAGGTGGAGAGTACTTAAGTGAGCTGGCTAGTTTTATGTCAACTTGGCAGAAGCTAGAGTTATCAGAAAGGAGGGAGCCTTAATTGAGAAAATGCCTCTATAAGATCAGGTTGTAGACAAGCCTGTAGGGAATTATTTTAATTAATGATTGATGGGGGTCCATTGTGGGTGCTGCCATCCCTGAACTGGTGGTCCTGGGGTCTATAAGAAAGCAGGCCAAGCAAGCCAGTAAGTAGCACCCCTCTGTGCTTCTGCCTCCTGCCTTCAGGCTCCCGACCTGTTTGAGTTCCTATCCTGGCTTCCTTTGATGATGAAGTGATGTGGAAGTGTAAGCTGAATAAGCCTTTTCTTCCCAAAGTAGCTTTGGTTATGGTGTTTCATCACAATAGTGACCCTAAGACACTGACAAACAATGCCTGAGGCCTTCACGTGCACAAACTCACATGCATGCACATATACACATTAACTGCAAACACATGAACACACACACACACACACACACACACACCCCACATACCAACAAAACCCAAACACCAATATCAGAACTCCAAGAGTGCGTTCTCTGGATTTGCTTTCAGTTTGCTTGTGTGGCATTGCTCATTCTTGGCAAGCTCGCGTTCTGCACCATGACTGTCTAGGGAAGGCATCTGTGTCCTAATCTCTGGAACCTTTGCAGATGTTAGCAGCCTGAGGAACGTATGAGATCACCGTGATCAGGGTGGGTCCTCGTTTCATGACTGATGTCTTCAGGGAAAGGAGAAGGTTATGAGGCATGGAGATCCACAGCCCTATGAACATGGACCTAGAGCCTGGTGACTCACTTATTAGGACATGAGGCTTGCAGAGCATGAGAAACTGGGAGAGAGGCATGGAATGGTGTCTCTCGTCTTCCAGAGAGTGCCAGCTGAGCTGAGCTTGAGTTTGCACTTGTGACTGCCATAGTCATGGGAGAACAGACTCCTGTCACTTCCAGCAGGACAGAGTCCTCTATTCTAGGTGTGACTTCCAACTTCAGTACCCTAGGGTGAGCTGGGGTGTGGGAACACCAGAGGATGGGCAAGGCCCAGGCGCCAGGCTAAGCCCAGAGCCTGGTACCTAGGGCCTTAATGACGGTGGGTTCTAGCTGTGGGTAAGTGTGGGTAGTCTGGGTGGTAGAACCACAAAAAGGGCAATGCTAGGGCACCATGGCCTGCCTGGGGGAGAGTGAGGCATGCAAGCACCCCACTGGGCATCACGTACCCCGGAGTGAATTCCTGGGAAACCCCATGTGTCTAGTTATGCCAAACCCACCTTCCTTTGGAGAAGGGCACTTTAAGCCTCGAGGGTTCTTTCCCAGTACCCTGAAGAGCCATGAAGAAGCAGACAGAAGTAGAAGGGGCTTTCCTTATCTGGCTGCTTGGGACATGGTCTTCCCCTCCAGTGATGGACTCAGATTGCTGGCAGGCAGGATGCTGCTACCCGCCCTTACTTGCCCCTCCCACCTGCAGTGGGCAGGACACACTGTGACAGATCTCCAAGGAGACAGTGACCATGGCTGATATGCAGTGGACACAACAGGAGAATGAAAAGTGCCTAGCTTACAGCCACCACATCAGTCTCAGGGGAGACTAGTTGAGATTAGTCAGTTTTCTATTGTAACAGATTCCAGAGTCAACTTATAAAGAGCTGGGGACTAAGTGCTTGGTAAGGTGTTTGCCTTGCAAGCATGAGGAATTGAGTTCCATGCCTAGAACACACACACACACACACACACACACACACGTCAGGCGAGGTGACACTGGAGAGTTAAAGAGAGGAGAGGATTCCTGGGGTTTGCTGCTGCCCAGCCAGCCTAGGCAAACCAGTGAACTGCAGGCAAAGGGACAGGTAGGTTCTGCCTCAAAACAAACGGTCTAGAGAGTGACTGAGGAATGATGACCATTGTTGACCTCTGGCTTCCACCTTCTACATACATGCGTATATGTTCACGCACACATACTATGCTGCTATGACTGATTAGGAGTCCTCTAACTTTCCCCACTTCGAGGCTACCCTCCTGAGTTTATTTACAGTAAGTTCCTTCTCTACACCGAAGCCACCAAGACATACATATGCCCACAAGTCCAAAGCAGGGCTGCTGTGGGGGTGAAGGAAGCTGCGAGGGTGGGCGGGTGTTGGGAGTAGCAGTCAGTCACAACCACACCCATGTTAAGGTGGGCTCTAGGCCCACCCTGAGTGGGCACTTCCTCTGAGCCCAGGCAATGCTGAGGGCCCTCAGTGGGGGTACTGAAAGAATTTTGATGACTAGGTCTGGGGTATGTGCTTCTTGCTCTGGACTTGAATTCCAGATGAGTCCAACCATATCCATGTCTGCAAAAGTGCTGCTCCTTCCTGTCCTAGCCTGGGGACTTGCACCTCCTGTCTCATCTGTGTTTAGGGAACCCTCACCTGGCTCTCTCCACCCGAGGGCCTGGCTCTTGGAGACCCAGGATAGTCAACAGCTGTTCCTGGCCCCGACCATCCTGAGGTCACCCCTCTCCTGTGCATGCTTCCAGTATGTTCCTTCCACAGGCCAAAGCCATTCAGACATGTGAATGCCCATGCAACCAATCAGGAGTGCTATGAGGGAAAGGAGGCTGAAGGTGGGCCTTTGGCTGATGCCCCAGTGGTGATCTGACTCCATTTGGTAACCCCACTCAAGGGACCCCAGAGCCTTCCCAGGCCCAGATCATAGCAAGGCTTCCAAGGAACTAGGACAACCACAGGCCAGAAGTAGGCCATACTGGCTGCCAGCACAGGGCTGGGCCTCATTTCTTCTGTAAGGATCCTATATGAGGTTGAGTGTCCAGCTTCTTCTTTTGGGTTTGCTTTCAAGACTTTTATGTTCCCAGGCATTTCTGGACTAGGTTCAAGACAGAGCATCAGAAGCCATAAAGAACCCTGTGATTCTAGGTCCAGAGATTTCCAGGGCTCACTTTGGTACATATTGGGGTATGCAGGAATTGTGACCACCAGTGTCACCTGGGTGTCCCTGGTGGGGAGCCCTTCCTGCCTCTATCCTAACAGGCAGGGCCACAGCAGCCCACATCACATGGCAGAGGGCAGCAGGCTTGGAGCAGCTGAGGCAGAGCAAACCCAAGATGCTATCCCCCTTTGTGGGTAGAACTGCTCCCGGGAACTGCAGCAGCAGAGCTGGAGATGGCAGTGAGGTCTCCAGAACTTTCGTTCCACCTGATTGGTGATGACAGATCAAGGGGCTTGATGACCCTTCCTGTGACAGGCACAGCCTTCTGCCATGGTACCAAGGAACAGTGGGACACAATTCTGGACCATTGGTTTTGCTTTTTATTGCCAAGTTCCAACTTACAAGGAAGTTCCAGCTTTCATGCCCCCTCGGGTTTAGTTCCCATAAAGCTTAAATCCTGTTGGCAGAAGCAGGCACTTCCCTGGCCAGAGCTTCCCAGCCCTGTCCCCCTCTGCCACTGTCCCTTACAGCTTCAGCTCTGAGGGAGGAAGCATTTAACCTTCTACCCATTGTTACTGCATGAAATATATTTATTGCATCTACAAAAGACCAGACCTGGCTTACCCGTGCCTTATTTACAACTGCACATTTTGGAGGCCACAGAGAAAGTCAGTGTCGTCCTTAGGAGGGGATGTAGTCATCCAGCCCCTGGCAATCCAAGTATTTGGGTGGGTGGCTAGGCTGGATGAGATAGCAGGGAGGGTCAGCTCTGGAAGCCTCTTCCACCCCCTCCACCATACAGGGAGCTCACCACTACAATGAGTCTGACCTGTGGGAAGTATCCCGCCTGCCCATGCCTCCAAATACTGGGAGGGGAAGTGCTCCATTCTCTATATTGATGGTCAACGCTCAGATGTGGGGCTTATGTGGACAGCTCTGCTAGTCTGCCCCAGGGCAGTGGCAGAAGGGAGAGAGACCAGGGCAGGCATGGCATGCATACCCTTGGAAATGGGAGGCTGATTCTGGGACCTCCAAGTCAGAAGTTGTGTGCCCTTTTAGACCTGATATCCCTCAGTTCTACCTCCCATTACTGACCATGGGAGACCCAGTATATTCTCTCTGGCTGGGTCTGCCTGGAGAGCAGCTGCCAAGATAGTAAGGTGTTCCTGAGGATTGGGTTGTGCCCACTGCCATCGAGACCTAGTGAGGAAGCATCCTGGCCAGCTCCTTCCTCTAGGACCCCCTCATCAGCAAAGGGTCAAGGACTCTGTGCACAGGAAGTTCATTTTTACGCACTTGGAGGTACCCCTGGGTGCTTGGCTGCAGGAAGCCTTTGGAAACAACCTTACAAGATGTGGAGGACAGGCTTGTCCTTGATGAATACTACATAGCAGCTGCTCTTTCAGAGTTTGCTGACCACCTTGCTCCTTTTCCCTTCCTTGAAACCTCCTGATTGCAGAGAAGAGGCTAGTCCCAAGGGGTGGGGCCCACCTGCAGGGGGGGTTAAGTGTGGCTGCAGGCATTTCTTTCCGGCCACACTGCATTTTATAACATTTATGCTGCCCTCGCAACTGCCATTTCACAACCCAAAGTGCCTGCACCTCTGACTACCCCTTCCTGCAGATGATCAAGAAATACCCAGGGTTGGTTATGGGGGCTGGGAGAACCCTTTTTTCGGTGGCCATCACTCTCCCCCCTTTCCAGGGGCTCTGCTAAGCCTCCTGGCACATCCTTTCTTGCCACTGCCTTCGGAGCTTCTGCCTCTAGGCAGAAGTGCTTTTAAAGACCAGAGAGGCCAGTCCACATGAGCACCACTCCCCTCCTGGGGAGCACTGGGGCTGCAGGGAAGTGGGCTGAATAGAGGTGGCAAGGACTTCTGTTGGGAAGATGGTGACAGACCTCCCCAGGGTACCCTCATGGTTAGCCTTTGGTAGATAGTGGCACTGGATGAGGCCATACTGGCAGGAAAGACACAGAAAGCCTTGCCATGGAGCCGTGAGTGGTGATCTGGCTGACTGCATGCAAAGGAAAGCTGGGGGCTGATAGGACAGATTTGGGTTTTGCTGGCACATACCTAGAAGTATGGGATTTTCATACTGAAACAAGCTGTGTGCTAGAGGCAGCAATGGACAGGGAAGGGAAGAGTCTGCTTTTGGATCTCCTGTTTTGCAGCTGGGCCCCTGGTTGGGCATCCATATGCATATTGGGAAGCTGGTTACATCTGAGGATGACTTCCTGGGTCTTAAATCCTTTGACTCCTGTCATGGCCACTTGGACTAGGGCCTCCTTGGTCTCAGTGGATCTTTCTTGGATGGAGAGAGAAGGTAGTAAGCCTGCTGTAAGTTGTGCCTATGTGGTATCCTGAGCAGGGAGCAGATGTCACCTAGATCACAGCACAAAAGCTGGCTTTCTCACTCCATATGGCCATATTTCTTTTTGTTCAGAAGTATTTGAATGTTTCAGGAAGAGATTTTATCATCCTATAGGCTTGTAGAATTTGGGACAGAGAAACAAGAATCACTCAGGGAAACAGAGGAAGTGACACCCACAACTTCAGAATAAAAACACAGCAAAGTTCTACAGAAGGGGAACCTTAATAGCTGGCACTTCTAATGTGACTCGGAGCCTTATGGTTGAGGACTTTTTCTCTTTGCTCCCCTCCTGCAAATGGTACTTTTTAAATAAATCTCTTCACCTGTTGCCAAAACCAGAAATAAATAGCCTGAAAGAGATATTTATCTAGGTGCTTCTCTACAGAGTTCTACCCAAAGTAACCTTGTCCGCTTCTGTGCGTACGGGGAGAGAAAACAAGGGAGCTGCCTGAAGGAGAGTGCCACCCACGGCTGTCAGGACCCCTCTGGGCAGCCAGTGCCATCACCTGTACACAAGAAGGCTGCTCTGGGATCCCAGCCTGCTCAGGAAGAGGTCAGAGCAAATGAGAAACTCCAGTGGTCCATGGCTGTCTTGCAGGGAGAGGTATCAGGGTCAGCTTCCAAGACCATGGAGAACTGTGGGTGCTCCCGATGTGTCTTGCTGTCAAAAACTACACTGGGGTCCCTACAAGCAGGCCACACACACAAAGGGAGACCCCTGGGTGCCCACTCAGTGTTCTGTGGGGCTCGCAGGCTCTGGGTATACAGTGTCCTCATTTGGGGTCTCTGGGCCTGCTGTGGCCAGTGCAGGAAGCTGGGGGATGCCAGTGAGGGCTCGGAGGCTGTGGGGATCGACTGGGGGCACAAGGGTCAGCGATTCAACGCTCAGTGTGTCAGCAGAGTCCTCATAGAGCAAGGAGATGGTGGGCTGCTGGGCAGGGAGGAGGCTGGGGGACAGGTGCATGGTCTCCACCTCAGAGTTCCTGGCCAAGTTCTTGCTGGGCTTGGAGTTGACGTCCATTTCATTCACAATCACCGACTGGACTAGAAGGTGAGGCTGAGGCTGTTCTGGAGTTGTAGGGGCATCTAAGGGAGGAAAGCAGAGACACTCTCAGCTGTGGTGACACTGTAATCAGCTGGCACCCACCACTCCTGTCCTGCATCAAGGTAGAAAAACCTGCGGGGAGACTGTTGGTATTAGGGCATGGCCTGGTTCCACCTACTCCTTTTAGGGACCCAGAAGCTGCTAAGTCCTAGGGGTAGTATGTCAGGAACCTGGGGGTCCGACTTGTGACAGTAGGGAAAAACTCAGGCCTTGTGTGAAACCAACACATAGATACTGAAAGTGAAACAGCCTGGGCAGGCTTTGTGTGCAGGGTGAGTCACGACCAATTGCCTGCCGATAAATACATAAATGGAAAGCAAGCAGGCTGCTGCACACCTGCAATCCCAGGCGATTGCTAGAGGCTACACGTGGAAGTATTTACTAAGGAGTCCAGTGGAATAGTTAAACTCTGGTGCTATGGTTTGTCTTTGCCTTCTGCACCCACCGAGGGGATGATGGGCTTGTCAAAGACATGACTGTCAGAAGCTTCCCACAAGAGCCATGAAGAGGAACCATCAACCTCCACCAGATGTGCTAAATAGCTGGGTTTTGTTGTTGTTTGTTTGGGTGCTTTATAAAACCCTGATTTCACTGTAGATAGACTATGGCCACAAGCTTTTCAGTGATGAGTCAGCCAGGAACGCGTGGCATTCAAGGGAAATGCCATCCAAGACTGCAGAGGCTGGGCATTTGAAGACCCTGAGAGCAGTGCTGGGAGTGTCACTTGGGCTGCACGCTGATATTTGTATGGATTTTAGGGTTAACAGTCTTCGGGCAGAAGATGGTGATTATTCAGCCCTGGAGTCATGTGAGGGGATTTAGAGGGCATATGGGGTGTTGTTTTGGTTTAATGTTACTCTGGTTGAATTCATTTTTGGTTTCTCATTTAAGCCAAAACAAAACAGAAAAGTGAACGGAACATAGAGCCAACTGATGGAAGAAGAACCAAATAAAACCAGGCGATATGAAGAATGGGGTGGAGAGCAGGGAAGGGAAAGCACACACCGACTCTCCCAGGGCACAAAGGACTCTGGGCAGATAGAATCTAGAAGGGCCCCTTTCTTAAGGGCTTTCTTTACTTGTTTTTGTTTTTGGTACTGCTGGTGATAGAACCCAGGGCCTCATGCATGATGATAGCCAAATGTTTTACCACTGAGTTACTACTCCACCCCACCCTTTCTTTAAAAAGGAAAAAGAAGAGGGAGGGAGCAAGCGAGAGGAGGTCTGGAGAAAGCCAGGCCCTGTGGCTCTGGGCCCATCCTTGCTTGAGAGGCTGTGGGTATCAGTGAGAACCGATGCAAAAAGAGACAGAGGTATGAGCAGAGCCCAGAAGTGCTGTCCACACCATCAGTGCTGTTTTCTCTGGCTGTCCACTAACTTGTTCCATTGTGTACCAATTCCTCTGAGCTGGGCTGGCTTCACACAGGTCCCTGTTGTGACCTTGTGTGAACCTGCTGTCACCAAGTAGTACTCAGTCACCTTGATGAAGGTTTTCAGACGGGGTCCATGGCTGGGCAGCTGGGAAATGACTCACTATACATGGAATTGTCCTGATGTTGGTGTTGGGACTGGGGAGCAGAAGTATTGCCTTCTTGGGCCCTTACCTCTTTCCTGGTTCTCTATGGGGCTTTTGCTGATGAGAATAATCAGGCAGGCACAAGGACTATAGTCTAAGGCATCAAAAAAGAGCAAAACCACTAACAATGTCATAGAGGCAAATGGGTGCCTTCAGAAAACCAACAACTCTCTCAAAAGGGATGTTTTTGTTCCACATTAGAATGCCCTCTTGCTCCCACCTTCAACTGCTATTTACACTAGGAATTTCTTCCTGAAAATAGGCAGCAAGTTCATATAACCAAAGGGGCAAAAAAGAGAAGGCAGGTTTCCCTGGGGAAGGCACTGCAAGGCCACTCTGCTCCAAGACTGAGCAGCAAAGGTGACCTGTTGGACCTTCGGAATCTCTTTTCTGTTGAGGCCTCTGGGCCTAAAGGCTACAGACTGGGCATTGGGAAGGAGGGTTTGGGCATGGGCTGGGGAGGCAGAGTCACAGAAAGAAAAGGAGCTACAGCAAGCTTGTGTTCCCAGGAAGGCTGAGGGCCTCCAGCCTCTGCCTGTGAGTGTACTGGAAATGTCTTGGCTGACCCCTACAGATGTGATCTACAGCTAGAGCAGGGCCTCACTGGTCTTTATAAAGTAAGTGATAGCTTCTAGAAATGATGTGGACATGTTGAATATAGGCTGGAAAGGCAGGCAAGTGCTGTGGGAAGGAAGGAANTGATGCAAAGCGCAGAGGGTCAGCTGGCAAACTGAAAAGAAAGTGAAGGGTTCCTGTTGACACTGTCAGCACATGGACACCTCAACCAGCATGCTGTGTATGTGGGAATCCTAGAACAGCAGCAGCAGTGGCCCTGACAAAGAGAGCCTGGCACCTTTCCTGGTAATGATAAAGTAACTGGGGCAATGGAAAGGTGTCACCTACCAAGGCGGTAACATTGGGCCTGGAGAGCAGCTGCATTTGTTGCTTGGGAAAGAACACTGTAGGTTGTTTTTCACAAGCTCTCGATTCTCTAGTCAGGAGTGAGCCGAACTGCAGCTACCTGCATGGACATATGGGACATGGCCTCCAGCTCAGGGCTGATTCTGGGGAGCTACACTGAGCCTGATGTTGGATAGGACTTTAGGAACAGTACGCCGCTCTGGGATACCAAGGAAAGACTGACCAGGGGAACTGGGCTGGGGGTGTGGCCTTAGACAGAAGACAGAAAGGGAAAGAATTGACTTCAGGGAAGCCGAGATTGGGGTGCCGATGGCGTGCTCTCTAGGCCCAGCTTTCCCGCCCTGCTCATGCCAACCCTGTTGCATGTGGCAGGGATATCATGGGCCCATGGGGGCTCCTGAAGGAGACCTGCCTGATTTGATTGTGCGTGAGGTGCCGTGGCAGCTGCTGGTCGAAGCACTAAACCCAGTGG
>LOEQ01001219.1:121552-136786 GCA_001685075.1 Bramus lutescens
ATAGTCCTCTGTCCAGCAGCCCAGGCTAGCCTATAGTCCTCTGTCCAGCAGCCCAGGCTAGCCTGCAGTCCTCTGCATTTGCCGGGCCATTCTTATGAACTCCAGTTCTTTTTGCCTTCTTTCTGTCTGCACAAGTTCCTTCCTGGCCCTTTAGAGCTTGTGTGCTGGCTGCCAGGTCAGGCAGAAGTACTCTCTCTGCACCCATGACCTGTCCTACTTAGGCAGTGCATGAGAGACTTGATTGCTAAGATGCCCAATATTCTGTAATGACTTTCATCACTTTCGCTGCTAGCACCTGAAATTTTCTGGGCTCAGGAGGTGCTGAATATGTTTCTGACATTGCTAGTTACTTCCTATTATTCATTTTCTCCTTTCACCTGCAGTTACAGAACCTGGCCACTAGGCATGGCCATGTGACTGAGTTGTGGCCATGAGACAGACATCAAAGTGGCATGTGGGATTTCCAAGAAGCCTCTTCAACAGGAAAGAGGGTACATCCTCTATTCTGCTTCCTGGAACACGGATGTGATAGCCAGAAATCCAGCAGTCATCCTGGACTCTGTATGAGGGGAACTGTATATGAGGGAAGAAAGAACACTGAGCATGGAGCAGCTTGGGTCCCTGATGCTTCCTGGAGATCTCACATACCCATATCCATGATGCTGTTACCTGGGGGCAACATAAACCTCTTTTCTAGCACTTCCTATGTAACTGAAGCAAATCTTATCTGACAACGTGAGGAATGCCTGGTTAATCCTGGTCACACTGCCCAGAGCCTACAGGGCTGGTGGTAATGGTGGAGCATAGGGGTCTGGACATGGTGAGATGAAGGAAAAGAGGAGGGGGCAGGTGATCCTGCCTGTGGACTCAGATCTTCAGGAAATATTCTCTTCTTCCCGTGGTGGAGTGGAGATTTTGGTAGAACCCAGTGGAGGGACTGAGTTTCTCTCTGAGCTCACACCAGAACTCAGATTGTAAAACTGGGCTAAGACCTGAAACTGAGGGCCATGAGAGACTGCACAGTGTGCAGATAGGGACACTGGGGACTGGGGCAGGTGCGCTGGAAGTTTTCTCATCTTAAAAGAAAGCAGGGCCACTGGTATCTGGGATCCGCCCAGACCTGTGTACTTGACTGAAATGTCACTGTTCAGGCTCCCGGCACTTGCCCTTTTGGAGTTGTGGAACTGGCTTGATTCTGTATGGGGATTCCACAGGCCTCTCAGAAGGGCAAGTGCAGGGCCTGCTCGGCTCAGGAGTCACTCCAAGGGTCCCTTACTCTGTGCAACATGGGCTACACCTTGCTGACCACAGGAGCCTCACTGCTTCCACATGGGTCCTGCCCATCACTGGAGAGACAAGCCCTATGACAAACCAGAGGGTATTAGGCCAAGTGAAAGTGACAGCAGGTAGACTTCTGTCACAGCACACTGATGTCAGTGTTTAACTTGAGCTTCCCAGGAGTTCCAGCCTGGGGGAAAACCACAGTATGGTGGAACTCCTGGGACCCACCATCACCGAGCAGCCTACATCCCTGGAACCCTTCCTGGGCACAGCCCTGAAAGCAGCAGAGAACACTTAGCTGCTTGCCTTCAGAAGGTAGCTTCCTTTTCTAAGAAATGGAATGCTGGTCTCTACAAGAGCTGAAAAAGGAAGTGCTCAGCTAGCTGGTGCAGAGCCTTGCCAGAGAGGGGCTTCCCTGATTCTTTCCAGATTTTTCTGTGGATCCCATGTGTAGAGATCACACACCCTACAAGGCTGGCTGACAAAGCAAGTGAAGGGGGCGGGAAGGGCCAAGAGCCTTCCCTGACCCTACAGAGATCTGGAGGCTAAGAAGCCCTTCTGTTCTGTCAGGAAAACATGATTTGACAACCTGGGCCCTGGGAGATATCAGGAGCTGGGACCCGCAATCTAAGAACACAGCCCGATTTGGGGGGTGTACATTTCCAATTCTTAAAAACAAGATGGGTATCTGGATTTTTATGTAAACTGCCTACTGCCTGAAGTTTTAAGCGTGGAAATTAAGACTCAATTTTTTTTATTTCCCTCCCTCCGTTTTTTTTGGAAACAGGGTCTCTCTTGGGGTGGCCTGTAACTTGCTATGCAGTCCAGGATGGCCTGTATCTTACTATAAATCCCAGGGTGGCCTTGAACTTCTGATTCTCCTGCTTCTACCCAGAGTTCTGAGATTATATGTATTCTCTACCATCATAGGCTTAAGTGGTGTGGGGACAGAAGGCAGGGTTTTGTGAATGCCAGGCTAGAACTACCCCATTCCTTATGTTCTTTTTGAAACATAAGGAGTGGCCTACCTAAGTGGGGGCAAAGCCAGCTTGCCCCTTGCCTGGGCACAAGCTCTGTCATCAGCCCCATCATAAGCCTGAGATGTCACCTGTGGAGATGCCCTGTAACAGCTCCTGGGATGAGCATTATGTGAGTGTGGAGCATGGTGAAGAGCTCAGCCTGGGACAGAGGTGCTTGGCTGGGTCCTCTGAGAGAGAGAAGCTCTAAGACCTGCCGTCCCCACAGCCAACCATCTTATCCCTGAGGCCCCAGGTGAGGAAGCACAGAGCTGCCAGGGCCTTCACTGTGAATAGGGAGCTGAGGGCCACAGGCTCCTGAGCTTGCCTTTCATTAGCAGATTCACTCAGAGGCCATGGCTTAGGCTCCTGGCCAGGCAGTATTCATATTTTCTCACCACATACTGAGATGCTGGGAAACAGTTAAAAAAAAAAAGAAAGAAAAGAAATCAATCAGTCCTATGACCTCCTGCAAAAATGTTAAGACAGCCAGTGTGGCATGGTCCTTGCTGGATCTTTCCTTGACTCTACCCTTTCACCTCGGCTGCTGTCTGCCAGGTCCCTTGGGTGACATGGGTAGAGATAGGACACTTTAGGACTCAGGTCTGCTGTGACTCTGGACTGATGCTGCTTACAAGGTCTGGGTGACATGGAACTTTCTCACTCACATGTCTTCAGAGCTCACTCTTGGGTAAGATGGGGTGGATATTGACAGACTAAGGACCACGCAGGAGTCATTGAGGAAAAGCACCTTAGAAAGATGCCACCAACACTGTTAAAAAAGTCCACAAGATGGCTGAACGGTTGAAGGACACTGGCTGTCTGTTTTTCCAAAAGATCTAGGTTTAATTTTCAGCACTCACATGGTGGCTCACAAAACATGTAACTCAAGTTCTAGGGGATCTGACGCCATCCTTTGGCCTTCCTGGACACCAGATATACATTCAGGAAAAAAACCTAAACACATTTTTAAAAAGCCCACAGGAGGCTAGAGACAGCTCATGTGTGAAAATGTTTGCTGCATAACATCACAGCATGAGGACCTGAGTTCAAATCCCCAGCATCCACATAAGGAGCTGGGTGTGGCTGCATTTGTACCTGTATCCCCATTGCTGTGGAGGTCAGAGACAAGGACTATCAATTGCTGGCGACAGCCTTGTTCCAATGTCAGTGAGGCAGACTGTTTCAAGGACATATGGTGGATGGAGAGGGATTCAGCAGGTCACCCAGTGTTTTCCCTGCTGGCTTCTTAGCATGCACTCTTATACACATGTACACACATACCATCTCCTGTCACACAACAAATAAAACAAAAACAAAACGGGTTAGACAGACAGACAGTTCAGTTGTTAAGAGTGAATAATGTTTCTCCAGAGCAATGAGTTTGGTTCCCAGCACTTAGGTCTAGAGGCCATAGCTACCTATATCTCTAGCTCTAGGGGATCCAGCATTTTTGGCTTCTGTGGACACACATACATGTGGCACTCACTCTTCCTTCCACACATACACAAACAAAAATAGACAAATAAGGGACCAACTTGAGGCCTAGGTACTTGGCTAGAGCACCTCAGAAACCCACACAAATGCAGGTCTACTGACATGTGGGCACCCTGTGGCTTGGGTCCAAGGCAGTCATACCCCTTGCCGACACTTCCTGCCTCTCTTTAGTGGGTCTAAAGATGCAGTATTTCAGAGCTGTGAACTCTAGGATCATCCTAGGGTATTCACACTCAAGTACCGCTTTTTGATTTGCTCCCTGTGTCCATTACCAGAAAACTTTCTGCCCTGCACCAGGGATGGAGGGGTGGCAGATAGATAAGTAAACCAGGAGGGGACACTCTCCAGCAGCAGCCGCTGTTTTCTGCCCTGGCCACAGGCGACTCCATGACTGACTGTTAAAGGTGACCTCTGACCTCCAAACACTTAAAGACTTTTATTTCTGGTTGGTTTTATAGGGATAACATACAAAAAATATCTGGGAACTTGCAGAATCTGATAGCCTATAGCTCTTTATCCATGGAAAAATCCTCTTGGATTTTAAGGGTTATGCGTGAAAACCTGCAAAAAAGAGAACATGTTTTCAGTGTCCTACTTTCTTGCTGTGCCATTTGGTTCTAGCTCAACCCTGCCGTCAGGTGAGGACCTGGCTGTGTAGGCAACCACCCATGGAGACACCCAAGGACTAGGTGTCCCTTTTGTTGTTGGGGGACCTGACCTGTATGGATGTCAGGAGTGCAGGTAGTCCTCCCTGCCTTGGGCAGGACCACTTGTCATGGAAGGCTGGCTGCCATGTGGACCTGGGGAACTGGTTATTGAGAGGCACTCTGTGGATTATTCTGCCTTTGGATTATTCAAATTAGGGGCACCAGGGCATGGGCTCTCTCCCCAGGATGCCTGGGCATTTGCCTCTCCCAGTCCCTGCCCACTTCAGATGGTATTACCGTGTATACATGAGAGAGCACAGAGCTCCACAACAGTCTCTCAGCCAAGGCAATAGAAAGCTCACCAGTGGCCCTCTTGGCTGCCTGTGCTCTGAGGCAGTGGACAAGGCTGAAAGAGCAGGGAGAGGGGAGGCTGTTAGATAGCTATGGGGCATCTCTAGGCACAGGGGATTCCCAACCCAGGTAGACTGGCTAAAGGCCTCCCTGACAAGGACGTCCCCAGAGCCTGTGATGAGCCAGGAGCACCTGGTTTGCTAAGAAGTCTCTTATCAGCCCTGCTCTATCCTCCCAGGCCAGAAGCAAGGCAGGCTTGTGGGGTATGTCTCATAATGTGGATGCCCCAGTCCTGAGCATTCCACAAGATGGTGGTATATAAAGGGACCAGAAATTCATAGTGAACCTTCCGCAAAAGGTGTGATATTGACATGTATTTACTACTCCCCCAGGACAGACAGCCATGTGCCTGGGGTCCCTCTCCATCTGGGCTGACAGCAGGGTGGTTGTTCCTGCAGTGCCTTCCTTGTCACCAAAGCCTCTTCTCTTACATGTGCTAACTGACTGGGGTCAGGCCAGATTCAAAGAGGGCAACGTTGCCTTACACTTTACAACTGAAAGAATCAAAGATGCTATATGCATGCTGGGTGTTAGATGGGATCAGGGAGTGTGCTGAGTCAGGCAAAGACCAAGATGAGCACTAGCCCAGAACATGCTTCAGAAGCTTAAAGCTGCTCAATGAACAGGGCTTTGTCAGCTTCTGTTCTGCAGCCCCATGAGACGTGACCAGTCAGATGGTCAGTTTCTGTCATCTGCAAAGGGAAAAGTCCCAAGAAAAGCAGAAATTCGGGTACACAGAAACAGGACACAGGGGAAGAGGAGCATTCCCAGGGCTTGGGCTGCTCCTGGGTGATGTGACCATAGAGGACTTGCTTGCCCTGAAAGCACGTGAGAGCAAGTTTTTTTTTCTTTTATCAATATCAAGTTATTCCACCCCATGGGACTGAAGAGGAAGAAGAGTAGTGTAGGTTAAGAGTCCAGATGCTTGCATTTTGACTGCTGAACTGGAACTTGGTTTCAGTGAGGCAAGACTTAGTGACTTAGATGCAGGGGTATATGGCAGGAGAAATGATTTACATCTTTTGATAATGCAAAGCCACACAAGAGTGAAGCCTTCCTTTTGTCACCATATGACCGAGGCATTAGTCAACAGAGACTTGGCAGCTGTCCTAAAGTAACTTTAATTGCCTAAGGCTAACAGATTTTTTTCTTTTTATAAAGACAGGTTAGCTCCAAACTAACAGTGATCCTTTTGCCTTTGCTTCCCAAGTGCTGTGATTACAGGAGTGCACTACCATGCCCAGTTTGACTTAAGTATTTATATCAAAGTCACCAGTGAGAACATGGAGTTCTTGTTATCGCGACACAGATGTGTAAATGCCAGCTTCACTGCTTTCAACACACTGTTCTGCATATTTGACAGAGTTGTCTGTAATAGGTTTAAACATATGAAACTCAAAATTCAACTAGTTTGACCTGGTTTCAAACAGTCAAATATGGTTCAACACCTACTAAAAGGACTATTGGAATAATTAATGTTGGTCCAAAGGAGGGAGGGACAGGTGGTAGGTATGTGAACAAGTACCTTTCTCTAATTCTCTACTCTCCTGGTCCCTGCTGTCAGCAGCACACATGTATACACACCTCTGCAGACTCCTCTCTTTCTCGTTTCTCCTTTCCCCAAATCAGCAGTTTGGAAGTGCTTGGAAGTAACTTTGGCATGTCAGGGAGAGATATGTGTGCTTCTGAATGAAATCCACTAGTGGCTCATGAGGCCGGGAGGGGCTTCTCAGAGAGGCTCCAGTGGGCTCTGCTTGCTGTGCTTCCTCACAAACGCCAAGCTAATGCCTGAGGCATTAAAATCACTCTGGCTCTTGTGCATCTCTAGTTTTGACTTATTTTTCAAAGGATGATTAATATTTCATCATAAAACTATTGATTTCCTTTAACTAAGAGACTTCAAGTTTGTTGCATCCTTAAGCATGACTTTATTATGTCTCAGGCCAAATGTTCTCTTTTCCCCTCCCCCAAAAGGATGCTTTTGCCTTTGATATAACATGTGTCAAGAAGAAAAGAGGAATTGATTCACAGAATTCTGCATTACATGCAACTTTGAAGGCAGATAGTCAGTTTACAGACTTGAAGAGACGGCTCTTAAACCAGGTCCACTTTACCCTGTAAAGCCTTCTTCATCAGTTTAGGAAACCAAAGCCCAACACAGATGAGACACAGGCAGCACCAAGAGAAGGAATGTAAGGGATCCGCACAGCTTGAACAGGAGCCCTAAACACACGGGCTGGATACCACAGACCTTATCCCCATCTTTCACAAAAAGCAACAGAAGTCTTGCTGACTAGAGTACCCCAAAGTTACTGTGCCCTACTCACGTAAGCTGGTGGCAGAGGCCAGCAATGGAGCTGGGGTAGTTCTCAGATTTACAGAAGCCATTCAGGAAGCACGTGGAGGGCAGTAACTGGCAAGGCAGCTAGCGCTCTGCACTGTTTAAATATTGAACATCCTCTCTCCTTCCTCCACATTCATTATTAACTGGGACCTGCATAGCTGGGTGCACTGACTTCATTTCTTCCCAAGAATCCAAGATGCAGAGGCCAGTGCCCAGGGGCTGGGAAGGGGGTGGAGATTTGGGGTTCTTTCTTTCATTCCCCTCTCTGGAAATCCTTTCCAGTCAGGCCCACATTTTTAGAGTCTTGGATTCCGGGAACTGTCTTGACCTCTTCCTGACCTCTGGTGCCTGAACACAGGTGATTAGTGCCCAAAATATTGACAGGATGGATATTTCCCCCTTCTACGCAAGGAGCAGTGGCAGAGGAAAGCTGCCATCAGCAGACCAGTTGGTCTTGGAGAGGTCATGATGACAGGTGCTCCATCATCTGGGACCCCCATAGATCCCCAGCCCTGTCCAGGTAAAAGTCATGTCAGGATGTTACATGAAAACAAGTGCTTTGGTTGAGAGAAAGGAACCTGGAGCCACAAAATGTCCTCTGCTCAGTTACCAGACAACTGGGAAGGAGCTAGCAGATGTTAGGGACCCAGGTCAGCCATCAGGAACATCCACGCTGGGCTTGGGTCACTCCTCCTGAAGATGCAACTGTGAGAACACAGACCTAATATCTTTCTGTAGAACAAGGCAGCACCATTCCTGGGCAGCAGAGGGGCCCGGTAGGAAGACTCCTCCTGGACTTGGATTGGCAGGGTGGCTGGTTATCAGTATTCCTTTTTCTTGGGCTTCTATCTCTTCAGGGGATTTGTCCTGGATGGCCAGGCTAAGGCTTCCACTGCAGCACTACATTTGAGGGTGGTTTTTCCCCTGCTAAATCCTGCCCTGTCTCTCCACTAAGCCCCCTGTGCTAAGTGTGGCCAACACTGACTCCCTGACCGAGGACTCAAGCACTCACCAACCTTTGTTTCCCATGTGCAGCCCTTTGGCTCCCTGACAGGCTTCTTTAGGCCTCCATCTCTGAATAAGCTGTGTCTTCCCAGGCTGCTTTCCAATCTTAGCTCCTAGAATACAGCCTGAAAAAGCTCCTATTCTAAAAAGCTCTTCAGAATCTGAGGGGCTCTGGAGAGTTCCCGCCTCAAAGAGCCTGGCAGCTTGTTCTCTACTGCCCTTCTCTGACACGGGCTTCTTCAGCCTCAACTAAATCAGAAAATGCTTTCTCAAGGTCCTGGCATACTGCCCCAGGATTGAGATTTCACTGATGGATTTAATGTTTGGTGTCCAGAGGCCCCTATATTTCTGAAATTTCTATTTGTCTCTTCATCTGCAAGAGAACATGCCCTACACAAACATTTGCATCAAGGGCTTCTAGTTTGCTATTAACCTGTGGACTCTCTTCCTTGGCAGGAAAGAGAAGGAAAATAAAAATGAGGCATGACAGAAGGCTCTCCTGGGCCCAGGCTGGCAAACATTCACAAGCATGTGAAGGGGCCTTGTTTTGGTGACCCCTCTGAAGAGCTGGGTAAATGAGAACCCAGACCCAGGTGGGCCCTGCTGGGCACATCCACTTAGCACTACGGAATGGCTCCTAGTGGGGTACCTAGAAGCATGGATCATTGTGATGTGACTTGTTGAGCAGCAAAAACCACCCTGGTACCACTGTGAGGAGACTCAGTACATTTTAGCTGATCTAGATGTTTGGACTGAACTCTGACTCCTCCCAAATTCTCATGCTGAAGTTCTGACCTCTGGGGCCTCAGAATGGGATCTGAGTTGCAAAAAGGGTCATTCTGCAGATGGAGCTGGCTAAGATGAAGTCCTTGGGATGGGCAGGAATCCAGTATAATTGTATCTGTTAAAAAGCAAAGATCTGGCCCCGGTGATAGTCACTATAGTGGCTTCCCTCTGAAAGGTCCCTAACACAGTGTGCAGAGAGACTAGACTGAGAGCTTTGGTCTTTCGATGGATGAGCCCATTGATGGATTCATGATCGGATGGCTTTAGCAGGGCCTGGGTGGAAACTAAGAACCTAGCTTAAGGAAGCAGGTCACTGTGGGTGTGGTCTAGTAGCACTTTGTCTTTGGTCCCTGCTTTGTAGCTGACAGGAGATGAGCAACTGTCTTCCACCATGTCCTCTGCCATAATGCTCTTGCCTTATCACAGACCTGAAAGCAATGGAGCTAGGTGACTATGGATGGAGACCCCTAAAACCAGGAGTCATGATAGAGCTTTCTTCCTTAGTATGATTCCATCTAGCATTCTGTCATATCAGGGAAAAGCTGTGTCACCAGCACACAGGGAGATGGCAGGTGACACCAAGGACCACCAGTAGTCTCCAGAAGCCAGGGAGAGGCCCTCAGCAGCTTTCTCTTACAGTCTCACTAGGCAGGAGCCAATCCTACCTACTCTTTGACCTCGGACTTCTGGCCTTCAGAACCGTGAGACAGTATGCATCTGTTGCTGAAGCCACCCAGTTCAGAATATTCTGTTACAGCTGCCTCAGGAAACAAAGACAACAGGGTGCTGGGCAATTGTTAAAGATGAAGTTAAGGAGAAGACTTCATAACACAACAGCCACAGCTCTGTTTGTTTAAACACTGTCAAATCCAGCTTGTGCTGGGTGTGGTGGCGTACACCTTTAATTTCAGCATTTTCAGTCAGGGGCAGGCAGATCTCTGTGAGTTCAAGGCCGGCCTGATCTAATCTACATAAAGAGTTCTAGGCTACACCCCACTCTACCCCAGGAGTTCTGCTTCTTGGAGAGAATACATACACATCAGTACATCAGTGTGCTCAATGGTGTTCACTGTGGCCCTGGGCAGTGAAAACCCAGGGTCATTGAAATGCTTGGATAAAAAGACCAAGCATCCGCTGTCATAGTAAACTACACAGCCATAGTAAATAACAACCCAGATTTCTAATTCATAGCAATGTCTGAGGAAAGCAAGCTGTAGAAAGTGATGTAGAAGTGTGACTCCATGATTTACAAAGATGGACCAGAACACCAGATGGTAATGTAAACTTATGAAGGCAGACTGAAACACCAGTCCATGGTTCCTTACTCTGAGCCTGTGTGACTAGACATGTCTGGAAATTATGATCTTTAGGTATTAAAAAGAAAAGCAATGCATACAATACAAATTATGTTTTGCCCACTCTGGGCTTTGGACAGTTGAAACCAAACATTAACTTTCCAAAGGAAATAAGCATGTGCACTCACAGCAAGAGGTATCAATTCCTCCCGACAGCTCAGAAATAGTTCAGGGCTAGTTTTGCCACCAATGAGTTAGAAAAAACATTTGGTTTTCAGAGCTATTTAGATTTCAGAACTGCAGAGACAGACTTATGGCCCTGGGTTGTGGGTGCTCATACATAATGCAGTTACAGAGAGAAGGATCTAGAGAGGGGTCAGCCAAACCATGAGCGAGGGGTGCGGAGGGCTAGAGCAGCCACTGGAGAGAACAGTCAAAGATTGCAGTGTTCTTTCTAATGTACTAATCTGTGTATATGTGTGTGTGTGTAAAGCATATGTATTTGTGTGTTACTGATATGTATACATGTATGTATGACAGAAGTTGATGCTGGGTATCTTCCTCTACATTCTGTGTCTCATTTTTTTGAGACAGGATTTCTTATTGATGGCTGGCCAGTGAGTTCTAGGGATCCTCTTGTCTATACTACCACTCCTGCTGTTTCCAATGCTAAGGTTTTGTGTGCCACTATGCCAGCTTTTTACACAGGTGCTAGGGATTTGAACTCAGGTCCTCATGGTTGCACAGCAAGTTCTTTACTCAGAAAACCATCTCCCCAGCCTCTGTTTTAATACTTTTAAAAACCTCACGGGCAACACACACACGAGATAGATAGACAGACAGATAGATAGATAGATAGATAAGATAGATAGATAGATATTAATGAGAAAAAGAAAACCAGAGAAGGCAGGGATAGAAAGTGAACTGCAGTGTCCCCAACCCTTTCTTGTGATGGGTGCTTGGGAGAGAGCTGCCAGTAGCTGCAATTTCATAGGTAATTCTATGTGTTCATTCATTAAAGCATAAAAATAAAGATGATGGGGCCTGAAGTCACATGAACTAGCTGACTGGTTCATCTGTTCCTATCATGGCAGCTCATCTCAGAGCTTGGTGACCTCTGTGGGGTGAGCTGCGTCCCCACCCTGCAGCCCTGGCATGTTCTCACTGGCGGCTCATACATAATGCAGTTACAGAGAGAAGGATCTAGAGAGGGGCTGCCCCGCACCCATGGTTGTGAAATACGGCCCCTTCCCTGACAGCTCACATGCCCCACTCTGATTCATCATCTCTCCTACTCTCTCTGTCCTTTATTTTTCTGCCCTCTCTGGCCTTTGATTGCTTTTCGGGAGTTTATCATATTGAACTTTTATCCCTTTCCAGGAAACCCTATTATTTTTTCTTCCCTTTCTCAATTAATAAATAATTGCCAGAGCACTTCTTTGGATAGAAGCACATCCTGCCTCCTGCGAGCAGCAGAGGCTTCTTCTGGGACTCCTGGGGGCCTGTGTGCAGGGCATATCACCTGTCAGATGTGGAGGCCCACTGCTAGTTACACAGACTGCCAGCCCTGTGCTCATCATCTGAGTTGTTCCACATCTTGGGAGACAACAGAGTTTTCATGGCCACCCCCAATGAGAGGACAGCATTTCAGGGGAGGCCAAGTGCTGAGTATAGACAGAAATGAGCACAGCAGGGCTTTAGAGACTAAGGCATGAATATCAAGTATCTCCTTCAGACTTGGATATTGAAGGCTCGGTATGCAGGGCAGCAATGGACAGAGGCAGACCTTCATAGGAAACAAGGCTCTCACCCCAACACTGGATTAATCCATTGGTGAATTGACAACTGAGTGGGCTGCAGGAGGTGAGGAATGACTGAGGAAGTGAAATGTGCCTTTGATGGGTAAGTCCTATCTCTTTCCTCTTCCCCAGCTCTCTTGTGACAACACCCTGTGACCTCAAGGTGAACAGCTTTGCTATACCCAGAATACTCTGTGCCATGATGGGCAACAGACAGACATGGGGTCTCAGGTTATCACTGATGCTGGATGGATCCTTGATGTTTGGTATTCATACGATGATTCATCTTTCTAGGGATGAGAAGTACCTAAGAGATTAGTAAGATGTACTCTGGGGGTATCTGTGATGTTTCTGAAATAAGTATTAGGGGATATGTACCCTGAATCTACATTCTCTATCCTATAGGCTGGGAGTACAGATGGGGAGCCCACAGTAAAGGCATTCTCTCTATACATATATACATTTACACTTATGTATTTGTATGTGTTTAAATGCACACAAGTACACATGCATGTGAACATATCACAGCATGACTGAAGGATCAGTTTTCTTCTACCATGGGGATTCTGAGGATCAAACTTAGATTGTCAAACTTGGTAGCAATTTTACCCACTAAGTGATCTTCCTGGCCCAGGCATGATTTCTCTATGCTTCTTGGATGCCATGTGGTGAGCCACTCTCCTAACCATGATGGACTGAATCCCCCGAACCCTTTAGAAAAATGAACCCTACATCCCCGAAGTTATACATGTCATACATCACTGTGCAGAAAAGCATTGCCAGCTGGTCCACAGGAACTTCTCAGAAAACTGTCACTGGGAGCATGGTATGGTGTCTTGCAGGCTCTGGGCCTTGGCCTTTACCACATATCCAGTCCTAACTGCCTCTATGGCATTGGGGTCATTTCTTAAAAGCCACTAGGGTGAACTGGACGGAGCTGCTGGCACCCTGTCTCAGCACCTGGGAGCTGCTTCCCAGGAGCGAGCAGGCACCACAGCTGCTATCTTCTGTCCCACATCCATACCTTGGTGTGTGCTTCTGAGGTCTCACTAAAGCTCCCAGAAGTAGAGCTAATGTCCTTCCCAGAAGCCATGCTTCTGAGGTTAGACCACAATCAACAGACTTCTGGAAAGGTATGAAATACAAACTCATCGTGACTTACAGGAAAGAGAAGGAACAGGAGGCATTTACCAGTAAGAACAGAGGATTTTTCTTCAGAGTAAAAAAGAAACGGGAAAAGGCAAATTTAGAAGAGGAAGGGTGCCAGGTGAGTCTGGACTGCATCAAGGTTTCCAGATTGTTCTGGAATGTGCAGCAGGTTCCAAGTTCTTTTTTTATATTTGGATGTCTTTAAGGAAAATATGGCCTTAAATGGGACACAGATGAGTGTGTGTGCTGCCTAGTGGTGGCTTCACGACAGCCCAACCAGTTGGAATGGTACTTTTGACACAATGCTTTTTGGAGAAAGAGATTTGCTGTGTAGCCCAGGCTAGCTTCAAACTCTTGGCAATTCTCCCACCTCATTTCCTGAGTTCTGGAATGACTGGTGCATGCCACTATATCCAACTGGTACAGTGTTCTCCACCACAATCCATTTAGGGTATTTTCACTTAACCAGTTCTGATGTAACCTGGAGTGGGGGATTGTTATTGCATCACCTCTGTGAGCAAGTCAGAGGTGCCCTTCTCACTCCCTACCCTGCTTTGCTGCTCATTTTCTTGTACACTGCACAAGTATCTCGTCCTTCCAGTCAGGCTAAGCCCAGGAACATTTGCTCCAACAGGACTCAGCACTTAACTGTCCAGGAGATACTCACATGCTCTTGGCTCAAGGGGAAGAAGAGTGACAATTACCTTAGGCCAGCAATGGTGACAAAGGGAGTTCTCTGATCAGTCAAAGTGGTGGCAGGAGCATCACACAGACAGTGAGGCTCTCATCCACTGGGGATCCAGGCAGTCTGGAGGCCAATAGGTTTCTTGTATGCAGGGCCTTGTCTGGGACATATTGATTTGCCCTTTCTCCTCAGAGAAGCCTTCCTGAACCCTAGTTCCAGGTAGCAGTGCTTTCCTGAATATTATTCCAGCTCTTGGAACAGCACCTTAGGGCACTAATCATGATGCATAATTCTGGAGCCTCCATGGTGGTCCATAGAGCCTCCATGGTCCAAGGGGCTTGGCTTACCTGAGTACCCAGTGAACAGTGTCTGGCACATACAAAGCGACATACAGTGGAGTATTACAGCTTTGCTGGCTCCTTCCCTCCTTATCCACTCACCTGTCCACTCATCTCCTTCATACATCCATCGATCATTCCATTCATCCTCCTACCATCCATCTGTCTCCTCCCCATCTTCCGCTATGTGAGTGCACCCATCTATATATCCACCCAATGTTTACTAAACAACACCAAGATGCCTGGGATAGTCTAGGTCCTAGATTCTAAGAGGAGCTAGAATTTAGCATTTTACAAAGTCCAGATCTGCCTTCCACAGTTTACAGACGAATAATGGTTTGGGCAGGATGCGAAGTGGAGAAGATGAGAAAACAATGTGGAGAACAGCGAGTGCTACAGAGGTGCTCAGTAGGCAGGGAGCTCCCCTGACCAACAGACTGTTGAATTCCCACCTAAAAGGAAAAGGCAGGGGAGGACCATTGGACCTTTGCCTGTGAGTCTGGCCATTCCTCCTAGCCATTTGTATGCAATGCTGCTGTAATTGCTTATGGCACAGGACTCTTAAGACAGGACAGAATATATAGGTTATGGGAAGCCTAGGTGAAAGGGGCTCATCTGTGTGGTTACGAGGAAGCCATCATCCATGCTGGATAAAGGCTTTCCAGTGCAGCTGCTTTGAGGTCACTTACCCACTTGTCAGTAACCCTTCACCCATGCTCTGGTAGTGAGCCCAATACATTCATGCTTTTATCACTGGAATCTTAGGAGGAAGAGACACACTGTACACAGTTCTCCCAGGGAACAGCAGTATGCAGGCCATCTGTGAGTGAGATGGGAACCTGTAATTGTTAGTATTCAGGCATCTTGTACTGACGTGCCCTTGGGGGCCTGACAGGATCCATCCTCAGCTGCAGTCACCTTAGTGCACCTCCTGTGCACATTCACTATGTTCCTTTTGAAAAGGACCCTGCCCACTCCCCC
>LOEQ01001219.1:136822-163817 GCA_001685075.1 Bramus lutescens
CCGCCGTCTCTCTCCTCTTTCTTCTTCTGCTGCTCCTGTCCCCAGAGGTCAGTCACCTTGTCCTTCCCCCTTTTTATGTTCCCTTTTCCCTAATAAAAAACCCCTCAACGTGAGTTCTGTCACATGGCATCTTTCTTTCTTGCGCTGCTTTTTAAATTATAACATTGGTTCCCTGACCAGAAAGGGCTTTCTGGGGCTTTGCCTGCCCACAGGCAGTTTGAGGCATGCCAGGATTCTGGAACCCGGTCCACATAAAACAGCCTTGTTTCTCCAGACTGCTGAGTCCCTCCATCCAAAACTAGCAAGATTGGTGAACCCCTCCCCCTCCCACCTTTGTCTATTTCCGGTGAGTGAGGACTAGTCTCTTGAGTGTGGTTTCTCACCTTTTGGCCTCATTAAGTCCTAGTACCAGGCAACCAGGGCTCTCTCAGGCTCAGAGCCCTCACCTCCCCCACATGGAGACAACTCACTCACTGGGTGCCTCTGCCTTTCTTGGACCCTTGGATCCTTCAGGTTTTGCCCTACAGCCCCCACTCCTTGAGATAAAACTCTCTGAAGCAGCTCATGTCTTTCTTGCTTGATCCTCGCTTGATAAGAGACATTGGCTCTTGTTCTGCCTCACTCATGGGGAATAAGCCTACCAAAAATCTGCTTCCTGGCACTCTATACCCTGATATTTTACGGGACCTTTGCAACATTCTGCCAGCGATCCTGATAGATGGGAGGAGGTGTCACCCTTTCACTTTTCCACTTTCCTCTCCCTCAATAAACCTCTGACACTAACTCTGTTGCATGTGGCATGTTTACTTAGTGGCAGAGTCAGCTGAAAGGTAATGACTTCACGCTGGGACCCTACCTAGCTGCTCCACCCTCAACAGATCCACTCTCTTCCACCTGGAACAAATCTGCTTTCTTGTTTACTGGCGGCTTTGCCTTCCACTCAATACTGGCAATTGGGTCTCTGGTGGGGCTACCGGCCTCTGACCATTCCCCTGGATGTGAGGCTTCCTTTCTCAAACACAGTCCTCTCCTCGTCTTCTGCCTTTTCTCGAAGTCCTGGTACCAGG
Organism: Bramus lutescens; assembly: GCA_001685075.1. Lineage (NCBI taxonomy): Eukaryota > Metazoa > Chordata > Mammalia > Rodentia > Cricetidae > Bramus > Bramus lutescens. Next base: position 137,890 of record LOEQ01001219.1, read on the forward strand.
TGACGACTGTGTCTCCCTTGGGCTCAGAGGCCTTGGCCCCTGCTCTGCAAGTTGATAAAAACACAACACAGCCTGTGCTGTCTCAAAAGCAACTCTCTCTGAATTCCCAGGACACTAGGAATTGCAGCCCCTTGGGTCTACTTCTCTGCCTCACTCATGGGAGCTGTGCCATTGTCTATACCTCCTCACTCCACTGGGACGGAGACCACTGAGCACTCCTAATCAGCTATTGTAGGATTATTACCAGCTGCTGGCCACAGAGCTGGAGGCCCAAGACCATCAAACATGTCTGGGTGATGCTGTGGAGATGGAAAAGGACCAGGTGCTTTAAGCCCTAGGGAGTCGGCTTGGATTCACCTCAAACAGCATTTTGCCAGGTCCAAGCAGCGCCTGATGGTTCCACAGAGCCTGGACAGTGAAGTGAAACAACCAGATACTCGAGGATGTGGCCAGCACCCAGCTTTCCTAGGTACCCCAAAGATGACGCCCCCCATGTCAGCAGGAAGCAGTCTTGAGAATGCAGTGTCCTCACCCCTGCCTTACCTGCTACCCCATATAACTCCTCACCTTTTTATAATAAACAAAAGAGAAGAATGTTAGTATTCAGGCATCTGCACTGGCCTGCCCTTCAGGTCCTGACAGGATATGTGCTCAGCTGCAGCCACTAAGAGCAACCACTGTGCACACTCACTACTTCTCTGCCCACCTTCCCTCCCTCCCTCCTTCCCTCTCTCTCTCCGTTCTCTCTCTCTCCTTCTCTGCCTGTCTCTCTGTCTCTTCGCCCCCCTCCCCGCTCTCTCTGCCTCTCTCTTTTCTTTTGCTGCTCCTGTTCCCAAAGGCTGGTCTCCCCCGTCTTGTTCCCCCTTTTTATGTTCCCTTTTCCCTAATAAAAACCCCTCCGCATGAGTTCTGTTGCATGCATCTTTCTCGTGCTGCTTTTTAAATTACAACAGTGATGGCTTCCAGTACAGGAGACACACAGATGGACTTATACCTTAAAAGTTACTGTGCTGGTTTGAAAGAAAAATGGCCCCCAAAGGGAGTGGCACTATTAGGAGGTGCGGCCTTGTTGGAGGAAGTGTGTCACTGTAGGGGCAAGCTCTGAAGTCTCATATGTGTTCAAGCCATGATCAGTGAAATAGGCTACTTCCTGCTGCCTGTGCAAGATGCATAACTCTCAGTTACCTCTTCAGCACCATATCTGCCTGCATGCTGCTATGCCTTGCCATGCTGATAATGGACTAAGCTTCTGAAACTGTAAGCCATCCCATTAAATGTTTTCCTTTATAAGAGTTGCCATGGCCATGGCGTCTTTTCACAGCAATAGAAGCCCTAAGAAAGGTGCCAAGCCCATCTCTGCCAGAGTCTTACTTGGCCCAACTCCCCATCTGCTTACATACTGGTTATGCCTGCTTCTGACTGCAAGGGTAGAGTTTCTTTGGGACAGGAACAATATGGTTCTAACAAGTATAAATTTACTATTTACTTCATCAAGAAAACAGCTTGATGACACATGTCTTTAATCTCAGCACTAAAGAGCAGAGGCAGGGGATCTCTGTGAGTTGAGGCCAGTCTGGTCTACATCTGAATCTATATATGAGTAGGCCAGCAAGGGCTACAAGAGCTACATAGAGAGACACTGTCTCAAAAAAGCTCAGCACTTGGGAGGCAGAGGTAGGTGGATCTCTGAGTTCAAGACCAGCCTGGTCTACAGCGTGAGCTCCAGGACAGCCAGAGAAACCCTGTCTCGAAAAAACTAAAAACCAAACTAAATCAAAACAAAACCAAAAAACAAAAAACCTAAACCCTACCAAAACTACAAGCAAAAAACAAAGCAAAACAACACCTCCCTCTACAAATAAAAACCAATAAATGACAAAAAGGAAAACAGCTGGGCCTCGCCTAGAAGACAGGCTTAGGCAGGTACAGTCAAGGATACTGCCCAGCTTTGGGTCTATGTTCAGTCAGTGCCTCTGGATACCAGCTGATTTGCACAGGGACATGTTCTCAGCTGTCTGGCCTTTCCCGCTAAGTATGGGCTAAGGTCCCATGGGCAGCTTAACCTGAGACTGGCCCTGGTGGCCTATAGTTTTCCTGCTCAAAGGGTTGTGTGACTGTCAGTCTGGCTTTTAAGGCCCTAGTGGCTTGCTGGGCCTTTGATAGATTCTGAACAGTTGCCATCATTCCTGTGGGGCTTTACCCTGTTACCTTCTGAGAACCCATATACATGTGATACATCTTGGCATGCCAACTTCCTGGACTCTGTACTTACCTAGAGCCTTTCTCCCTTGTATGTCCCACGATCTCAGTGCAGACTGAACTACTGCTACTGTTCCCTTCTCAGACACTATGAACTCCCGAGGGAAGCATCGTCTAGAATAGTGGTTCTCAACCTGGGAATCACGAACCCTTTGACAAATCTCTATCTCCAAAAACATTTACATTACAATTCATAATTCAAAATCACAGTTAGGAAATATCAATGAAAACAATTTATGGCTGGGGGTCACCACCACATGAGGAGCTGTCACATGTCACAGCATTGGGAAGGTTGGGGACCAGTGCTCTAAAATCTTCTCCTTTCCAGTTATTGGAACAGACAGTGATATAGAATTGTGTCCATGATGGGTGTGCTAACCATCACTAACCTGGTCACTCCTAAATCTAGGGTTTCTGTGTCCTACTATATCTAATACCCAGTCTCCCTTCTATGCCAAGCATGGGAGGAGCACACTCCTGTACAAAATGAAGGCCATCAGACAAGGCAGCTGGTCCCATGGCTCTGCTAGCTCCATGGGAGGGGGAAACTCAGTTGTACAACGTCCTATGCCAGAGAACCCACTGCTGGTGCTAGGAAGGACTGACAGGACAGTGTAGTCACGGCAGTGATTATAAGTGAAGTTGTATACAAGAAACTCAGGGGAACCTTCCTCTCTATCCAGTTTTCAAGCTTCAATAGCCAGCAGAAGAACCTGGAAGCCTCTGATTCCAGTAGCAACACTCCCCTCAACAGCTTTGTTCAATTTCTCCTCACAAGTTTAATGGGGCTGGGCTAGCAAGATGATTCAGCAAGTTAAAGCACTTTCCACGCAAATCTGATCCCTGGAGCCCATGTAAGGGTGGCGGGAGTGCCCTCTGACCCCACATGAACTTTATGGCATGAGCTGTTATGGAATAATCTTTTTGTACACTGTGAAGATGTGTCTTTGCCAAGGTGCCTTCTGATTGGTTTAATAAAAGAGCGGACTGGCCAATAGTTGATGGGATATAAAAAATGACATCTACAAATGATACCCAATGTCCAGGGCCACATACATCCACATAAAGCCTGAGAACGTAGAAAAAAAAAGTTTGGAACAGAGAGTCAAATGCCACTTCCTGGGGACCACCTTTTCTCAGGTAAACTCAATGCTAGTGGAAAATGGAGGTGCAGCTCTTTTAAGAGGCCTCGCTACTGAATACTTTAAGAGAGTTTGTTAGCAGTGTGTGCTGTGCTACTTGGTGGCAGTATGAATCTAGAAACTTGGCTCCCATCAGTACCTCCTCCATGAGGCTAGGCACTCAAGGAACTGACGGGGAAAGAGCCAGCGCGCCATGCGCTAAGCAGAGCAGCAGTTTAAGTTTTGCTCATGCAGACAGAAAAGATTACAGATATGTGATAAAGACAGATCTAGATAAAAGAAACCTCTAAACAGGTTATAGTTTGTTTAAAAATGTACATAGACTTGAGAAGAAAAGTATACAGGCAGTCATAGAAAAAGAATAGTTTAGCAATAATAAAGTCCTTAAAAGGAATAAAGTAATATAAAAGAAAGAATCCACACAGAGATGGAAATCCACGAGGAGTGTGGACTCCGTATGTTACTGTGCAACTGCTGATGAACAAGCGACAGCTGCTGAAGTACTGGATTCCGGAGGCTGCTGGGTTAAACCAACCTTTCTATTTCAAAACTATCTTAACTTCAAAATGGAAGCCAAAAGACGTGTTTTTGGGGGGAAGATGTTATGCTTCTATTCCCACAAAAAATAAAAGGCTATGGATTCTTTCAAGGTTGAAGATGATTTGGTTTGATCAAGGAAGACCCCCTGAAAATCCTGGCTACAGACATAAAGAAATAAACTTAGAAAAACTACAAAACATGTAAAATATATTTTACCTATTCAAACATAAAACAAAAAGTCATCTTTGGCTAACTTGTGTACAACAGTCTGTATTTGTATTAATGCGGATATGTATGTTACTTTTAAAAGTTTTATGTATTTTCAGAGCAAGGAGACCAGACACCAATAAAAATGATGGCCCAAGTGATCCAACATCTTGGAACACCTCTATTGCAGTTCACTCAGAGTTCTACACCCAGAACAGCTTCAAGGCTGCTGGCTGAGATGGTCCAGCCTCACAGACTACTCCAGCTAAGGTTTAACCATTATCCTGATTCTTCTCAAGGTTCCTCCAAAGATACCAGCACTCTCAGACAACAGGAAGCAGTTTAGAGAAAACAATACTCATATTCCCAAGATGGGTTATGGATGTTTGTCGTCAGTGGAGGGAGTGTTTGTTACAAGTTGTTACTGGTTATGGTCAAAAAAAAGTTAAACAAAGGAGTTAAATTCAAAGATCTTTCTCTAAAGGAAAAAATGGGATATAATATAGAAATGATGAGATAAAAAGGTAGATTATTGAATCTACTTTAATTCAAAAGCACCTATTAACCTCAAAATATTTTACATTGGTATGGATTTTGATTTACTGATACAAATTTAAAGTTATTTTTGTTATACTGTATGTCTGTTTCTACTCTTGTTTGGGGATATTGTGATTAAGTAACTCAGTTAAAAATGTAATGTATAATTAAAAAAATATAGGTTAATAATTATCTATTATAATCAAACTTGTTGGTCATATTGGGTATGTTTTCATGGTTAAACAGATATATTTAGATAGATAGATGGTCTTCAAACATTTCCAAGGCCTACAGAATATGTTATTTAAAATGTTTTAATAAGATAAGGCTTTTCTTGACAGTGAGACATGTCTGCTCTTGGCAGCACCCATTTACTCAAAAAAATGATGATGGGTACTGAAGAAATTCCATACAGAGTTTTATTTCTTTGTGGCAAAAGCTAGCCACTAGGTTAGAAAAACTGCCCTTGCCTCAACTGCTGACAGTATATTGTCCAAACTAGACCAGAAGGATGCAAAAGAAAGTGACTGCCAAACTTTGCTAAGACAAGGTAGGACAGTCCTTCAATATTCCCTGCTTCTCAGAAATGTCTGTCAATGATATACTAGGCCTATAGGTCAAAGATAGATGATGCCCCAGTATTACAGAAGAACTTCGGGTGACTGTCTAGGCAGCCATATGTCCCTGTCATTAGGTAATATAGCCTTCTGGGGTCATTGATGGAGTTAAAGACTAATTAATTAAAGTTAAAGTTTTCCTTAGTTATGATTGAAGGTAAATTAGGTATAAAACTTTGGACTCACAAAGATAAGATATATAATAGAGTATTTTCTCTATTTTTCCAAATATAAATGGACTGGATATTGTAACTGTAATTCTTACTTGATAACTGTTTTTGTTGTATATAATATTACTCTATTAAAGTTAAAAACCTTCCTTTTTAATTAGACAAAGGGAAAATGTTATAGAATAATCTTTTTGTGCACTGTGAAGAAGACGTGTCTTTGCCAAGGCATCTTCTGATTGGTTTAATAAAAGAGCTGACTGGCCAATAGCTAGGTTAGGAAGAGATTAGGTGGGAGAGCCAAACTGAGAAGTTGTTGGGAAGAATAAGGGCAGGTATTGGGGGTCGCCAACCAGATGAGCAGAGAAAGCATGTGATGAACATGGCTGTGTTGAAAAAAGTGCTGCCAGTGGTAGAGCATAGATAAGAAATATGGGTTAAGATGTAAGAGCTAATTAGCAACAAGCATAAGCTACTGGCCGAGTACTCATATGTACTCTATGTGTAGTTATTTGGGAACAGGCTGGTGGGACAGAACTGACTGGCAGGACACAAAAAACTCTGCCTACAGTGAGCATACCTGTACTCACATAAGCACTATGCACACATAATAATAACGATAATAATAAAGCTTGGTTGGTCCTCCACAAAGCCTCAAGCTGAAGACCATCCTACAGACTGGAACTACTTTTTTTGAGACAGGCTTTCTCTGTGTAGCCCTGGCTGTTCTGGAACTCACTCTGTTGACCAAGCTGGCCTTGAATTTAGAGATCTGCCTGCCTCTGCCTTCAGAGTGCTGGGATTAAAGGTGTGCGCCATTACAATTGGCTCTATGCTTCCTAAAGAATTGTACCTGGCCATATGAACCTTGTTGGGGTAGGTTGAGGTCTGAGGGCTAAGAGAGGAGAAGCTTTTCTTTGCTACCATGGGGTTCAAGCTGATGGACCTCCTGCTTACCCAGCTGACTATCCTAGAATGTCATGGAGGAACAAATGGAGAAAGGCCTAATGTATCTACTGGGAGGAATGAGAGCCATGCTGGGCTGAAGTGAGCAGGCCTGATAGCCAGAGAGCAAGGCAGCTAGCTGTCCAGCCTTAATCTCAGAGAAACATCATGCAAAATGAACACATAGCCACTTGATATTATGTGTGTGGAGTACACTACACCTGGTACCTAGTTGAAGGCATGGAAGCCAAGGGGCCCTGTTCCTTGCCCAGGGTTTCCTGATGCAGGTTGCACAGCTATTCTCCATCCAATTGCTCTGTTGAAGCTGCCTTCGCACCTGCTCAGGCAGCCTCTGTCACCCTCACTAGACAGCATATCCTCCTTAGAGATTATGACAGTTTAAATGATGCTCATGGCAAACTTCATGTAGCAGAGCTACCAAGCCAAGGCCAGCACCTGACACCTACAGGTTCTCATCGAGTGCTTGCTGAAGAAAGGATGAGTAGGAACACAACTCCATTCTATGCACAGAAGTCCTGTATAGATTTAAAGGCAATGAGCTAAATTCCTACCCCTGAAGTATTGACTACATTGCTCAGTTCTTGAACTTTCTGGATTTTCACTGCAGTTGGGGCCTTTTTGGTATTATCATCTAGGAGAGCTCTGAATGTGAGCCACCCTGGCTGCAGAAGAAGGAAAGAAAGCTGTTCATATGTCACATCCACTGGGCAAACACGCCTGGCTCAGGAGCCTGAATTTCCTCTGGTCTGTTCCTGAGGCATCTGCCTAGACTCCAAAGGCTCTGGAGCAGGTGGACCAGGCATGTTTTCAGCAATACCCACACTGCTATGTGACTGTCAGTGAGATGCTCCACTCTCTCGTCTTGGTCTCTTCACTTGCTCAAAGAGAAGAGCAAAAGAAACTCTTCCCAGGTCTCTGTTAAGGGGTGTTGAGATAATCAGCTTGCTGTTGGCAATGCAGGGAGACCTCATGATATATATTCTCTAACCAGTGGGACTAAGTTCTTTAGATGTTTCTACCTTAGAACAGCAGGCAGGGAGCAAAATAAGAACAAAGATGACCACTTCCTGGCAGTGTGACTGACTGGCACTTTAATACCTTTAGGACTTGATGTGGGATGTCCTTCTGTATATGTGTTTGCTTTTATTGGTTGATGAATAAAATGGCTTAGCAGAGTAAAGCCAGGTGGGAAATCTAACAGAGATATATAGAGAGAGTAGGCAAAGTCAAGGAGATGCCATGTAGCTGATGAAGGAGAAAGATGCTAGAACATTACTGGTAAGCCACAGCCATAATAGAAATGTGCTAATTTAAGATGTAAGAGCTAGTTAGGAATACACTTGAGCCATTGGCCAGTGTTGTAATTAATATAGTTTCTGTGCGATTATTTGCGTCTGGGTATCTGGGAAACAAAAGTACAGTTTCTGTTTACAGGGATTCGCTACTCACTATGGGAAGCACTATGTCAACATGGAGGTGATGCATGGGGATCAGGGCCAGCAGTGTTTCCAGGGTCAGATTTGTCAAACCAGGAAACTTATTTAAAACTCTGCCCAGATTCTGGGAGACCCCAGTAGTCTCATACGCTATCTCCATTCCCTACACACCTAGAAGGAGCTAGAAGCTTAGAAAACTGTGAATCAAGTCCATTTGCTCCTGCTTAAAGTGTCCGGAGGCTGCCCTCTCCTATTCTCCCTGTGTTCTAGCATATGGGTCCTCCATGCTTTGTGGCTCAGCACTATGCTGTCTGCCCCATGGGGCTGTCTCAGCTTGAGGTATTTATAGAGGCCTTGGTGCGCATGTGCTACCTGGAAACCAATACTCACAGTCTGCTTTCCTGGTCCCGTAGCATGTTCAGTGGAGTCAAAGAGAGCCCTGGTCAGAACCCTGTGAGCACCTGAGGTGCTGCCTGGAAGAGACATGGCATAAGGCTGGATGTTCTGGTCACCCATTGAACTCATGGTCCAGGGTACCTTTCTTTTTTTTTCTTTTTTCCTGAATTGGCTCCCTTCTCATTATGACCTCAGGTCAGTGGTTTTGTAGAGCTCTCGTGCAGCTGCATTTCTACTCCAGAAGAGATGCTAAGGCTCAGAGCTCTACAGAGCTTCACATGACATCTAATAGCAGGTGACAGAGACAGGGGATTATGGGAACAGTGCAGTGACATGCACTCATGCAAAACAGGTGCTCAAGTAGTAGCCTTCAAGCTGTTAAATCCAGCACTTTTGAGGGATACTTTTGCTGGCCAGGGCAGAGATGGGAGGACATGTCCGGGAGAGGGGACATAAGTGATCAGTTCACCAAGCTAGGCACGATTCTGACCTGATGTGCATTCCCTTGGGCTTCTGGCTGAGTCTGGGGGAAGGTGAAGTAAACACATTCTTTTTCTATGTGGTCCAGGGGTGTTTAGGAAAGGTTCATTCCATGAACACCTGCCACTTGGCTGTCCCCAAGGTTTGTGAAGACACTGCCAATCCAAGAGGTTGGAGCATGTGTGGAAGTTGGCATCTAAGACCTAACTGCAACCTGTGAGGTCACCATGCTGAGGAAGCCACAACAAAAGAATACTTTATCTCAGAAGCTCTGCAGAACTCTCAAACCCACTTAGTAGGAAAGGCAAGAACAAAGAGCAGGAGGTAAGATGTTTCCCAAGAAGCCAGTAGAAAACTAGAAGCAGGCTTTGCTCTGAGCCTCTGATGCTGCTTTCTGAGTCTTGCTTGCCTGGCTGTTCATGTGGGATTAATAACTACAATTTTTATCTATGTTTCCACCTGCCATGATTAAAATAACCCAACAAGGGCAACCTAAAGAAAGGGCATATTTTAACCCAGTTTCACTAGTCCACCATGACATGTGAATCATGACGGCAAGAGTGAGGTAGCTGTGGTCACAGGGAGCAAAGAAAGCTGGATGTTGGTACTCAGCTGGCTTCTCCTTTTTGCTCAGTCCAGGACACCAGCCTATAGGAATGATGCCAGCCACAATTAAGGGGGATCTTCTCACCTCAATTAGTCCAGCCTGGATAATCCCTCATAGGCATGGTCAGAGGCTAACCTAATCTAGATATTCCTTCAGAGGAATACCTACAGGGTGATGCTGGATCCTGTCATGTTGGCAATATTAAATTAACCTTCACACTACACTTTTCTATAGTTCTCTCATATTATTATTGCTATTATTATTTGATTTTTCAAGATGGGATTTCTCTGTGTAGTCTTAGCTATTCTAGAACTTGTTTTGTAGAGCAGGGTGGCTTTGAACTCACAGATCTGCCTGAGTGCTGGGAGTAAAGGCATACGTCACTATGCCTGGCTTATCTCCTTATTTTGTATAAGAAGCCTAGTGTTTACCACAAAGATGGCATTCATAAATAAGATTTGTTTTTAAGGAATGGTCTCATGTAGTCCAGGCTGGTCTTGAACTATGTAGCTGAGGATGACCTTAAATTTTCCTGTCTCTACCTTCTTTAATGATAGGATGGTAGTCATGTGCTGCCATGCCTGATTTATGTGGTGCTGGGAATAGGAACTGGGTTTTATAGACACTAGGCAGACTGCTGAGCCATATCCCAGCCTGTGATTTTCATCCTGGTATCCACACCCATGACTCTCTGAGGACCTCTGCAAATCACAGCCCCAGCTAGCATCATGCCATCATTGGGCATTTGCTCCCAAAATCATACTTTCAATTTTGTTCTTTCGATTTTTTTTTGAAACAAGGTTTTGTCCTACAGTCCATACAAGCTTGGAATTCATTAGTAGTCCAGGTTGTCCTCAACAGTGTGACCCTCCTGCTCCAGTCTCCCAAGAGCTAGAATTACAGGTATGTGCCACCATGCCTGGCTTGTACTTTTAATTTGTCACTCCCAAGTGGAACCTGAGCAGGTGGGTTTTTAGGACTTGGCCCCCAGCAGGGCTCACAGAGACTGTAAAGCAGTGTCCGTCTCAGTTCACAGACTGAAGGATGCTTTTTAAGTGTGAAGAGATGCTGTGAAACAGCTCTTCTTGCCGTACTCAGATAATAGTGACTTTCATTCCTTTGGGAATTCGAGATACAAAAAAAAAAAAAATCAAAGTGCTGGGAAGCATACTTAGTGGTAGAGCACTTGTCTGTAATGTGCAAGGCCCTGGCTCCAGAAAATAAAACAAACCCAAACAAACAAAACTTATAAACACACACACACACACACACACACCTGTGTGTTTTTTAAGAAAAGCATATTTATATGAATGGAAGCAGTTGTATTTAATATATTGACCACAGAGAAAAAAGAACCAAGGAGATGCTAGGCGTGGTGAAGCCTACTTGCAACCTAGATACTTGGGAGGCTGAGGCAAGAGGACTGCAAGTTTGAGAGAGCCTGGACAATTCTGAAAAACCCTGCTTCAAAATGAAAGAATTTAAAATGGGGTTAGGGATTGTGGTTCAGTGCCTAGCATTAGGTTCTGGGTTTAATCACAGTATAGGACCCAAAACAAAACAAAACAAAAAACTAAAGAAGCTGCAAATCTTAGTAGAAGTACCAGAGAAAACCTAATTTAAAGTCTCCCTCTGGAAGAACAAGCCCAACCATGGGTGGGCCAGCCTCTGAAGCTCCCAACCTCTACCAGTAACAGGGACTGCCGGGTCAGATTCTGGGTTCAGCAAGTATGCTCGCTGGCTAACTGCACAAGGAACACTCAAAGAAGCAGAAACTGAGGCTCTCTGACATTTTGCTCAAGCTGGTGCTGTGGCCTGTCTCTCAGTCTCAAACATGGACTTCATTGGACTCAAAGTCTTGCTAGGTGTACTGTCCAGCTGTTTCTGGATCCACCTCAGTGTCACTGTCCCTACTGAAAGCTTAGGGCAAGAGTCTTCAGAGGTGCTTACTATCTGTTCAAGGACAAATAGCTGGCCACAGCCTAAGAATCCATCCACAGGGCACTGGCTAAGAAATGGTGGTCAGCCTGGATGATGGACTCGTAATGGCAAAATGAATGAGGGTGCTCTTAAGTACTAATGTAAAGAAGCCCTCTAAAACAGATTGTTGAGTAAGAATAGAGGGCATTTTCATTTCTTTATAAAAGCAAAATAATCTTATATTGGATTGCTATGAGCTTGAGGCCAGCGTAGGCTACAGAAAACCAGTTTTTAAAAACCAAACAATCACAAAGCCACCCTACAGTGCAAGTGCATTTTATAGCACACGGAAGCTGCAGAAGGAATATATACAAACCCAGGAAAGGTTCCCACCAGAGGTTCCCCCCATCTTCCTCTGCTAAGCCCTTTCCAGCTGTAGTCATGTCAAGGCCAAGTCCACTGTGGCTTACATTCCGACTGCCATTCTTTGTTGCCTTGGAACCCTTCATGGTTTCAGTTGCTTTCAGGACAAATCTGATCTTTCAGCAGGCCCCAAAAGCCCTTAGCTACCTGACCCTACCTAGCTCTCAACCAGTCTTCCTTCACTTCTTCTTGGCAGGCACAACCCTGTGCATGCTGAAGTCCAGGCAGAGTATTCTCTCCCAGGGTCTGCCTCAGTGATCTGGGCCACCTGCATAGGCCCCGCCCAGCACTCAGTAGACACTGGCTCAGAGGCTCTTCCCTTCCTTACCCAAGACAGTGACTGCATTCACCACGTGACTTCTTTAGAATCCACAGTGTTCCTTTAAAACCTGCCAGTCTTCTCTGGCAGGCCAAGACACAAAGGGACATGTCTGTGTCAAAGTCAAGGACTTCTGCCTGCCCCCCTTTGACACCGTTATTTCCACATCTTTGTCTGCTATTTTGTTTTGATTTTTTCTCACTCTTAATGAGTTCCTGTGAATTACCTAACTTTCCTCCCAGCTGTCTAAGCACCAGCAACACTACTTACTCAGCAACTCATTCTCTCAGGCCACAAAGGTAGGAACAGTGGCTAACTCTTGGGAAATGAAAATGTGCTTTCTCAGACCCAGGGCTCCTTGAGCTAGTCCGAGAATATCTGGGGCAGAATATGGAATCCTGGTGACCCTTCACCTGTTCACATGCAGAAGCAAGGGTCAGAACAGTATACTTCTACAAACATACTTTCTTTTATTTCTTTGTCTCAGTTATTAATTATCTGCTAAGGACAGATAATTTTTTTTGTCTGCAGCTGATAAGATGACTCAGAAACAAAAATAAATATCAAAAGAAAAAGAGTTAATTATTTTCTCAGGGATAAGATAGCTCAGTCAATAAAAGAACCCAAGTTTAATCTCCAGAACCAATTTTCAAGAAAAGCTGGGTGTGGCAGTAGACAACTTTGATGATGGAGTTGGGGAGAACCCTTGAAGCTTACTGGCCACTGGCCTGGCCTAACTGATAGGTCAAGAGAGCAAGGTGAGCAGTTTCTGAAGAGTGGTACCAAGGCTGCCCTCCACACCACTGTCACTGCACACACACTCCTATACTCACATGAGGCTAGTTTGACTATCACCTTGACAATCCTGGGAAGAGGCAACCTCAAGTAGGGAACTGCTTCCATCAGACTGGCCTGAAAGTACATTTTGAGCATTTTCTTTATTGCTAATTGATACAGGAAGGACCACTGTGTTTGGTACCATCCCTAGGTATAAGAAAGGTGATTGAAAGCAAGGCAGTAAGCAGCACCCTCCATGTTCTCTGCCTCAGTTTCTGCTCCAGGATCCTGACCTGGCTTCCCCTGAGGATGGACTAAGAAGAAACAAACCCTTTCCTCCCCAAGTTGCTTTTTGTCTGGTTTTTATCACAGCAATAGAACACATATTAGAACACCCACCCATACATGAACACTCAATTTGCCTCTTCCTTCAGTGTGGACCTCTATCCACACACGCATGTCTTCTGTCCTGCTCTTGGTCTACTAGAAGTGGAGTGAAGTAGTATGCAGTGATAGTTCGGGGGTCTGTAGCACAAAGGCTCCTTGCTGTTCTGCTACCCAGTGTCTTCAGAAGTGAAGACACAGTGGTTTGTTGGGTGGAAAGCAGACAGCCCCAGTTCAAGGAAGGGCACTCAGAAGGTGGGTGACCTTGGGTAAAATGCCCTCTTCCCCCACTGCAGACTTCCTATTGGCAGACTTCAAATGATGATGGCTTCCTAGAGCTCGTTGTGAGACCTTAGAGGATGAATCCCTGCCCCTTTCTGGCCCCGGCCCTGCCTCTTCTGCAAGCCATGAGCTCTCAGGCTGACCTTTTCTGGGTCAGGCTACAAAATTTCATTCACTCTGTCACATCCCACAGTTGAACCCAAACAGCCTCTTGTTGGATTCTGGGGATCACACTTGGGTCCCTGTGCTTGTGTGTCAAAAGCTTTGTTGACTGAGTTGTCTCGTGAGTAGAAGCACCCCCATGTATCATAAGAGGCTAGGATTGAGTTCCCTTGTGAGTTCACAATTAGGAAGAAGGTTTAATCATTTTGAGCTCAAGGTCAACAGCAGAGAGGGACAGCAGTTCTGCTTTGCCATATATGTCACCTTTGATAGGAAGGTAGACATGTTCTGGGTGGATGAACTTTTATACACACAACAACCTAAGGAGGTAGATGACATCTGTCGTTCGTGGTTTTTGGTTTTGTTTTTGTTTTCAAGACAAGAGTCTTACTTGGTTGTTCTGGCTGGTCTGAGACTCACTGATGCACCTGCCTCTGCTGAGACTAAATGCATATGCCACCATATTTTGTGTTTTCAATTGTGGACACACACACACACACTCATACATATATAAAATTTCTTTACTATAGCAATTTCTAAGTGCACAGTTTAGCAGTGTTAAGCAACTGACATCCCTAAGGCTATGTAACAAGTGTAAGGTGAAGCAGGAGGCTGGACAGGACCTAGGTCTCTGACTCCAGGGCTTCAGTGCACACACAAGTGTAGCAGAGTCATTGCTGTGTCACAATGCTGGCACAGGCCTGTTTGTCCTACTCTGTCAGGGAGGCTTACTTCCCAAATATTCCCAGGCAGAGTCAAGATCAAATGCAAGGAATATAGGGTTTCAGGCTCTTCCCACACCAGCTGCATGGGTTCAGGGAGTGACTGCTGCTTCTGAAACACTGTCTAATGCAGAAAGCTCCAGAGCACAGAGTCATCTGGGATGTCTGAGGTAGGCCATGCCCTTGAGCAATGAAGCAATGGTCAATTCTTGAGAACTCAGCTTCTTCCTCCCTCTACCTCCTAAGAAAGGCATAGGCCTGGGGGCTTATTTGCTGGGTGACTGAGTCCTTTATCTGCTCAGAGAGACTTTGGGGGACACATTCCATGTGAGGAACCTTGCAGGCAAGCTCTGCTTTGATAAAGCAGCTCCTTCTAGGACTCCCACTCCTAAGCCTCTGAAGCTTTGTCTTTATGGCTGCCCTAGTACCTTGAAGAGAGGCCTGGCAAGCAGCAACTCCTGGCAGACTTCTTGGTGAAAGTAACCCCACCCTTGACTTGATCTCTTTTGCGTGTGGTGTATGCTACGTGTACACATATGGAGGCAAGAACAGGGCACTTCATGCCATTGTCTCACTCTCTGTCTTATTACATTGGGACAGGGACTCATACTAAACTAGAAACTCATCTTTTTGGCCAGGCTAAGAAGCTCATGGGATTCACTTGTCTCTGCCCCATAATGCTGGGGTTATAATACAGACAGGCATGCCTGGCTTTTTATGTGGGTGCTGGGGATTTGAACTCAGGCCCTCATGCTTGTAGAGCAAGTGTTCTCACCCACTGAGCATCTCCCTAGCTGATGACTTAAAGGCTGATCTCTTAGAAATGAGTGTTAGAGCTCAACTGCTGCTGGTTTGCTAAGGTCGATTCTAGTATCGTTTCTGCTTTTTCTCATTGCAGGGCAAGAACACCATTGTGCAAGTGAGCCTGCCATAGCCCAGTTTAGAAGTGATCTGCTGAGAGGATCGTTCTAAAATTGTCTTGTTCAGACACACGATCCTTTGGAGACAGATCTCAGAGCACAAAGCCTTGGGTCTATGTAATGGTGGGGGTACAACAATGGTTTATTCTGGAACCTCTGACATTGAAACTGGTAGCAAAACCATGGGAGCTGGCACAGTCATGAGCAAAGGCAGCCTTGAAGCAAACTGAAGCAAATAGGGGTTAGAGACCGACTCAGTCTATTCCCTGTGAGCTGTGAGGTCTCAGTCTAGCTCTGTTTCCGACATGTGGAGTAGGAAGGGAAGCAGTTTTGAGAGCCATCTGGTATCAGCAGCTGGACACAGCAATGTCATGGTTGTGTGAACCAGCAAAGGCCCGGGCTCCACTCTGATGATTTCATAGACCCTGGCAGCCCCAGCAGGGCTGGGAGGCAAGGAAGAGAACTGCTATCTCCTGCATTGTGCTAACAAAGAAATGGTGCAGATGCTGAGGACAGGTATGTTTGGTCTCAGCCTGCTGCACCCCACCTGGTCCTAAGGACTAGCTAGCAAAAGGACTCAGGGATTTTCTTTACCAGTAAGTTCTGTGATGGAAAGAAGTGTGATGCCCCAAAGAGGGAACTTCTTACCAGGCCAGGGTGTGATAGTCTACCTACCCTCAGTTGAGGTAATTTGTATCAACTGAGCAACCACTGTTTCCAATGTTTTAACAAGGAGAACCTGGATCCAAAAGGTAGAACCATCTCACACCTCCTAGCTGAAGATGAAGACAGGCTGCCATGCAACTCACAGCCTAAATTAGCCATTCAGAGAGAAAGCTGTTATAGGGCTGCCAAGTGATTTTCTGTTGCTATTCACCTTAGGACTGTATCTACCAGAATTTAAAACCTTTCCCTAGCAGGGTGTGGTGGAATGTCTATCAACATAAAATGTGGAAAAAATGCTTTGTTCCAGACATCCACTAGAATACCAGGCAATAATTAATAAGTCAATTATTTGTGCTAACATATAATGCTGACTTCAAATTAAGTGCCCAAAGTGGGGAATCACATATATAATCACATACATAGCATATAACTCTGCATATGATACAAAGACATACATATGACATGCAAACAAACTTTTCTAGAAGGACACGCAAGAAACTGTTCACATGTTTACCTCTGGAGCAAAAGAGACTTCTTTTTTTAAAATTTTTTTTTGAGATAGGGTTTCTCTGTGTAGCTGTGGCTGTCCTGGAACTCACTTTGTAGACCAGGATGGCCTCCAACTCTACATCCTCTCACTTTTGCTTCCCAAGTGCTGGGATTAAAGGTGCCACCATCCCTGGCTCGACTTGGTTGCATTTTATCAAATCTTGTTGGTTTTTAAAAATTATATAATTATGGTATACATGAAATAAATAAATCAAATGATAGATGAAAGCAGACTAAATCACAGGTGGACAAGGTCTTGGATTTGAGCAGGCTGTCATGGCTATTTGCTGTTCCAACATCAACAAATCAACAATCACTTTTTGAGACTACCTCATAATACTTTCAAGTTTGAACCCTGAACATGGAGATGTTAAGAGTTGAGGTCCATGTGTCAGGATAGGGACGAAGTGCTGCACCGCTCAGCTCAAGAAGCAGCTCTCTTGGCCCCTCAACTTTCCACACAAGTTTCCTTTTTTGGAAAATGGTAGAAGGGCTGGAGACAGTGCTGTCAGAAATGGGAGGAGCTGCTCCCAGACAGGAGAAGAGGAAGGCCTGTGGGCACTGGGACTTCCTCACGTGTCTATCCTTGTCAGGGTACCAGGAACCACACACTATCCTAGTCATTTTACAAGAAGGAAGACATCTCTCCACAACCTTCATTACTAATCAGCCAAGTATTTCCAAGAAACTTTTTAGTCTTGATTCTGAGAACTTTCTTCACATACCTAACAAATCTCTGGAAAAGCAAACCCAAGTGATGGAAGAAAGAAGGGAAAGCCAAGATCGCAGTTTAGGTGTGTGCCTCTCAGAAGCAGCCTGGCTTCTGAGAGGAAGACTTTCCAGCAGGCCTAGCAGGAAAGCACCCTGAGCCCCGAGCAGGACAGGCTTACCTGGCACCTTGTCTACTGATGCAAACACAGAGCGCTGCACTGTGGGGTCACTGCTGCCTCGGCGGCACTGGTCATAGAAACGGAAAGGCAGGTGCTGGGAGGAGGAGGAGCCAAGTCCAAATCCCAGGACTTCGGTTGTAGGCTGGATTGGGAGGTCCAGAAGGGCTATAATCAAACAGCACCAGAGTTTGTTAGCATGTGGAACACGGGACAGACAATTTGATATGATATGAGCATCAGGCTAGAGAGATACCGGTCTTGACAGTGCAATACTTGGGGGAATCCAAACAGACAGCCTTGAGGGGGGAGACTGGCAGAATGCCAGAGACCCTAAGGAAGTCAAAACACAACTAGAAGTAGGGGCTTTCGGCCAAGGTTCAGACAAAAAGGCAAAGGTTTCAGGCCTGGCTGGAGAGAACAAATGCTGGGCCAATTTGCACTTTGGATCTGTACAAAAGATCCCAAAGGCTTAGCTTCACATGCACTGTCAGATCCCAGAGCAAGTGAGGCCAATTCTGCCCCAAGTTTGTGCATAGGCATACACGGACAGACAAACAAGCTATACAAATGAGTGATCCTTCAGTATCTGCAGGACTCCTCCCCAAAGATACCAAAACCTGTAGTTAGGTCCCTTATGTAGAATATAATTATATCTGTACATGACCTATATACATCCTGTCCACTGTCAATCATCTCTAGATGACATTTAATGCAATCCAAGTACTACAGAAGGCATTCTTTCCTATACCGTTTAAGGAGTAAACTCATGGAAAAACACTGCATAGGTTCAATACAAATGCAGAATTTTTTTCAAAGTTTTTTTTATATGTATTTATGTATATGTGTGGGTGTACATGAGGTCAGAGGTCAATACTATCTTCTTCCTTGAATGCTATCCAACTTTAAAAAGGTTTTTTTCTACATCTATTTTGTGTGTGTGTGTCTGTGTGTGTGTGTGTGTGTGGACATGTACATGTGCATACAGGCACCAATATGTAGCATGCCAAATGTGTGGAGGTCAGAGAACAACTTGCAAGAGTTAGTACCCTGTGCCCACCAAATAGGTTCTAGGGATTGAACTCAGGCTGGTAGACTCAGTGGTAAGCACCTTTACTTCCTGAGTCACCTTGCAAGCACTTTGCCTTAGTTTACAATACTCACTGGTTGAACCAGAGCTTCTCCATCTCCATCTCCCAGTGGCTGGGATTATAGCTGCATGCTGCCATACCTTGCTTTTACATGGATGCTGATGAATCTAAAGTCAAAACCTCATGGTTGTGTGGCAAGCACTTTACTGACTGAGCCATTGCTCCAGCCCTATTTCATATTATTCAATTTGGCGGTGTGTGTGTGTGTATAATCTTGACTATACTCATGAGAATGTGTACAAGAAAGCATATATATGTATGTACATGTTTGTATTTATGAGTGTACATTTACATGTCATAGCTGTCGTCTTCCCTTAAACAACTCTCATGACATATTAGTTCAGAGTGGCTTTTCAAAATCAGTTTAAGAAACATCCGAGATGTTTACGCTAGCAGTCACTTTATGGTGCAATTCTCAATTCACAAATGAAATGTCTGGCCTTCATGTCAGCTGTGAGAAACTGACTCACATTACAGGGAAAGTCGGGAAATAAATCTTGAAAGGAAGTGCTGAATGATTTAAGTTACTTTACACATTACAAAACACTCCTGTCATGATTCGGCAGGCCAGGTTTCAGCTGAGAAATAAGAGGGGGTGACTCGGGTGCACATAACTTCAGTGTCCAGAAATGAAGTGCACCCAGACATTATTCTTCCTTTGCTCTCTGAGAGAATGCCCCCTCTTCATAGTGGGCTAGATTTGGACCTGAGCCAAAGGTACTAACTTTGTTCGTTCGTTCATTCATTCATTCATTCATTCATTCATTCATTCATTCATTCATTCATTCATTCATTCATTCATTCATTCATTCACTTATATCTTTTGTGAGACAGGAGCTCATGTAGCCCAGGCTAATACTGAACTCATTATATAGTGACAATGACCTTAAACTTGTATGCCTTCTGCCTCCACCTCCCAAGTGCTGGGATTATAGGAATGTGTCACTACAACTAGTTTGATATGGTGTCAAGGGTCAAACCTAGGGCTTTGTATATGCTAGGCAATCATTGTACCATCTGAGCTACAGCTCTAACCTGGGAGTCTTGAAGGAAACATTAGGACTGCACCACTCACTCTGCTCTGCCACAGGACAATGCTTTGCCTTCCACTTCAGGAGATGAAGAATCACCTTATTTACCAAGACAGCCTGGACAGTGCAGACCCCCACCATCCTTGTGAGGTGTGAGATGGCCCCTGAATCTAGTTCTGGGTGCTGGCTCTCATCAAGAGGTAACAGGGAGAGGAAGGAAGGGTGAGGGAAATTCTGCTAGGCTAGAGCAGCTCAGAGGCGGTCCTTGTCTAGCATGTGTAGGGCCCTGGGCTTCATCCCCAGAGCTGGAACAAAAATTCCAAGTAGGAAGCTCTGCAGACTTGTTTTATGTGTGACTAAAAATTCACAGCCTTAGTTTCCTCTTGTACAATGGACATAAAAGGCTCTACTGATCTAAGGGCTGTTTGGATACCCAACGTGGCAGGCAGCAGTCAAAGCACTCTTGGTACACTTGGTATTTCACCATCAAGAGTGAGGACAGCTGTTTCCTACCAACTGCCTGATTCTAGCCTCTTGTCTGGAAGGGAGAGTCACCTTCTTCTCCACGCAGGCCTGGAAATTTTCTCCACTCCAAACACCTGGGATGCAGAAACATCCTATTCTTTGAAGCACAGTGAATCCTGACTCCTCCTGCCCTCATCTACAGGAACCTTGGGACTTTCCTAAGTCAATGTGAGCAGCTGGCGACAGCCCCGTGGTGGTGAGCCCCTGCTCTTGAGGTCACTTACCAGCTATCCTCTGCATCTTCATCCGTCTGGCCTGGATGCGGCCCTTGGCCAGGCGCTGTTTGGCGATGATGCAACGGATATGATCAGAGAACACGAAGGTGGCCTGCAGGATGGGGAAGGGCTTAGAGTGTGGGCTGGAGGCAGGCTTGTGGATAGTGATATTCAGGGCACGGCTGTCATCCTCCACTCCTGTCACCTGCATGTCCTGCATAGTGAGAAGGCAAAGGCAAACTGTCCATCAGGCCCAGGGGTTGGCAGATTGTGGGGCGTCAGTGGTTCATGCAGAAAAAGACCAGCACTTTGAAAGCACTTTGAAGTCTGCTTTTGTTCTGAAGGAGGCCAAATCTCAAAGACGCAAAGGTGGGTCCATGCAGGCCTGTTGGGGAAAAGGGGCCAATGCTGCCATAGCTAGTAATTTCTTCCCATAAGAGCTTGGGATGCCTAATGATTGAAGAGGGGCTGCCACTGTTACAACAAAAAACTCCAATAATTCTTCCTTCTGGGAAACCATAGGTCACAACTCCAAATACTTGTCACTACCTGGTGTCATGTTAGACACCATCTCCTTGTTTCTCTGAAAAAATGGGGCATTGTTGGTGTCCTTTGGCACATCTCGGAGGACAGTCCCTGAAAGAGTGCCACCAGGACCATTTGGTAGAGACTTAAATCAAGCTGCATGTGAAAGGGAGAAAAGACACTGACTGTATAAGGATTGGTTCCACATAAAGGCTCAGGATGGCTTCTGAGCTGAGTCTGCTGCCCACAAAGGTTAAAGGGCACATGAGATAAAAGCGTACCAGACAGAAGATGGACTCAAAGGTCAGCCATGCTAGAGGAGGTGGGAGGCACTGAAAGAGGTTCAGAAGGAGGGGGCTACTGCTCTTGGGTGCTGCATTTGGCTTTCTCTTTGGAAAGAATGTTTGCATCAAAGGGTGCCAGCGGATCAGATGATGCCATTATAAATTCAAAGCAGGGAGCTAGGTGTATAGTAACAGCCTGACAAATAGTAGCTATTGGAAGAGAACCAAGACAGGTGGTGCTGGCAGGGTTATGCGACTTTCACTGTCTGACAGAGGATACAGATTAATCCTTTGAGACAGAAAAACACTTTCCTGATATTAAGCACTAAAAAAATTGGTATAAGTCTTGATTATAAGATGCACAGGTCATCTACTGGGTGGTGTTTCACACAGAAGTCCCGGGGGAGAGAAGATCCTCCTCATCCTTACTGGAAGACAGGAGGGTCTGAAAAGAGAGGAGTCTGGGAAAGAGAGGAGACAGGGGCAGCACCTTCACACACAGGTGCATCCCATGAAGAGCAGGCAACAACTGGCTGGCCAATGCTGTGGTGAGCAGTCAAATCAGCCAGGGCATGATAATTCTGGGAACCAGAACAGCACAGCAAGAAAATGGACTTCCCTAAAATAGGGCAAGCCCCAGGCCAGAATAGGTTCACTGGGAATTTGGGGATAGGGCACAGTAGAGATAAAGTGGCAAGCTGCCCTCCATTTTGTGGGCTCTTTGTTTCACTCCCTCTGCAGCAAGACATTAGTCATTTGCTGCACTTAGAACGCACTGTAAAACACGGAGCCCAGCTGATGATGGTGCTGGGGTGCCTGCTGTGCTCAGAGCCAAGGAGGCAATTCTCAGGAACTCCTGTGGCAACAGTGATACTAGAGGAAGTTGGCAGGAGCTAAGAACTCTTAAAATAGCCACATTCCAAATTCTTGGTTATCTGCCTAAGGAAATCCCGCCCAGGGGCATGAGGAAGTGGAGCACCAGGTTTGCAAGCTGCATGGTTGGAAAGCTGGGGATGGCTGAGCTTGCCCTGTGTAGCCACACAGCAGTGAACAGAATCCCAGCAGGTTTTTGAAGTATGGTCTAATGATTCTCTGTATTTCCTTGGAGTTTGTTATGTCCCCCTTTTTGTTTCTGATTTTGTTGATTTGGATATTCTCTCTCTGCCTTTTAGTTAGTTTGGATAAGGGCTTATCTATTTTGTTGATTTTCCTCAAAGAACCATTTCTTTGTTTCACTGAGTCTTTGTATTGTTCTCTTTGTTTCTATTTTATTGATTTCAGCCCTCAGTTTGGTTATTTCCTGCCATCTACTCCTTCTATGTGTGCCTGCTTCTTTTTGTTCTAGAGCTTTCAGGTGTGCTGCAAAGTAGCTAGTATGACATTGCTCATGAAGGCACTTAGTGCTATGAATTTTCTTCTTAGCACTATTTTTATTGTGTCCTATAAGTTTAGGTATGTTGTGTATTCATTTTCATTGAATTCTGGGAAGTCTTTAAATTCTTTATTTTTAACTTGACCCAGTGATAACTCAGCAGAGAGTTGTTCAGTTTCCATGAATTTTTAGGCTTTCTGTTGCTTATGTTGTTGTTGAAATCCAGATTTGATCCATAGTGGCTTGATAAGATACAGGGTGTTATTTCATTTTTTTTTGTATCTGTTGAGACTTGCTTTGTGGCCGAGTATACAGTCAATTTTGGAGAAGGTTCTGTGCAGTGTTGGGAAGAGGGTATATTTGTGTTTTCTGATGTCTTCTTCAATTTCTTTCTTCAAAAACTTGAAGTTCTTGTCATACAGGTCTTTCACTTGCTTGGTTAAAGTGACACCAAGATATTTTATATTATGAGATTACTATAAAGGGTGTCGATTTTCTGATTTCTTTCTCAGCCTGTTTATCAGTTGTATGTAGGAGGGCTACAGATTTTTTTCTTTTTGAGTTAATCTTGTATCTAGTCACTTGACTAAAGGTATTTTATCAGCTGTGGGAGCTCCTTGGTAGAGTTTTTGGGGTCGCTTATGTATACCATCATATCATTTGCAATTAATGATACTTTGACTTCTTCCTTTCTGATTTGTATCTCCTTGATTTCCTTTAGTTGTCTTACTGTTCTAGCTAGAACTTCAAATACTATACTGGATAGGAGAGAGTAGACAACCTTGTCTTCTTGATTTTAGTGGAATTGCTTTCAGTTTCTCTCTATTTAATTTGACATTGGCAACTGGCTTGCTGTATATTGTTCTTATTATGTTTAAGTACGTTCCTTGCATCCCTGATCTCTCCAAGACTTTTATCATGAAGGGGTGTTGGATTTTGTTGAAGGCTTTTTCAGCATCTAAGGAGATGATCATGTGGTTTTTTTTTTTATTTCAGTTTGTTTATATGGTGGATTACATTGACATATTTTCGTATGTTGAACCATCCCTGCATCTCGGGGATATAGCCTACTTGGTCATGGTGGATTTTTTTTTGTGTGTGCGTGTGTGTTCTTGGGTTCGGTTTGCTAGTATTTTATTGCGTATTTTTGCATTTATGTTCATGAGTGAAACTGGTCTGTAATTCTCTTTCTTTGTTGGGTCTTTGTGCAGTTTGAGTATCAGCGTGACTTTGGCCTCATAGAAAGAATTTGGCAATGTTTCTTCTGTTTCTATTTTGTGGAATAATTAATGGTATTAGCTTTAAAAGTCTGGTGGAATTCTAGACTAAAACTCTCTGGCCTGGGCCTGGTTTTTCTTTTTTTATTTGAGAGACTTTTAATGACTGCTTCTATATCCTTAGGAGTTATCAGGCTATTTAAATTGTTTATTTGATCTTGATTTACCTTAGGTAAAGTTGTTATTGGTCTTTTTAAATTGTTTATTTGATCTTGATTTAATATAGGTAAGCGGTATCTATCAAGAAATTTGTCCATTTATTTTAGATTTTCTAATTTTGTGGAGTATAGGTTTTTGAAGTATGACCTAATGATTTTCTGTACAGTTACTTTGGAAGTTAGTGTGGTTTCAGTGTCTCAGAAAACTGGGAATCAACCTACTACAAAACCCAGGTATATCGCTCTTGGGCATATACCCAAAGGATGCACAAGAGCCCTTGCTCAACTATGTTCATAGCAGCTTTATCTGTAATAGCCAGAACCTGAAAGCATCCTAGATGTCTTTCAACTGAAGGATGGATAAAGAAAATGTGGTACATTTATACATGTTGAAGGTGAAGAGATGATGAGACAAGAAAAAAAAATAATTGAGTGAGGTAACCCAGACCAAGAAAGACAAACATAGTATGTTCTCACTCATAAGTGGATATAGCTGTAAAATAATGGATAACTAAGCTATAATTCACAGATCCAGAGAGATCAGATAACAAGAAGGGTTCATGGGGGAACACCTAGATCTCCCTGGGAAGGGGAAATATAAGAGATTTCATGAGTGGACTGAGGGCAGGTGATGATGGGAACATGAGCAATCTGGTTGGGGGGTGGAGGGGGAAAGTGCTGAAAGGGACTGCCGGGGGTGCATTTTGATGTTGGGTAGAAGTCTAGTGCAGGGGATCTCCCAAGAGTCTACAGGGAGGACCCCAGCTTAGACTTCTGATAATGGTGGATAGGTAGCCTGAACTGGCCATCTCCTGTGACCAGACTGGTGCCTGGCCCAATTGTCATCAAAGAGGCACCATCCAGCAACTGATGGAGGCAGATGCAGAGACTCAACAGCCAAACATTAGATGGGATTCCTGTGGGATTTGGGGTTCTTGTGGAGGATGATAAGAAGGGAGTATAGGAACCAGAGGGGTCAAGGACACCACAGGAAGGCTCACACCACCATTTAACCTGGGCTCATTGGGGCTCACAGAGACTGAAGCGACAACCAGGGAGCCTGTATGGGACTGACTAGGCCCTCTGCATATATGTTATAGTTATGTAGTTTAGTCCTCTTGTGGGACTCCTAACAGCAGGAACAGGGGTTGCTTTGACTCTTTTACTGGTTTTTGGGACCCTACTCTTCACACTGGGTTGCACTGCCCAGCTTTAATACATGGGGAGGTGCTTAGTCTTACTGCAACTTGATATGCCATGTTTTATTGATACTCATGGGAGACCTGCCCTTTCCTGGATGGAGACAAAAGAGGAGAGGCTTGATGGGGTGGGAGCTGGGGGGGGTGGGAAGAAAGAATTGGGAGAGGAGGATGGAAGAGGGGAGGCTGTGGTCAGTATGTAAAAGAATCCCAGCAGGTATGCAAATGCTAAAATTGCGAGACACACTCCAAGACAGGCTAGGAGAAAAGCCAGGCATAAAAATCTATATACACTCTCAAATACATGTACAAGTATCCCTTGGGTACTCCCCTTCCCACTGAGACACCAAAATCTGCAGATGCTCAAGTCCCTTACTTTAAATGGCACAGCATCTTTATATAACCTACTACATCTTCCTGTAGACTCTGAATCCTCTCTAGATGCACAAGACTTCAAGCTACATAGATGCTATGTAAACAGTTATTTAGAGAATAAAGATAAGGCTGCCCTGAAACTCACTCTGTAGACCAGGCTGGCCTCAAACTTGGAGTTCTGTCTGCCTCTACCTCCTGATGGCTGGGATTAAAGATATGCACCACCACTGCCTGGTTATATTTCTTTCTGAAGTTTTTGTTTGTTTGTTTTATGACAGACTTTCATTATGTAGCCTTGGCTGGACTGGAGCTTGCTATGTAATATTATATCCTTCTGGAGTCTTTGATGGAGTTAAAGAATAGATAGACGGTTATAGGTTTCTATTGTTATGATAAAGATAAAATAGATATAAATATTGTAACTGTAATTCTTGCTTGATAACTGTTTTAT
>LOEQ01001219.1:164138-208023 GCA_001685075.1 Bramus lutescens
GGTCTTAGACTCACCGAGATCCACCTGCCTCTGCCTCCCAAGCACTAGAATTAAAGGCTTGTGCCACAACACCTGGTCTTTTTTTGTTTTTTTGAGATAGGGTCTCATGTAGCTCAGGCTGGCCTCAGACTCCCTGGGTAGCCAAAGATGAACTTTAACTTCTGATCATCCTCTACCTCCTAACTTCCTGAGTTATAGACATGTATGATTATACCCAGTTTTATGCAGTGTTGGAAATGGTATCTAGGGCCTCATGTATGCTAGGTAAGCACTCCTTATCAACTAAGCTACACCCCACCCCCAGCACCCTATCTTCACTCCCATTCTACTCCCACCCTCATTTTATTTTGAGACAAGGTCTTGCTACATGGACTTACCCAACTGATTTGGAACTTAATAAATAGACCAGTCTGTCTTTGAATTTGTGGATATAATCTTGATTCTACCGCCTGAGTGCTGAGATTATAGATGTATACAACCATGTGGTCCTTCTCCATCAAGTTTGACTGACAATTGGTTGGATACACAATTTAAAAACCAGTACATAGATTACTTGCACTTGGCAGTGAAGCAGATCTGGAAGGATCAGCCTGACAACGAGCTGGCTCCTGAAGGAAGGGGAGAACGTTAGGATTAAGGCTTCAGTAAAGGGGACTTGGCTTTTGTCTGTGCAGTGTTCTGGCTTTTGTGCACATCCTTCCTGGGTCATTAGAAGTGATTATAGAACTGACGCTTGGGCATGCGTGTGTAAAGCTGGCTGAGAAGGCAGACGGGTTCTTAGACTCTCACCTGCAGAAGGCCTGCAAACTTGACCACTCCCCAGCCGAGTCTGGACACATCAGGCTCTACCAGGCTCATTTGGTAAATATCCACAGCCAGGAAGCGTTGAACCATGCCACCGTCCTTGGTGATGACTGTACATGCGATCAGGTCGCTGTTATCTAGGAGGAGGAGCAAAGAGCAGAATGGGGCCTCATTCAGCTGTTCAGATGTCTCTTGAGGGGTCCAGCGCCATACACAACTGGGCTTGAGTGCCTCTGAAGCCAATTTTGCTAGGAGTTTCCTCACCTCTTTTTAGGCCTCAGATTTCTTAGGTTCTCAAAGCAATGCTTATTGGGACTGATACAAAGCACACAAACCATTGGGTATTAGGTACCCAAGCTACAGTTTGAAAATAACTAACAACTGAGTTGGGGTGGAGCTCAGGAGTAAAACCTGCCTAGCATGTATGAGGGTTCGATCCCAGGCACCAAAACACCCACCACCTAACATCCAAGATCCCATGGCCACTCAGCCAAGTATTTCTTTTGGGTTGAAGGTAGTTTATAGCTATGATAATGGTTTTTGCTTATGTAAAGACAGGAAATCAAGGTCCTCTGCTCTTTGTAGCAGAACTACAAATCCTCAAATTGGTGTCTGAAAACTTAAGAGCCCAGGTCTGAACTATGTGGAGTGTGACCCTGGGTCAGGCACTTGACCCCTCTGAACCACGGCTTCCCATGGTTAAATGGGAAGAAGGTCCCTTATCTCAGGATATCTGGTACAGAAAAGAACGTGGTTAGGAAGTGTTCAGTGAACAATGAAACATTCCACATAGCGCTCCTGAGCACATTGCAAGTCCCTTCTTCTACTTGAAATTTATATCCAAATGGGTTTTATTTAGCACCAATGACTCTGAAGTCACCTGAGTAACACAAGTCATCAATCATGTCTGCAGTCCAGGCTGACTTCCATCCAGTGGAATCTTTCATTTATGTTTTCAATAGATAGCTAAACCAGGAAAAACCCCAAATGTCCCCAAATGGGGGAACAACTTGACCCTGACTTTTCCCATCAGCTGGAAAATTACAAACTCATGTAACATTATACTCAACTAAACTGTGAGCAGTGGCTCAAAGTGAGGAGGGAAGTAGGAACTGGAATGGGAGTGTGTAAAGGAGCACTAGAACTAATGAAAGAACTTTCATTTAAAAAGAATCGCTTTTTATTACATTTATTTAGTTATGTGTGTGCACCATGTGTGTGAAGGTCAGAGGACAGCCCGAGGTAGTTCTTCCCTTCCACTATGTAGATTCTGAGAATTGATCATGGGTCCTCAGGACTGGCAGCAAGTGCTTTTATCTACTCAGCTATCTCGTCAGACACAAATTAATCTTTTGAGACAGGATCTCTTTATTTAGCCCTGGCTAACCTAGAACTTGCTTTGTAGATCAGGCTGGCTTTGAACTCACAGAGATCCACCTGCCTCTGCCTCCCAAGTGATGAGACTAAGGACATGGGCTGGTCATATTTTTATTACATGTATCACTCTATTACTTAAAATAACTTTAAAATGAGAAAGTATTTAAGATGTGCTTTTGAAAATCAACAACAACAACAAAAACCCCTAAGGTAAAAATCACACTGAGTCTGGAGATGTAGTTCAGTGGTAGAGTACTTGCCTAGCAAATAGAAGTCCATAGGTTTGATTTCTGTTAGCACACATGCGCACAAACTGTGCTTATGTGAGTTTAGAGCTGTGGTTCAGTGGTAGAACACTTACCTAGGATGTGTGAGGCTCTATCTAGGTTTGGGTTTTATTCCCAGCTTGGGGGGGGGTGGCGGTATTTACAAACTACAACAGTGGGAACCACTATAAATTAAATGAAAAAAGAGGGTAGAACACTTAGTTTCATGATTTTGAGATGTGAGAACAGTATCTCTACAAAGAATTAGTAATCTTCTGGGCAAAGGGAAACATAACAAAGGTGATACATTCTAGCTCCAAACACAAATGGCAACAAACTTGGACTGAGTACTGTCTAAGGGGCACTTCACCTCACATACTGTTTTCCACTTTTCAACTGGCTTGAGGATAAGAGGGAAGTCTCCCCTTTCTCTCTCTTTAGGCCACCCTAGTAGGATACAGTTTGGCTTTGCTCTTTGAGGTTTAAGTTGCATGGAAATATGGCTTCTGTGTGAATGTTTCCAGAATATTCTCCCTGCTTTTTTTTTTTTAATTTAAATGGGCTTCATGCATCCATCTCCTCTTTGGTATATGACATCTGGGACATCATTCCCTAAAGCAAATGCCAGCCCAAATGGGTGCAACTGCCTGGAACTGCACGTGTCCTTTCTTGTTATCTATGGCAAGAATCCCCTTTTTCATTCCAGCTATCCAGTCAAGAATATAGAACTTTTAGACAGTGTCTTGCTATATATTCTAGGTTAGCCTCAAACTCATTATATAGCCTAGGCTACCCTCTAACTCAAGGTGATCTTCTTGCCTCCTGAGTGTTGGAATCAAGTAATGAGTCACCAGGTCTGGTTTATATTCAACTCTTTTTTTTTCTTTAAAAAATTTGTTTCTTTTGGTGGTATACATCTGTGTGCACGGGTGTGTGTGTGTGCATGTGCATGTGGATGCCAGGATCAAGCCTGGGTGTCATTCCTCAAGAGGCACCCACCTTATTTTTGGAGTCAGGGTCTCTCACTGGGGTCTGAGACTTATGAATAAAGCTAAGCTGGCTGACTGGCCAGTGAGCTACAGGGATCCCCTTGCCTCTGCCTCCTCAGGGCTTGGATTTTAAGTATATACTACTCACATCCGGGGGATTGAACACAAGTCCTAATGTTTGTGGGGCAAGCAGTTTACCATCTCACAGCCCCTTTGAATATTTAATTCCATATTGCATGGCTTTCTTGTCTTTTTAATTATCAAGTGTGAAAGCCATCTTGCTCATTCTTAGAAGTAGCGACTTTGGGGTAGGTGAGGCTTATTTCTTTTACTCAATATTTAAAATATTTTCCAATGAGAATCTTTTACTTTCCGACAAAGCCAGGCATTGTGTGGTGCATGACTTTAATCCTGGCACTTGGAGGCAGAGACAGGTACATCTCTGAGTTTGAGGTCAGCTGGTCTACAAAGTAAATTCCAGGATAGCCAGGGCTACACAGAGAAACCCTGTCTCAAAAAACTAAACCAACTAACCAACCAGCTGACCGACCAACCAACCAACCTACCTATCCACCTAGTTCCCAAACCCAAAGCAAACAACAACAAACCCCATAGCCCCCCAAATCCACACCTGCATTTTTCTTTCCCTTTTCCTTTCTCACTCTTTTCTCCTTTCCCTTTTCTACACCTGGACAATACATCTTTTTTCTACCCTTGCACTCGCGGTAGGTCAGACCAGTCCCAATTGCTGGTGACTTGGAGTTTGTTGGGGATAGTGGGATTCACTGACAGGCAGTCCGACTGACTACCTCACAGTACTGAGCTGTCTTAGGGGCTTCAGGGAATAAGACCTACCACTGTTACCACAAAGAACAACAACAAAAAAGGAAAGATAAAACCCCAAAGTGGAACAGCTTTCAGAGCTGTCACTGAGACATCAAAGTCCTATGAAGACAGAGAATTCCTAAGAAATAAGAACACAGTGTGCAGGTGAGGGTGGGTGCGGTGGGGACAGGTAAAGAAGAGAAGTGGCATCCAGAGACTAACTGGAAACAACGTACTTGAGCAAGCAAGCAAGCAAGCAAACGCTGGCTTGGCGTGACTTGCACGTGGGACTGTCAGGTGTCCCTTCAGAAGTCTTGTCCAAGCTCACGTGGAAGTTTCACCTGCAGGAAGAGTCTAGAGAACCGCCAAGCAGAACCCCAGTTTGCCCATACTCTCCATCTTGACGTGAGTGAGTGTGATTCTTCTGGGAATCAGAGGGCAGTACAACAGTGTGTTGAGG
Organism: Bramus lutescens; assembly: GCA_001685075.1. Lineage (NCBI taxonomy): Eukaryota > Metazoa > Chordata > Mammalia > Rodentia > Cricetidae > Bramus > Bramus lutescens. The sequence continues at coordinate 168,860 of LOEQ01001219.1, forward strand.
CCCTGTGAGGGACGGGGGGCATGCAGCAGGGATTCAGGGGCAGGCAGCTCTGTCCTAGGGTGTGGCAACCTCAGGAGCTTCCCTGTATGGCTCTCTAGAGTGTCCAGTGCAGGTGACTTAAGGTCTTCCAGTCACCCTAGCATGCCATGTTCCAGCCTGAGTGCCCTTTTACTTTCCTGGACCCCTCTCTGACTATACTTCAGAAGGATTGGGCCTAGAACTCCCCTGAGAAACACTGAAGAGGAACTAGTAACATGGTTTGCAGGGGAGGGGGGTAAAGGTGCTTGCTGCTAAATAAGCCTGATGAGCTGAGTTCAATCCCCAGAACCCACATAGTTGTCCTCTGATATCTTCTCACATGCTGTGACATATGTGTGAACACACACGTACATACACACTATCAATAACTGTAAACAATATAATTACAAAATACTGAAGGAGCTAGGCATAACAGCAAGATCACACCTGTGACCCCAGCTACAATGGAAAGCTGGCACAGGAGGACTGCAAGGTCAAACTACCCTGGGCAACTCGTGTGTGTAAAAAGGGGACTGGGGCCACATAGCTCAAAAAACGAAACAAAGCAAAACAACAACAGAAACCACTGCAGAAAACAGTATAGAAGATTACCCATGTGATCTAAATGGCAGAAGAGGAAGCATATAGTGACCACAAAGGACACAGGTGAGGAGATAGGACAGCTAATGAACACAAAAAGGGGCATGCCTCATGAGAAGTCAGGAACAAAATCAAAACAAGATACCATCTTCCACCCAGTGGGCTGGCAGTAAGAAGAGCAGCTGATAACATCAGGTGTTGCTGAGGATGCAGAGAATGGCATTCTCAAAGGTTGATGGGAGAAGAAATGAGCACAGCCGTTTTGAAGGGCAAATTAGCATTATTCATTAAAACTGAAAGTTTCACATCCTATGACCCAGAAATTGCTATGTTCCCAAGAAAAACACTCAGCATGGGCCAAGAGCGATTCCCAGGGATGCTGAGGGCTGCTTCTGCCTTTGTGAGGACTCAGATGTTCAGAAGTAAGAGAGAAGGAACCTGAGTAAAAAAGGTTCATAATACTCAGTGTGGAAATCTCAAGATCATACTGCCAAGGGGAAAAAGCCAGCCAGCTGTGGGGTGATTCAGCTTATACATGGTCTTCTGATTTTCTAGTGGGAAACAGCTGCTACTACATGCTAAAAGGCAATTGACTGGCTTGTGGCTGGTGCCTGGACTCCACATACTGTTAGCGGTGGGGTGAAGCAGGAGAATTAAGAGTTTGAGATCAGCCTGGGCTAGATAAAAAAACCATTCTGTCAAAAAAAAAAAGAAATGAAGGAAGAAAAGGAAGGAAGAAAGATGAGGGAAGAAAAAAGAAGGAAAGAGAAAGAAGAGAAGGAAAGGGAAGAAAAAGAGAAAGAAAGGCAGACTGTACACATGAGGTTGCCCCTCCCCAGTGTGTATTGTGTATGTGAGTACATGTTCACATGTGTGCACATGTGTAGGTCACAGGTTAATGTTGGGTGTCTCCCTCAGTTGTTTTCTACCTTTTTGTGAGACAGGTCTCTCACTCACCCTGAGGCTCACTCATGCGCTAGATTAGCTGGATGATGAGCTGCAAGAATCCTCCAGTGCCCCTCCCCCCAATATTGAGGTTGTAGACATGTCATGTGCCTGTCTTTTTATGTGGATGCTGGAGATCCAAAAAGGTCCTCCAGTGCTTTTTTACTTGACTGGGCCATCTCTCCCCAGGTCCCTGTTTTTGTGTGGCCCTGAATTCTAAATATTCCTGCCTCAGCATCTCAATTGCTGGGATTATGCATATGCTTTATCACACACTGCAAAGCCCGCTCTTTTTATCAAAGGAAATTAAAATAATTAGGAGTCTTAGAACCATGTCAATCTATGGGACTGTAGTTAAGTAGCAGAGTTCTTGCGAAGCATGCATTGGGCCCTAGTTCCAATTCTCAGTACTACAAAAGCAAAAAAGCCCAAACCAAGCAAACAAACCTGCCTGAGGCAATTCTCCTAGTGTAGCAGAACAGGCTGAAGGAGCCCTAAGGCAGAGTTTCCTGTAGGCTATACTCTCCAAGAATGGCCACCTAACCTGCTCTTTTTACAAAGGGATTTGATTCTCCTATCAATGTCCTCAAACCTGGAGGCCTCAGAGTAGCAGAGGTACCAGCAAAAATGATACCACCGAATTTCTGATGTAAGTCCATTAGAAGGATCTGGCAAGCTCTCAACCAATGTCCCAAGCTCACTTGTCAGCAGCCCCCTGTCCCCTGCCATTGACTTGCCAATGCCCAGGCTAGACATCTAGCTGATGCCATGTAGAGCAGTGGTAGGCAATTTCCTCTGGACCCTGGGCAGACAGTTGTGGGTAAAATGAATGACTGCCATTGTGTTAACTATTAAGCTAGAAGATGGTCTGTTACTCAGCAAGAGATAATTAGAAAGGTGATTTGTTTTAATTCTGTGCTGTATCCAGTTCCAATTAAAATTCTAAAAGTAGAGATTAAATCTAGGGTCTCACACATACTAAGCAAGCGCTCTTCTACTGAGCTATACCCTAGTCCAGGGCTGGCTCTTCGGGATGCCCCAGTCTTATGGGGGGAAAAAAACTCCGGGAAACCAAAACCATTTCCCAATAGACATTTAAGATGTAGGAAAGAAAGAGAAAAAGGGCATGGAAGCCATCACATGAAGTGCATAATCAGGGTCACTTGGTCTATTAGAAAGAGACTGGGCCCTAGAGACCAGGTTTAAACCTCAGTGCTGTCCAATAACAATGGGACTCTTGGCAGGTTACCTCCCATTGAGACTCTGGTTTCCCACTAATGATATCAGCCTGAAGATCCTGCAGTACTTCTAGGAGAGGGACATGGAATGGTGCCCAGCTGGATCTTTGTCACGAGTGGTTATGATGTCTTTCCAACCTAAGTCAAATACTTGGCAAAGTGCCTCAAAATTCGAGTAAGGTCCTCTGAAAGCAGGAACTTGACCAAGTGAGTCTCTTCAGAGGGAGACAAGCAGTCAGGTTTGGAATTGTGTCTCAGAACTCCTGTGTGCCATAGGGCATACAGCCTATACAGATCTTGGCCTTTCTGCCCCTATCCTCAGTCATATCTCAACCAACCCCAATGACTGTTGTTCTGAAAATTTACATTTCCTCCATCCTTGTTGAACTAGCCCCAAGGATGCAGGGGCTTGCCTGTTGCACTCACTCGGTGCTCCTCCAGGAGACCATGAGTGGAGGCAGTGATTGACTCTGAAGAAGCATTTGTAGATGGGATAAAGGGTGTTCAAGACTCCAGTGCTTGCACTTGAGACTTAAACTCCTCAACCCACAGCTCTTTCCAGCCCCTGGGCTGCCACTCTCTTTCTTCCGCAGTTCCCTTGAACAAGCTGTAGCTTGTTACTGAGTAGTAAATGGTAAATGGGGCTGTATTTAAATGATTCTTTCCTAATAAAATATGGATGCCAGTACGTAATTTAATTCTTGGCATTGGTGGCTCCGGCTACATTTAGAACCAACGAAGTCCTTTTCAGCAGGATTTCTAGGCAACTGGAATTCCAGGACACTCTGGAATTCTGTAATCTGATACCTTAGGTTATAGGCCAAGACTGGGATTCAGAGTAGCAATATAGTGTGCACCCCTAAATTTTAGGAACTTGGATGTGTTTTAGGAACACATCATTACGTTATTAAGAGGTAAGGAGAGGCTGAGGTAGAGGTCCCCTGATTCTTTTGAGTAGGCATCTGGAATCACAAGATTATAGGGCCTCAGCTAGCCTTCCAAGCTGCTAGCACACCAAAAGGCCTCTGATTCCAAAGACCACCTCTGGTTTCTTCTGCATATCCACCTAAGTCGGCTTCATTTCTCTGCATACATGCTACCAGGAAATAGCAGGGCCCTATGTGCAGCACAAGGCCGGTAAAGACATAGAGGGTTGATGCACACTGGTGTGGGGATGTCATTCCATTCCCAGCTTTGCATGTTCTCTAAAGCTAGCATACAAAGATGATCTAAAGGGTGACCCTGCTCCCCAGAATTTCCACTAATGACAAATCCATTGTATGCCAAGCCCTATGCTCCCACTTTGATGCAACCCCGAACACCATGAGAACAAATAAAACAACAAAGAACAAATTGTGGGTTAAATAACTTCCTTTCTCAAGGACACACTAACCGAGGACATGGTGAAGGTACCCAGCCTGGCAAAACATACCCAGCACTACCCTAAGCAGACTGATTGAAACCTAGGATTCATGTCCCTTGCATATGGCCAGAAAGGGGTCTGGTCCTTCAGAGAAGGGGGGCATCTCCATCCTGGGTTAGCTGCCAAAGGTGGATGCCTGCTGGCTGCAGTAGGTGACAGATGACTGGCATAAACTCTGGGCAGACCCTGGAGACTGAGAGTCTAAGCCACCTGTGTGTTACAAGGCTGCCCAGGGCAAGGTCCTGCTTCACTGGGAGACCCAGATCTTCCTGACAAAATCTGTATTCCACCATTCAGTTTCTTTTCTTCTTGTAAGCAGGATAAATTGTGAGGCTTCCTGCTGCCTCCTTCTAGAGGCCAGGGCACAGTGCTTAGTGAGACAGGCTCAAGTCTGTCCTCCAGAGAGCATTTATACGTGGACCATGAATCTTTCATCTGCCACTTCTGGGACTGGCCTCACAATGAGGGAGCTGGTCTTTCATAGCACTGAAAATCCCTTCATTCCAAAATGAAAATGATGGATGGAAGTTGTTCCCACTGTGTTTCTGTGGGAGCTAACAATGACTACCTTATAGGAAGCTTGGCTGATTCTAATGTAACCCAGAGAGGCTGGAGTGACAAGGCCCAGGGCCCAGTCAAGTCTACAAGTCAACAGAACAGTCTTGTAGGAACTAGATCAGGGTGTGTGTTGGGGAGAACATGGTTCCTGACACCCAGATGGTTAGCAATGAGGTATGAATGGGTACACTCAATTAGGCCCAGAACTTCCCCTGACAGTCAAATCAATCCTTTGAAGAAAATTAAGTAACCATTTCTCCATCAGTCCAGCAACAGCTTAAGGGGTATTTGCTGCAAGCAGCAATCAATTACTCTGTCTTCTTTGAAGCTCCCTAAAGCATTCCTTCCCAGTACAAGGGCAGCCATGAAGCATGATCCCTCCCTCTGGGATGAAGAGGGTTTGCAAAATGTCTCCTTGGGAGTAAGGGGCAAAGGTGTGCTATTGGTATTCCTTAGGTTTGTAAAGAATAGCAGCAACCAGTACGCAGAGAGTAGGCAGTTTGCTGAAGTGCAGTCAATCAAGGGAAATTGAGCTTGGAGCTTGGCTTCAAGGTTTCAACAGCAACCTGTTGGGCTGCTGCTGCTGCTTCAGCAGCCTCACTGCCCTTCCCCTGGCCTTGGACCTCCTCTGCACTCACTTTAGCTCACGGAGGACTGCTGGCCAAGGTACTGTTGTGAGAACTCTGCTTCTGGACACATAAGACATTTGCTTTCCCTCCTGTAAGCACAAGCCTTGTGTGCTTCCGGCCAATGGCCTGAGGGCTCGTGTAGACTCCCTCCCTCATCTTCCAACTGTAGCGAGCCTCAGCTGTGACTTCCTTCAGATGCCCCACCTGCAGGCAGGGCTAATCCAGTTACTTATAGCTGTACTTTATGATATGCAAGCTAGAATATTAGGGAGAAGGGTATGAAGGTCTGAGATTTGCTTTGAAATGAATTTTGTAAAGTAAGGACTGGACTGGGGCTAGCTTAGTAGCAGAGTGTTTGCCTAACAGGTGTGAATTATATTCCCAGTACTTACAAATACATAAAATTAGGAGGTAGGGCTGCTACCTACTTCTGGGTAGAGAAGTAGATGGGTGATAAAAAGAATGGTGGGATATGTTAGGTAACAGGTAGGTGGTACATGGGTGTTGTTCAATGCATATCTCTTTCAACTTGGCTGCATGATTGAATGTTTTCCAAATGGCTCACCAAATTAAAATTGACTTCCTAGATCACATGCAAATAAGCCACAGCATCATGTCTGATATAGGAAGGTGCTCAACACCTAGTACCTATGCTATATGATTGTTAATTATGCTTCTCGTCTTTATTTTGAAGATTTATTTAATTGTATGTGTGTATGTATTAGTGCAGGTGCCTGTAGAGGCCAGAACTGTTGGATCCCCCTGGATACGGAGTCATAGGCAACTGTGAACCAGATGTGGGTGCTAGGAATTGAATTCGGGTTCTCTGGAAGAGCAGTACTCACTTTTAACCAATGAGCCTCTCCCTGGCCCTCTCACTTCTTTTTGAGAAGCAAATTTTATTTATTATTAATATTATCACTGTATGTGCATGAGTGTGGATATGTGTGTGCCATGGCATTGGTGTGAAGCTTAGGTGATGATTTTAGGACTTTTAGGAAATAAGTTTTCTCTTTCCACCACGAGAGCCTATGATCTAACTCAGGTTGCTTGAGGCTCCTGTGAGGGGCACTTCTAACCACCAAGTCATGTTACCAGCCTTCCTCCTCCACCCCGCTTTTCTCTTTCTTTTTTTTTCTTACAGATAGGGTCTTAGTAAGTACAAATGGCAAAGAACTCAGCATGTGGTTGAGTGTAACCTTGAACTCTTGATCTTCCTGTCTTCCTTTCCACATGTTAGGAGTGCAGGTGTATGTGTCACCATACCTGGCTTATGCAGTGATTGGATGGAACCTAGGGCCTTGTGCATTGGAGGCAAGCACTCCATCAACTAAGCTACATTCTCACTTAAAATTTTTTCCTTGTGTGTGGCAGTTATGTGTGTGAATATGTTCAAATGTATGAATATATGAAGGAATACATGCATGTACATGAAGTTGATGTCAAGCATCTTCCTCAAGCGTTTTCCACCTTTTATATTTTGGTAAGTTTTCTTGCTAAACCTAAGCTCGTCCAATGAGCCAAGTTGCTGGATAGTAGCAGGGATTACAGCTTTGATATGGGTGCTGGGGATCCAAACTCTGGTCCTCATGCTTTTATGGAAAGTACTTGAACTGATAAGCCATCTTTCTGACACTGCATCACTTCTATCCTTTCTTTCCAGTGCTGTTGATGGAGTTCAGGCTGCATGCATGCTAGGCAAGTAAGGGCTCTACCAGTAAGAGCACTTCATGTCACTTTGACCACTGACTATAAAATGCCCATATCACAAATACCCATTTGATGCCCCAGCAGAGACATTACTTCTTAGCCCTCCAGGAACTTGGTGTGCCACTGAGAACACTGAACTAGCATTCAGTCTGCAGACACAAATAGGTATCTGTTGTTTGCTCACTGGGCAGCTACTATGTGATGAGTAGCTGTTCACACAGCTCAGGAGAAATGGGAAAGAGAAACACTGGAGTCTAAGGCTGGGACTGCGTGTCAGGCGCTTGTCCCAGTGTCCAGAGCTGGAACTGGCTCAGCTCCAGCTGCTCCAGAGGTGAGGTTTCCCACAGCCACTTCCTTTTTGTTAGTCAGCACTCCTTGCCTACTCAGATATGCAAATAGTTTCTCAAAGTTCACAAGGAACCCATCCCCTGATTATTTCCCCCTAGGAAAATTGCCAGAAACTCATTTCAAGAGGATAGAATGAGAATTTTACCTTTCCCATTCACACAGCTCCAGAAACGCAGGCAGGGTGGCACAGCCTGTCCTCCCAACTGCCCCAGTCTACAGAGCAGGAAGCTCTCAGAATAACTGTCATTCCTTGTTTTTCTCACCAGCATAGCATCAAGTTCAAAGATAGACAGCTAACTGAGAATGCAATTACCAGAAACCAGGTCCAGATGAGCAGCACTTCCAAGTAGAGCGTGGCACAGCCCCTTATCGGGTAGCATACAGTCTGCCACCAGGGCAGATCTCATCTTCTCCTGCAGTGGTGACCACACTTATCTCTGCTTTGCTCTCAGAATGGCACATTTGCATAGCACATTGCATAATTTCCTCTTTGAAAACAGCCCTGTTTGGCATGAGTAAATAAAGTTACCTAATCCTGTAGTGAAGGGAAGAGTCCAGATTTCCAAGAAGAGATTGGAATGCCTGAGCTGGACTATCACACTTGGTGGGTGGCCTACCAGCCTTCTCACAGTTTTGACTGGAGCCTTTCAGGAGCCCTCTGAGATCTCATCTCTGAGCCCTCCAGAGGATAAGGTCAGGGTCTTGTTCACACTGCATTTTCTAGGTGAGGAAGAAACCTTCCCGCTCTGGGTAATCTTCTGAGCCTCAGATTCCTAAAGGGACACATGAAGACACACCTTCCTTTTTTCTTTCTTGAAGACAGAACTATATCTCTTTCTTTTTACATTTCCTCTTCTAGATATATTCTAAGACAAGAGTTCATGGACTGGAGTGGCAAGCATAGGACGTGTTTGTGGGATTGCCATGGAGTCTCAGGGAAGGCTGGAAAGAGTAGAACAGTGCCTAGCACAGAAGTGAACTTACCCAGCACGAGCAAGCAGATCTGGTGGGGACTACAGGAAGGGGGTCTGGGTCAGCAGCCCACTGAGCTACCTCCTAGGCTCTGTGGCCCCCATCAAGGCATGGCCTTTATAGGTGGGCTTTAGTTGGTTTCCTTGTTTCTCAAATTAAGAGGTTTGGACTAAACCACATGCCTATTTTCTGATGGGAAAGAATGTCTAAATTTCATACTAGGGACACATTTACGGCTGTTTGGCAGAAATTAGCTCTCAGAGTGAATGCTTACTGGCATAGCAGGCCGATTTTTAATTAGCTTGTGGGAATCCAGTACACTTCAAACATTAACAGTAAAATATGGGAGACCTCTGGTGGAGATAGCTCACACCTTTGGACTTATACAAAGGCTTCAGATTTCACAAACCAAATTTCCTGCTTTTTATTTCCAATTTCTGGTGTCGACAATGATTATCAATAAGCTTCTGGCACCAGAGCAGCACTTTCAGAGTGTGTGATATAAATTAGTATGGTTACTATAAACCCGACCTTACCAGCACTCCCCAGTACAATACCACAACCAGTCAGACGGCCTTTCAACTACCAAACTCTGCCTCCAGCATAATCAATACTGCCACGCTCATTTATTTTTATTCTGACTTTTTTCCCCCTTCTCTTAAAAATGAATTTGTTGGCTGGAGAGATGGTGCAGCAGTTAGGAGTTATTACTGCTCTTGCAGAGGAACCAAGTTTGATTCCTAGCACACATATGGTGGCTAATAACCATCTGTAACTCCAGTTCCAGGGGCTCTAACGTCCTCTTCTTCTAGCTTCCACAGGGAACGCATAGACATGGTGTGCAGACATATATGCAGGGAAAACACCCATACATAGAAAATAAAAATAAACACACCCTTTAAAAAAGAATTAAACAAGAAAGGGAACTTCATTCATTCATTCCTTTATTTTACTTTAGTCATGTGGCAAACTTGTCTCTTAGCTGAATTTGGGGACACATTCAGGAGACTGAGGCAGGAGAATTGAAAACTGGAGATCACCCTGAGCTACCTAGCAAGACCATGTCTCATATATACCTAAATAAACAGGGGATAAGAAAATGGCTCTGCTGGCCAAAGTGTTTGCTGTGAAAGCCTGCCAGCCTGAGTTCAATCTCAGAAACCCGTAAGAGCTAAGACGTGGTGGTATGCGTCTGGATTCCCAGCACTCCTACAGTGAGATGGGAGGAAGAGAGAGGAGAATGTGCTGGATGCTCTTGGGTCAGCTAGTCTGGAGCATACTGCCATGGCAGAAAACAAGAGACTGCCTCAACAAGGTGGATTTGAGAACAGAGACTGAGAAGTTGTGCGGACATGCCTGCATTCTCTTCTATATACATAAAATACACAAATACACTTTAAAAACAAATGAAGCTGGGAGATGGTGGAGCACACCTTTAATCCCAGCACTTGGGAGGCAGAGGCAGGTGGATCTATGAGTTCAAAGCCAACCTGGTCTACAGAGTGAGTTCTAGGCCAGCCAGGGCTACACAGAGAAACCCTGTCTTGGCGGGGGGTGGGTGGTGGTGGTGGTGGAGGGGTGGGCAGAGCCTGGGAGGCTGCTATGCAAGTTTAAGGATGAGATGCTGTATCTGTAATTCAAGCACTCCCGCAGGGCAAATTCCTGGGAGCTCCCAGGTCAGCAAGTCTGGCAGATAGTACCCAATGGTGAACAGTAAAACAGGCTGACTTGAGGTGGGAGCGAGGGCCTAGGTCCAAGGGTGTTCTGACCTCTACAGTGTCCACACTCACACACTCCAACATACATGCATACACACAAATGTTTAAAAAGTAAATAAATAAATTGGGAGCTACTGGGATGGCTAGGTGGGCAGAGGCACTCAAGGCACTCATAATGTTAGGGGCCTAAGTCTGGCTATGTAAAGGTGGAAGGAGAGGTCGTTTCTACAAAGTTGTCTTCTGACCGCCACAACCTTGCTGTGACATCCACAATAATAATAATTCAAAATAACAATGAAGAAAAACTTTGTCTATGATGTAAATGCATAGGAAGTTCTCATAAATGTGTGGGGAGAAGGGATGCCGGCTTTGGGTAAGGCACTGGTGGGCTGAGACTGAACACTTATTCCCTGTTCTCAGAGGCCAGAAGGAAGGAAAAGGGAGACACAGAGTGTGACTGTCAAGGACTGTGTAGGTGGAGACTCTCAGACCAGAGCGTAGATTTACTAGAATGTCAAAGTCATATGGCGGAGGGGTTGTGTGTCATGGGCTACAGGCAGGAGAAAACAAGGCAGGGCTGAGAAACTTGCCCTTCAGCAGGGCTGTGATATGTGGGTCTGTAGGATGTCAGTCAGGACAACTTACTAAAGCCACGTTAAGGAACACAAACAGACGCCCAAGAACTAGGGACTAGGAAAAATCATTATGGTAACTACAGACCCAGATTGGAGCTTACATGTGAAAGGGGGTTTACTGAAGATATGGGAAAAAAGAACAGGATTTCTTACCCATTCCATTGTTTATTAATCAATCAATTAACCATATCCTTACTGTATGTCTGCTATGGGCCCTCACGAAGCCACAATCTGCTGGGTACAGATAGCCCATAGGACAGGGCAGAGTAACTGTTAGCACGGAGAGGAGGTAGTGATTAGCTTAGCCTATTTAGAATCTTTCAAAGGGCCCTTGCAAATCCTGCAAATAGACCATTTTCAAAATCCTGTTCATTTGCAAAGGTGCACCCATGCCAATTTTAAATAAGTTACTGGCATATGTATATTTCATAGGGCACTGTGCTAAGCAATTTAAGCCATCCGAGCAGGAAAAGCAATTACCTGAATCTTACATATGAAAAAGCAGGGCAGTGACAGGACCAGCAACTGGCCTGAGATCCCGCTGGCCAAGATCACAATACTGTGATCTTCAGGAGGCTCAGTTCCAGGACCTCAGCAGGAAATGCCCACTGTAAGTTCAGGCCAAGTCCCTCCACGTATACTTCCAATCAAACCATTAGACCCTAATCCTGAAAGATTTGGTTGACCACACTAAGTCACATGAATCTGGAACTGCCAGGAAAAGGACATTTGGCTGCCTGTACTAAGAGATCATCTGCTTACAAAGTAAGAGCTGGGTGACTTCACTTTGGTCAGGTGGCATAAATATTACTCTTGCTAAATTCTTGGCAGTGGAAATATACCAGCTTGGAAAGAAAGGTTAGCTTAAAGGCAAGGAGGAAATTTGGGCATGACAGTGGGAGGGAATAATGGGTGACAAGAAAGCCTGGTTTCCATGTTGCCAAAGCTTCTTAAGATCTACAGCAACACTGAGCTGCCCATCCCACCCACCCCAATTCATGTGAGATTTTCCATCTTGGTGCACAGAAGCAGATCTATGGAGTTAGAATGTCGCAGATTTGAATTCGTTAGGCAATGAAAAGAGCTAGTCAAGTAGTCCCCAGGCAGTCAGTATAAGTTTCAGATGATGGACACTTGGGAGGGATATAGCTAGCAAGGGTGCTGGACTTGGTTGCTTAGCTTAATGAAGTCATGCTTAACTGAGCCCTAGGTGTAACCCTGGCTAGTTAAGAATCTGTTTCCACAGTCTCTGCTTCCTTCCACAGGCTGGAGGCTTTCACACAGTGCAGCTTTGGGACTCTACTTGCCACCCACCACTCGAGTTGGCAGAGGGTCAATGCCCAGTGGACAGCTCTGCATGTTTCACCCCACTCACAATGGTTGTGGGGAGTCTGCATCCTATGTCCTAGTGCCTGGGGAGGACCCTAGGGCTCAGCAAAGGTGAACACAGAGCTCACCCTTCAGTGAGGAAGGAGCTGGAATTCAGAGATTCCAAACCTTGTGCTATTCTTCTCTCCTGATCAAAATGCACTTCTAGACTATGCTGCTCAGCAGGGCTTTTTGCACAGACATAAATGCCCCACAAATGTGCTGGCTAATTTGAAGCTCCTAGCCTATGTGGCTATTTCAATTTCAATTAATTAAAATTAAATTTGAAATGCACTTCTAGGGTTCAGCGGGAAAGGGTGCTTACTGCCAAGCCTGACAACCTAAGAATAATCTCTGGAACCCACACAGACGAAGGAGGGAACTAATTCCCACAAGCTGTCCTCTGAGACACACACACACACACACACACAATTAAGTGTATGCAAAAACTGAACTTTTCCCCCACTACTGGGTAGCCACACGTGACTGCACTGGACTGTTTTCCCACTATTGGATAACCACACGTGACTGCACTGGACTTGAAATGTGGCTAACACAACTGAGCAATAGAATTTTAATTCTGCCTTCATTTTCATTAATTTAAGTTTTGATAACAGGATCTGTTTCTTCCTCTTATTCCAGGACACAGAATGGCCAGAATGTGGCTTCAGAAGAGCTCACTGACAAAACCCCAGTAAACAGGGAGGTAGCACTTCACCCAAAGGTCTGATGGACCACTTCAGCATCCTCATGCAGGGAGTTAATTACAACAACCCTGAACTCAGTCCTATGAGTCAGCACTCTTTGCCATTAATGCTTTAGGTAAAGGAGGATATAAAATAATAGGCCAGGGAAACAAATTAAGCTAAGCCTTTAAAAATATTTCTGATACATCAAACTCAAATGAAAGGTTAACACACACAATGGAAATATTAAAAGGCATTTATAGAGGCCCTCAGAACACAGGGAGAGAACACTTAGAATCTGTCAGGGATGAGGAGACTGATTAAATCTTGAAGATGAGGTAGTTGGTGAGTGATGAGAGGCGTTTACTCACAGCTGAGAATTTAAATCAGAAAAACAGCTTCTAGTTACTCACCCAGACACTGGGAACATAGCTGATGTCCACCAAAAGGGAAGTCTTTAAGCTAGGCTGGCCATCCTTGAACCCCTAAGCTCATTGCAGAATTACATGCTAATGACATACCCATAGGTAGGTATAGAGAGGCAGTTCCAGGAGATCTATGCTCAGCAAGTGGGGTTCAATGAGGAAAAACTTACAGATAAAAGGGAAACTAAGTCATAGCAGATGCTCTCAACAGAACACTATATAGTTGTTTTCTGCTTGTTGGTTTTGTAATACTAGGGTGTTGAACTCAAGCACTCTATCACTGGGCTATACCCTCAACTTCATAGTTTGGTTTTGAAAAATGACAGGAACTGGAGAAGCCATAGCTCAGCAGTTAAGAATCAGAGGACATGAGTCTGATTCCTCATGCATACACTGAATGGCTCATAACTGCCTGTGATTCCAGTTCCAGGGGGCCTGACATGTGATGTAGGGACTTGCACACTCATGCTGCACATATATACAACCAGGAATACACATATACACATAAAGCAAATAAATGCTGGGTGTGGTGATGGACACATTGAATCCCAGTACTTAGGTATATTCTGTGAGTTCAAGGTCAGCCCAGGCTATAAAGTGAGACCCTGTCCAGAAAGAAAACAAAAGGCTTTGAAACAGTGCTGCTATAGTTGTACCAGCTGCACCAATTATTTGATATCCTCCTTAGGCTACATCCCCACTTTTGCCTTTTTTGGTGTTTTTAAATGTCTGTGTATGTGTGTATCTATGTGAATGTATGCCAGGTACATGTGTCTATGTCAATGTATGTGCAGATACCCATGAAGGTCATAACAGAATGTTGGCTACCTTGGAGCTGGAGCTATAGCTATAGCTGGAACACCTGATGTAGGTGCTGGGACCTGAACTTAAGTCCTCTGGAAGGGCACCACATGCTATTAATCCCCGAGTCATCTTTCCAGTCAACTTGAATTATTTAAAAGGACACTTTGTACTATTTATATAATTGTAAAATTATCATCATCTGTCAACAGACTTAACTGGGCACAGAGGCAAAATATTTCATATATGCGCCAACAAAACCTGCCTTAGGTACCATGCTCTATAAAGTTTGGCAGAGCAGGTGGGCCAGTGATGAGGTTGGGTGCACACAGGCCTTATGGGGAACAATGAAGATTACAGAATGGCAAGGATTAAGTGAAAAATGACCTCCTGGCTATTGTGAGGTTATGGCAGGGTTACAAGTATCTCTTTGAAAAAAAATACTGGTCTCTTTTTCTTATATTTCTACAATGAACGGATAAATACTGTAGTTTAGAAAAATGTCAGTGGTCCTGATTTCTCCCATAGGGCAGTGTGTTTCTTGGTCTAGGGCTTTGGGTGGAAACAACCCATATGTAATCGTGGTGTGGGGGAGCAGGGAGGAGGGTGTGCACAGTGAAAGGCAGCAAAGGCTCTGTGTGTGATGGTTACATCTCTGGCCCTGCTTGTAGCTCTTCTCTTTTTCAGCTACCCAGAAAGCTGTGGCAGAGCTGCCAATTTCCCAGCCTCTTTCCCTCTGACAGTCTCTGCCCTGCATACAGCAAGCTGTTCGGGACAAAAATGCCAAGGTGGGAGTTAGAGCCAGAACCCGTGCCATGTGGACAGTCTGGGGTTAAGGACTTCACAGTTTGATCTCCAATCTCATTTCTGAGACAGGGTCTCCTAAATCCAAGGCTAGCCTAGAACTCTCTATGTCACAGAGGATGACCTTGAAGTGATTCTCCTGCCTTCACCTCCCAGTGTGCTGGGCTAGCTATATACTGACAAGCTTGGTTTAAGTGGAGCTGGAGATAGAGCCCAAGGTTCCATGTGAGCTAGCCCATCCTGTTTCTTGTTCACTTTCTACTTTCCTTCTTTTTGTGTAACCTTTCCTATCTGACTTCTCTGTTCTTTAAACACGACCTAGAAAAGGCAGGCTTTCCACCTTCCATAATATTACCGCCCACTTTTTCCTGCTACTTATACCAAAGATCCCAAACTTACACACTTGAAACAGAGTGTCATTTCAAAGATTACCCACTTACAAAAAAAAAAGCAAGTGTTCAAAGAAGAAACAAGTCATGGAAAATGTGACTTTCTGCTTCCTCACACCTCCCCCGAAGAAAGTAGATACTTCAAAGACATCCCCAGTTCTGAGGGAGCCAAGAACTATCAAAGGTTAAAGACTGTGCTGGGCTCATCACTGCCAGACAACTTTTTCCATTATGTACTCTGAGGGCCATGGCTCCTTTAAGTCAGCCCCCACTTCTTCCTAATAATGATAACTTGATTCATTCTACAGACTTTATTGATTTCCATGTGATTCATGTAAAATTCATGGCTATTGTGCAAAGCTATTTTTTCACATTTGAGTTACAGTATGAACTATATAGTAGAAATGGGAGCGCAAAGAGAGGGGTAGGGTATGCGCTGTGTGTGTGTGTGTGTGTGTGTGTGTGTGTGTAGTTTGGGCAGAGAGTGCCCAAGCAGGTGTGCAAGGCCCCTAAGAAAATAATTGGAAGGGTTTCTTTTCTAAAGAACTCACATGCAAAAGGGCCACATGAGGTCACTTCTTAAGAAGGGAACTGCCTGGTGTGGGCGAGGCAGATCTGCAAGGCCTCTGCTTCAGACTATGAGGTCTCCCATAAGAGCAGCTGGAGCCTTCAAGATCCGTTAGGCCACAGAGCCCAGTGCCTCCTCCCACAGCTGTGCACCTGGGGATGGAGCAGGCGCTGCCTCCAGACTTACTGTAATCACACTTGAGGCCTGGAAACTTGGCAGGCTGGGCCTCCTGCCACTGTTAAGAGGAAGGTTCTGGGTCTGGCCTTTGGAACCCCTGACTCATGCCACCTTTCCATTGCCCTCTGAGGCCTGAGCCTGCATTTTCTGTCACCTAAAACTGACACAGCAAGGTGGCTCATTAAGGTAGATGTGGCTACAGCCCTGCAGAGCTAGCAAGAGCCCTGGGGAAAGGCTGAAACAGGGCATTGCTGACAAGCGGGCAGCCTTATTCACGATGGCTGCTAACACATACAAAAGAAATAAACTCCTCCAGTTCCCGGGTGGGTACGGTGGGAACAGCCTTCACCCAAAGGTTCTTACCACACCTTCCAGGTAGCACCAGCCTGCAGACTGTCACTGTCATATCAGGGTTGGGGCACTGATCCCGGTCCAGCAAGGAGAGTGTGTCCCACAAGCTACCACTTCTAGTCCTACCCTACTCACCCTGACCTAGCTGTGGCAGTGGGCTTTCTGGAGGGGCTGCAGACATCCTTGCCTTGCCTTAAGGGAGTCTCCATTCTACACTGTCATGATCCCTTTGCCTTGGTACCCCTGCCCCAGCCCCATCACTTTATTTCAAAAGGTATTTATTTGGATATGAGGGGAATGTGCCCATCACTGCTCACCTCCAACAAAGGAAAGCAGAAGAGAAAGACACCAGTATGTTTGGTAAATCAGGCATGGCCACACATACCTGTAACATCTGTCACCTAGCATAAACATCAAGAGTTTGAGGCCAGCCTGGCTATATAGGGATATTTTGTCTCACAAACAAAGAAACATAAAACAAAGCAACAAAAACACTGTTATGGCCAAGTATGCCCTCTGGCCTGCCAAAATGTGCTCACGCCAGGCTCACTGTGAGGGACTGAGGTAGGAGAGAAAGACAGGGAGAATCAAGGGGACATGGGAATGGAAAGAAGCCCTTAGTCCAGGGTCCGTTACATTTTATTTATTGTGTCTATGCGTATGTGTGAAAACACGTGTGCTACAGGGTGTGTGGAAATCAGAGAGCAATGAGTGGGAGTTGGTTCTCTCCTTTCACCATGATGGCTCTAGAACCACACTCTGATCATCAGGCTTGGCAGCCAGTGTCTTTACTCCCTGAGCTCTCTCCCTAGCTAATCCTCCAGAATCTAGCTGGGAGTCAGAAACTTCCATCCAAAGGTCTACAGAAATAGCGCCTGTCTTCCTAAAGACACAGCAAATCAATGGCACCAACTAAAATCACCTAGGGCCAAAATGAGGGTGGCCTTGAGTTTAATTGTGCTTGTACTTGTCCCTCCTCTCTAAGTCTTAAACAATGCACCTCATAAAAACCACTCCACACATTTCACTTTCAAAAGGAAATCCTTAAGCTAAGACAAATGACTAACTCATATGTGATTTTTACATAATAATAAAGGTCCAACTTTCCAGCTTTGTTTAATCATTAAACATTGTTCTAAATGACTCCCTTTGAACAAGGTAACTTAAAGAGTCACGTACTTTTGTGTTCATTGTAAATACATCTAAGTGTGACTCTCTCAAGAAGCCTGCTCCTGTGTCTTGGATGTGTATCACAATTTTCCTAAAATTCCTTCCCCCACAGTTTTTAAGTATGCACTTTCCCTTATCTTAATAATGCTGCTTTACTTTAGATTGTCCTGCAAGTCCTTTCTGTGGGTAGTCAAGGGTCTGGTTTTACTGAGCAGAATTCCTCAGGCTGCTGGTGGCAGTACTGAGTTGTGTCTCTCTGCCACAGCTGACAAGAGCAATCGACAGGTGTGCCTATTAACTTGGCTCAGCTGACGTGGGAGTCTCTATCTTCCTGGTTTCCATCCTGTCTTCTCCTCTGTTCTCTTCCTCCTCACTGCTGTGCAGAGCAGGTCTAACTGGGGCTAGCAAGGCTGTAAAGGGATGAGGAGGAAGCAGGCATGGATGCTCAGAAGGGGACTCACGGATGGGTCTGAAGGGATGGCCCAATTGAAGATGGTTCTCTATTGGGCTCCTCTCTGTTTCATAGAGATCTCAAGTTGAATAAGGCAGGGTGGAGGAACTTCCAATCTCCTGATTCCTCCCTGCACTAGCCTGAGGACCCCATGATGATGACAGCATGGCAGCTGCATGTATCAAGGATTATATATTGTGAACCTTTAGCATAAAGTAATTTAGTTTCCACAACCACCTTGTTTTGTAGATGAGGCAACTGAGGCCGGCAGAGTTCCAGAGACACCCGGGGCCATACAGCTAGTGGCCTTGGTACTCAAAGCTCTAACACTCTGATGTGGGAGCTTCTTCTCTCACCATGATGCCAAGGACCAGAAGGAAGGTGGAACAGAGAATGAGAGCTTTGGAGGATAGGAACTGAGGACAACTATGTTCAAATTTGCATTTGCAAAATGACTTTCAGGAAATTTCTGGATACTTATGCCAGAGGATGGGATGAATATGTAGGCAAAGAGTTGATCTTCCCTGGATATGGAGGGCTCTCCTACCTGTTAGGCCCAAGCAGACCCTGAAGAGAAGGAGGGCAGCTGGTAGAGAAAGAAGCCTATGCCAAAACAAGCCCANAGAGAGAGAGAGAGAGAGAGAGAGAGAGAGAGAGAGAGAGAGAGAGATGAAGTCCCCCACACCAGCCCCAGGGTATCAGAGACCTGTGTTCAGGCCCAGTTAGGTGAGCATAGCTGGCACTAATCCCTACCACTTTTATCTGCCTCTTTGCCAGTGCCCTTCTCTGTTTGGCAGTGCTCTAAGGTGGGGAGTCTAAGACTCCAGGAGGGTGAGGGAAGGAAGCTGCTGGGGGCACACAGCTCCACCGCCCCCCAGTGGTCAGCATGCTGCCACTGACTAAGCCTGTGAGCTATTGAAAGCCTCAGCAACTTGCCTTTCACTCTGTGAAATAAGTGACATCTTTCTCAACACCCGTTATCAATCTCTGACTGCTTTTAATAGAACCAGTTCACAGTGTGTGGGGGTAGGATATAAACAGAGGGAAAACTGCTTGCCTCAGGTCTTTACAGAGAGAGGAGGTGGGGGCTTTAAAAGCACACTGCACCAGGGCTGCAGTTTCTCAGGGGGCTGGGGAGAGGGATTACTGGAAGACATGTAGCAGTAAATGGTGCACTATGGAGACTGAGCTCCATGGCAGTACCCCATACTTGTTAACATCACATTTTGCTGCCCAAGGACATGTGTCACAGAGGACTGTGGTTCGTCTTCCTGTGGTCCCCTCTCTGACTGGTCCCTGAAGCGGATCCAGAGAATGCACAAACACAGCAAGGGATAAACTGCTCCCCAGTTTTCCCTCAAGCCAGGATTTTCAAAGGGCTCTTGAAGCTTAGTCCTCCGAGGCAAGTCCCCCTCATGCAGCTCTTCTGAGGAACTGGAATCATGCAGATGAAGCACTATTTGATGCAACGGAGTGTTTGTCAGGGATCTAAGGAACATTGCAAGCATGTTCCTAGATGATTTTAAAATAAACACTGACAGGATGGAAGATTGGGAACGTCTAAACAGCCACTCTGAGCGTAAANTAAAGGAGGGTGGAGGGCTGAGTGACTGCAGCTGTGTGGCTTCTACACGTGTGTGTGTGTGTGACGGAGGTAGAACTCCCAACTGCAGGAAGCCTTTCCCAGCATCTCTTTGATGGGAAGAACAAAGCAGCTAAGGGCCAACTGGCTTAGAGTAGGGGTCTGGCAGCCATGCAGGGGGCTGTGTCCTATGCCACTTGCCAAATGACCTTGGTCTTCTGACTGATCCCATTCCCTGAGCTAGGAACCTTCTCCAGGCCACCTGGTCCTTACAAGAGAGAAGCACCCTGGCTGCTCCTGACCAGTAACAAGGCCTTCAAGTTGAGGACAGTTAGATGGAAACTGTTTTTCTCTGTGACACAGATGACAAAGGTGGCCAGTGGCCAGTGTTTTTCATGATAAGAGATTTCATTAATATCACTAGATCTAACTTAGTCCAGCACTTGCTAGGGTTAGGTGATGAACCCTGTGCACTAAACCACTGTGCTGGAATAAAACTGCTCACAGTGCTGACACTCAGGGTCCTCTGAGAGGTGAATGACCAGATTCAGTACAGTGCTCATGTTCATGCTACTTGCACACTGGACATCAGACTCTGGGCACTTCCACTGAATGCAGTAAAGTATAATAAACTCCACCCATGTCCCCAACTCAGGAAAGCCCCCATTCAAACTGCCAAAACCAAACTGCAGAACAAGATGAATACAGTCCCAATTGTATAAAAATGGCAGTCATTCAATGGGTCAATATTTACTGAGTAGCAAATAAGAACCAGGCCCATGTCAAGGAGAGACAAGCAGACTAGGTCTCTGTAGGAAGACAGGTGTGAGTGTATGCAGGTACAAGGGGCAGGGAACTGTCAGGGTGCATGCCCCAGAATAGACTGGAGAGAGCACTGGGCAGGGAAGATGACATTCACTTTTTACCAGACTATGCATAATTTTAGCCTTTTACAAAGCAAATTTGTTCAGCTATTATTTGGTAGTTAAACATGTATACAGCAAAGAGAAGCCATGGAGCAGACGAAGTGGCAGAATTCCAACTCACAACACCAGGATGGGCTTCTACTCTTGTGTAAAGAGTGAGGTGCTCTTAGAAGTGAGCCAGTTTTCCAGCCACTGTCAGGGGTGTCGATCTGGCATCATTTCTACTCTTTGAGAACAATATTGTAGAAGGCCTACTAGCAATCCAAGTACACCCTGGAGGAGGTTGGCCCATGGCTCAGGGTTGTGGATATTTTCATGTCTGAGGCTACACCTAAAAGAACACAAAAATTCAGTTATACTGGGAATGCCGAGCTCTCGCAGTCTCTCTTCCTTAGGTGGCAGACGCAGTGGAGAAGCTGAGGCCTCTTGAAGCAGCATTCTCTGGGGGCAGGATTGCTCTGGGTCTCCTTTTTACTGGAAAAGTTTTCCCTTAAGCTAGAAGAGGATCCTGAAGTCTGGACCCAGAACATCAGCCTGTGCCTGGGAGCAGAAACCCTCCTGGCTTTCATTTCTGGCCAAGGACATCTGATGTCACCAGAGTTTGTCATAAGGAGGGCAGGGGTACTGGGGAACCAGGCAATCTTGAGGTCTCTGGCTGTCCCTGCCTGTCTTAGCTGTGTGCTGTTGAAATGAGAGCCTGCAACATCTCAGAACCTTGGGCCTCCAAATCTAACCCACTAGGCTGCTTCCCAAGTAGGAGGGTTGCGAATGAAGGTGTCCATGTTCTGAAACACAGAGCAGGGCAGCACTGCACAATTGTGATCACTTCCTTTTCTGGGCAGACAGCACATAGCTGGTAAGAAAATTTCACAGTATGTTCTATAAGGGTTGAGGTTTGAAAGCCCCTTGGGTCTCCCCAAGGTTCCCTCAGTGAGAGTTCCGTCTCACCAGCTTCTTGCCCAAACTTTCCTCCCATCCATCTATTTCATGTGGCACCCTTACCTCAAGTGACTTAGCCAAGACTTCCTGTTGGCCTCTGTGTACCCATGTCAAAAGAGTTTATTAACAAATTCAGACTGTCAGCCTGGCCACAGCCAGGTAGGAAGTTGACCTTTTCCATCTCTAGCCCCAGGAATGGTGCTATTTGTTTCTATCTGGTTCCTGCCTCCTGGGTCATTGATGGGAAATGTGTAGAAACTTTTTTTTTCATAGGAATTTAACTATGTACTTCTGGCTGTGCTGGAACTCCCTACGTAGACCAGGCTGGCCTCGAACTTAGAGATCCACCTGCCTCTGCCTCCCAAGTGCTGGGATTAAAGGTGTGCACTACTATGCTCTGAAATATATAACTTTCTTAACTGGCCAAAAGCACCTGGGGCTGAATCCTACTATTACTCATACATGGGGCTTCAACAAGTCTGCTAATGTGCAGTTCATTTAACAAAATCTACCCATGATTACATCTATAGGCCACAAGAATCAATTCACTTAGATTCATTTCAATAAAACAAAGTGACACTACTGCATATTAAATGTTTTGTTTTGTTTTGCTTTTTGAGACAGGGTTTCTCTATGTATCTCTGGCTGTCCTGGAACCCACTCTGCAGACCAGGATGGCCTCAAACTCACAGAGATCCACCTACCTCTGCCTCCCTGAGGGCTGGGGTTAAAGGCATGTGCCACCACCACCCGGCTTAAATGTTCTTAAGACCATGTCATTACCCTTCTGTCATAAGATAACAGTCACAGCTGGGCTCTAGGAGGCAGGGCTTCCTCCTGGCCATTAGAATGAGCCCTCTTCTCAGAACCAGCTGAGCCCTGTGGACTGGCAGGGAACCTGTGATGACTAACAAGTACATAGACTTTAAGTGCCTGCTGACACCAGCGATGATACAAGATGGCACAAATGTGAATGACTTTAGATTTTATGACAGTCTGCATTTAGTTTCCCACAATGTCATGGTTATAGTTTAGGATGGGCTAACCTACCTATCTTGTCCTAAGGGAGGGGGAAAACCCGAATAAATGCAACGCAAAATATTAAACACATAATGACAATGACACAGTGGTTCTCAGCCATGGCAGACATCTCAAAGGTGGGCTTCTAAGGCCTCTGTGGGGCTCCTGGGTACCTAGGTGTGCAAAGACTGTGAATCAGGAAGAGGAAGGGGCAATACTGAGTTCATAGACACAGGCTAAAAAGGCAGACCCTGGGCCATCTCTTCTAGGTAGTGAGTGAGTGGAATGACTTGGCTTCAGCCACCACCACCTGAACCTTCACATGGTAGCTGTCTTTAAGGGGGAAACTGACTATGAGCTGGTAGCCCACACAGGTCCGTACTACAGTGGGCATGAGTCAGACACCATGGACAATGTCAGTGGATCTTCAGTGACCACCACCCCACACACACACCAGTGAGCAGAAAGTGACAGATCAGGTTAGATCACTTGCTCATGTCATGAATAGAACTTATCCTAAGTGTGAGCAAGGGACTGCTTTTCAGGCCTGGTCCTTGGATTGGAGCTTATGTGCAGATCCCAGAACCCAAGGCCTTTAACATTTCTTTGGGGTAAGTATCACCCAAAGCAAGCCCAACCCTGACAATAATAGTAACTCAGGTTTGCCATACATAGTACCCATGCTTTCTGTATCTGGTTCCACTTTATCCTCATAGCCTCCCTGGTGAGCAGCTGTTACTTATGGTTTTCCCCTACTTGCCAGAGGACTGGAAGCCTGAGATATAGCAGGTCACTTCCCATGAGTATAAAGACAACATGTGGCAGAGGGCACCCAGGTTACTGTTTCTAAAGCTCTGGGTGAGCTCCTGAGCCTAACCTAGTTCTACAATCCAACAGTGCAGCCCTCTAATCCATGTTCCCGCTTCTTCGGCTGCCCACTTTTTTTGAATTATTGACAAGGAGACTAGCAATTCCTAAGCTCAAGGGTTATTTATGGGCTTTGCCTCTTGTGCTGGTCAGTGGCAGTGATGGTTTAGAGACATGAAGCATTTGCTGATCAACCTTTGCCCTGGACAAATGAGCCTGCCCAGAGTTTGTGTAATGCCCTGAAATCAGTCAAGGTCAAATGTTTTGCATTCTCCCCTCCCTTTTAGTTCTAGTGTTTGCTCCTCAGATTTCTTCATGCTTTGAGATGGGGACCAGCTGCAGAGCTGAGAGGCTGACAGAGGACAGGCTTGGAATCACCATCCAGGCACTTTCCCAAGTCTTGACCCTTGGTAAAGCCACCAGAACACACCTGCCCTGGAGCTGATGCACAGGAACTGGAGCATAGTGCTCAGTTTTTCTGCTTTCCCTGCTGCAGACCCAGAGCCAGGTACTGCAGAGCCGGCGGAGTCTCCACCAGGTCCACCCTTGAGTGGCAGGGCGAGTGAAGCTCTTTCTGGCCATGTGGGACATGAGAGGAATCAGGAAGTAAACCCACTGGGCAAAGCCACTGAGAGTTCAAGATGAAACAGACATACATGACAAACAGACCCAACCTGACCCTATGGAGCATGGCGCAGAGTCCTATATACCTTGTGACAAGGTAACTTCCGACCAACAAACGAGGCTATTCTTGGCTGGAGACTATCCCCTGACGAGAGCTTTACCAAACGTGACACTGTTCTAAATACCCCAGAAGCCTCATCTTGCTAATCTCCTTTAGGGTCTTCTGTTGGATCACGACATTTTGTTATCCTTACTGCACACTTGCAGAAAAAGATGAGGGGTGGCCAAACTGCAAGGTGAGTGCAAGGCCAGGAACTGGCTGGGTATCTCTGTGGTTTCCAGGATGTGGTCCCCAACCTGAGCCCATATTCTTTCTTTGCTGTCAGGAAAACCATCCCACCATGGTCAGACAAACCATAGATGTGTCTGTCCTCCTGACCATCCAATTAAGGCCCACAGAGGGAAAATAAGGCTGCCAGAGTTTGTCCTGACATCCTGGGTTTAAAAGCCTCTTCCATCATCCTCCTGGGACATAGATTTGTGGCCTCACTTACAGATGGCTCCTGGCTGAGAAGGTTATCTGAGAAATGTCGTAGCCCTTTAGAGGATGACAGAGCTTTGTGGAAGTAGAGTCTGGGAGCCGGCTCTCTCCATAACCCCTAATAAAGGCCTCTACTCTCCCTGCATGAAGCCTGCTGATTTATGCACAGGGCCAAGGGGAAGCCTCCCCAAACAGGATCATGACTTATTCTGGAAGATGCACAGCCATCTGGCCATGGGCCTTTTCTGCCTCCAGGACTGACAGCAATGCATTAATTTTCCTCGAGGTAATCACCACCCAGCTCAGCCACTTCTTCCTCAGCAGCATCTATTTGAGGTGCCAGCTGAGGACATACCTGCTGAGGAAATGAAAGAGGCACTGGGTGGAGGGCAAGTGATTTACTCCACACAGCGATGCAGGAGACTCACACAGCCAGTGAATGCAGAAGAGTAATGTAGGCCCTTAAATACAGTCTTGGAGTCCTTCCAACTGCTCAGTGAGGAACAAGGCTGACTCATGTGGCTATTATGTCAGATGTGGGTCAGAATGGCCAGGTCCCCAGGCATGCCCTTGGGGTCTCTGTTCTGAAATAAGGTTGACATCTCATTTTACAGGCTGAGTCCCTAATGCACGTTCTCATTTCTATTCATTCACCTACTCTACTGGCGGGGATTCAACTGTGGACAGGAGTCAGGGTTTCTGCCTCCAAGTACCTTAGCACCTTTGTAAATCAAACAAATAGAGACTCCAAAACAGAGAAAAATATTCAGCTAAGAATGTTGAGAGAAGACTAGACTAGAGTCTGGTAATCAGAAAAGGTCTTTCTGGGAAATGACCTACCCAGAGCTGGAGGCGGTCAGGAAGTCAGCTATGCACAGATCCCTCAGGGCCCTGCTCAGGCCTTTACCCTGCTAACAAATATGGATCACTACAATAAGCAAGGGAACTTGAGGGTGGCCGTGACTGCCAACATAGGCAAGGCTATGTGTGTGGCCCCCACCATTCTTTCTTCATAAGGCAGCCCTCTCAGAATTCTTGGCTGGCCTTACCTGATGTCTTTCTGGGGCAGGCAGGCAAGAGACTGGGAGGAGAGATTGGCCCAGCGGAGAGAGGACTAGTACAGGTTGGCTATTCTAGGGCTCTAGCCCCATTTTAACTAGGCACTTGGTAGAAATAAGGCTCAAGTGGACAAT
This sequence comes from Bramus lutescens, assembly GCA_001685075.1. Taxonomy (NCBI): domain Eukaryota; kingdom Metazoa; phylum Chordata; class Mammalia; order Rodentia; family Cricetidae; genus Bramus; species Bramus lutescens. Next base: position 194,536 of record LOEQ01001219.1, read on the forward strand.
GGCTTTGTGATGTGGGCATGGAATGAAAGGTAGTAAGATCAAGGGCTAACAGGCCTGGGGTCAGGTGAGTTGTGGGTGAAGGGCACCTCTTATCTCCCATTCTCATCCATTTGGCTAGTTTTGGGGCTTCAGGACTTTGCAGAGCCTCTGACCTGGCTTACCAGGGGGCTTGCTATTGCAGGGCTGGGACAGGAAGCACAAACAGAAAGTTCTGCTGGAGAAAAGCTTCAACTTGGCTGCATCCCTGAGTTTCTAACTGAGTGGGGAGTCATGGATACATAGTCAGCTGTCTATCTCTGACAGTCTGCAATGCTAAATATAACCTCCTACCTACACACAACCAAAAGGCAAAACTAGAATATGGATTCACCAAATATGAAAGTTGGACCTTTATGGCTGGGACACAAGGGATTGTTACTCTGGCCACTACTGATTCAGGTCTTGGGAGAAAGTATCCCTTTCTGTCAGGAGGCAAAGGAGGCTATAGGGAGACGGCGCAGAAGTAAGCCTGCTTGTCTCTATCCCCAGAGCCCTTGGCTGCCCTTGTACATACCTAATTCCAAGTTCACCAATAAGCCCTTTGGGACTTAATCTTGTCAAGTCTGACTTTTTTTTTNGGTCTTGTTTTTTGGGATAGGATTTGTCTGTGCAGCCTTGGCTGTCCTGGAACTCACTCTATAGACCAGGCTGGTCCCAAACTCGCAGAGATCCACCTACCTCTGCTTCCTCAGTGCTGGGATTACACCACCACCAAGCTCAAGTCTCATTTTTAATCTGCAGGTATTTTTCCCATTTGTTTTGGTGTTTGGGGACTGATCCAGGACTTTGTACATGTTAAGCACATGCTCTACCACTGAGCTACACATTTAGGCCTCTCAACCCTTAGCTTTTAAACATAACTGTATTCTGGTCTAGTGTTGGGGACAGACTGACACTTGTTTTCAAGAAAAAATACTTTCTTCATAGCAGGAAGAAAAGTGAAATACTGGACTTGGGTTTCCTGGAAAGAGGCAGTCTTGGGGATGTGGCAGCCCCTGAAAAGCTCTAGCCTGGCCCTACAAAGCAGAGTAACCATTAGCAAGTAGACCTGGGTTTGCAGGTGTGTATGTACATACACGTGAATGTGTAAACCAGAGATCAACACTCTTCAACTGCTTTTCTACCTTGCCTTTTGAGACAAGGTTACTTACTGGTTTGGTTAAGGTGGCTGACCAGCAAGCCCCAAACATCGTTTTCCTCCCTTCCCAGAACTGGTGGGATTGTAGGCATGCACCACTGTGCTCTGTATTCTACACAGGTGCTGGAGGTCAGCACACGGCAAGTACTTTATCAACTGAGTGCTCTACTCAGCCCGGGTCTGAATTTCTACTAAGCAAATTACTCTGACTCCTCGTATGTGTTTGTGTGCATGTGCTCTCTCTCTCTTTGAGAGAGAGAGAGAGAGAGAGAGAGAGACTCTCTCTTTCTCTCTCTCTTCCCCCCTCCCCCCATTTGTGTGTGATACTCACAGGCCAGTATCTAAGGTAAATGTGGATTTTTTTTTAAAAAAAGAGCTGTCAAAATTGAGGGGGATAGTTACAGATTTTGACAAACTTTCCATCTGTGGACATACTTAAGGCCCAAATCAGAATGCTTTATCATGGTCAACAATGTCCTCATTTCTTGAGAAACAAACCAAAATGCCCTGTCACATTGGATTTCATCTTAAATTTGAACCACTCGAGTCAGACACTAACATTCTACAGCAGACCCATGAATGACTGGAACTCTAATCCTTCCCTGGAGAAAAGCTCCTTTCAAAACCTAACACGGGCTTTGTTTAAAATTCCTCTTGCCCACTTCGGCTCTCAGAGTTCTACTGACCTCTGGCTCAGGACGGTTGGCTTAGATTTAAGGGCATGAGAAGGAAAGTGTTGGCCAGTCCTGTAGCTAGATGACTCACTTGAGTGCCTGGTCTAGGAGGGTTGTGTGGCGATGGAAGAAGAGATATAAGTCTTGTATGAAGGGCAAGAAGGCAAGGGGAGTTTGGGAGGTGGGGCGAGCTGCCTGAGAGAACCCTGATGATAGGAAGCATGTGAGCAGACTGGAACGGGGATTGGGCGACAGAGACAGACAAGCAGGCAAGGTGACACTGAGTGCTGAAGCCCGAGGGAGGTACAGTCCAAGGGGAGGAAGGAGTTCAGGAAAGAATTACAGCTGGAAACTGCAAAGCAGAAGAGTCCAAACCAAAGGCCTCGGAGCCTGCCAGGTAGATCTCAGTCCAGCAAGAGGCCATCTGCCGACGTCCTGGTTGAGGTGGAGCCAAGGTCACATAACCCCAGAGCATCTCCTAGCTAACATCCTTGCTTGTTTACCTGCCACCCAATCTCAGGGGCTCCTCGGGTATAGTACATTACAGAGAGCCCTGAAAGCTGTCTGTTTTCATATCCCTGCAGGATGAAGTAATGGCTCCCAAAGCCTAATGTTCTACTCCCTGGAATTTGAGAGCAGGGAATCTTCAAATGGGACTCCACAAGCATGAGAAACATAGAAACTTTGGAATTGGGAGATTATTTTGGGATTGCTAAAGTAAGTCCAATATAATTAGAAGAAATCCTTAAGAGTGGTCAGAGAAAGGGAAAACCTGCCATTGTTGGCTCTGAAGATGGAAGAAGCGGACTCTAAAATCTAGTCAGGGACAGAGGGCTCTCAGAAAGGAGCCATGCTGGGATTTGAGCCTAGTTGAGACCCACACTGTTCTTAGGACCTCAGAGCTAGAGGATACCCAAGTTTGCATAAATTCGATAGGTCAGCCATCAAAGTCTAACCACCTGGTATTCTGGACTGGACCAGTGACACCAGCCCCATAGCCTTGAGACTTGACTTTGGATGACTTACTGACTGCAGGCCCTCACCTGGGCTGCCTACCTGGTAAACAATTATAAGAATATACTGGATTCAAGAATTCAGGCTCTCAATCATTTCTTGTTCTTTTCTTTGGCAAAGGTTTAATATACTATCCCCCATCTTTCCTGGGGCATCTAAATCCATCTTTGAATGGGTCTTTCTTCTGCTGGATGTCGCCAGCTATATAGAGAGGGTTGGGCTGATGATTTTTTGTTGTCTTTGATACCTTGCCCAGAGTCACAACTTAGCCAGTGGTAGATGGGTGGCTCATTAGTGCATGAGTGGAGGATAGGGGAGTCCTAGTCCAGAGCACAGAGTCTATGCTGATCTGTGCCGAGTACTGCCTCCCCTCCCCCAGTACAGCATGACATTGAGTAAAACCTTGAGCATCTCTGTTTTAGCATCCTCATCTATAAAAGGTGAGGATGACAGGAACTACTTGGCTAGCCTGTAGGGTCCAATGAGTTAAGCTGTCTGAAACATTGCTAGCAGTATCTGGCCCTAGGAAAAGGTCACTAGGCAGTATCTTTGATCATTACTGTTTCATACAGCAAGAGGACAGGGAGAGAAGCAGCTGAAGCCAGGGGACTGGGAGACCTCAGGAAAATACCAGTAACAGGTCCACATAAATCTAGCTCAAAACCTCTTGCTGTATACTTCTTGAGGCTCACATTTCTGCCTCTGACATCTACGAGAGCCTAGTATGGGGAATCACAGGAGGAAGACACCAAGGGAAGGAGAACAGGGAAGGTTGTAGGCTCCCTGCAATGGAGAATGCAAAGCAGAGCCGGGAGAGAAGTGAGTTTTATGAAAAGCCACCTAAAGGTCAAAGGTTAACAGGGATCATTTAAATGACATGCTTTATTTCCTGGCTTTGCACAGCTCTGGAAAATCCCAACTGCATTTAGAAAACTGCAAAGCATTTTACATTTGCATTATAAAGTGCAAAGGGCTGGCTCTGGGTAATAAAAAGTGAAGAATGCAGGAGATAATTTGGATGTACCAAAGGGAAGATCCAGGAAGTTATAGGGGAGAGGTGTTCTGCATGTGTATTTGGCAGGGAAGGAAGAAAGGTTTGCCTAACCTTGGGTCTATCTAAAGGGAGACTGGGAGGTGGACTGGAAGAGGGAATGGGAACTTTGAGTTATTAATTCTAAGCAGATGTTTTGGAGAATCTGTGAGAAGCAGGGGAGGCCAGCTCAATCTCCCTGGCCTGGTTGACTGGCTCCAAGCCTCATAGTCTGTTAGCTCCTGCAGCATTTTCACTACTGTGTCTGAAATGGAGCAGGCTGCTTTCAGGACTGGCACTTGTTCAGGACAGGCAGATGAGTTAGGGATAGGCTGGCGTTCCCATGCTGCAGACAGCTGTGAACTGTGGAAGGGGACCTCACAAAGAGCCAGGTCAAGTGACTTTAATCAAGGCCAAGCACAGCTTGTCTGAGGACTCTTGTATGGGGGCTGTAGGGCTCTCTGGATAAAGTACTGTCTGAATGCTCACATATGGGATCAAGGATCAGCAGGAAGCTTAGTAAGAGCAATCAACCCATCTCCATAGTCCTTCTCCCTCAGGTAAGGCACTTGAGGCCTCTAGTGAGGCTAGCTGACTTATTCTTGGTCATGGTTGGCATGCTGTGTGTGGTTAACTTTATAGAATCCCAGCTGTGTACAATCAGTTATGACAGGAGGAAGAGGAGAGTGGCTGACTGTTATGTCCAACTAGAGGAGTTGGACAGTGGAAGCAGGCCTTCTCCTCCCTTTCCTGAGTGTCCCCTGGTGTCTTACAGGAAGAGAAACCCATGCTGCACCCAACATATAATGCACCCAACATACAGGCCCTCTCTTCCTCTGGGAGTGCTTAGGGTCAGGGACTACCTGCAGTCCTGTAGTTAGGATGGGGTCAAACTCACTGAGATCTACCACACAATGAGGAGTTAGACAGCATATTTTCTCCACCCTGAAAGCCAATTTCAGGACCTAAGTAGACATAGCTTCTGCTTCATGCCCAGTGACACTTCCCTGCTGACATTTGTCTGATTGGCATGTGGGTAAGGAGAGCTTCCAGAGGGAAGCGCAATTCATAGAAAGCAGCAAAGACTAAATGTTGAGGTCCAAAACCTTCTTGGCTCTGCCTAATACCATGCATGGTTCCCAATACTGGTCATGCAATAGAATCCTCTAGAGGGCATACAGATGTCAAGGCTTTATCTTAGAGCAAGTGAAAGGGGCTTGGCTCAGAATTTTGAAGTTGCAGGTGATGGCAAGAGTAAGCACTGCTGGGGCTCCCCTGTAGCTCTGCCTAACTCAGAACGGCTGCCTTCCCTCTACCTGCCTTGCCCTGCTTCACAGGGCCAGGGGTGGACTCCATGCTCCATAGCATCTCTGCACACTAGGATAATCCTCCAAGCTCAGTATTCTGTCTGTTTCTCTTGCCCTCAATTCTCAGACATGGTTTCCTGTCATAACCATCTTGTTTCCCTGTCCCAAGTTCTGGGTGCACACATAGGTACCTTCAGAGAAAGCAGCTTGCATGTTGGGTGTAGCATGTTGGGTTTCTTTATCTGGAAGAAGCCCTGAGTACTGAGTGGGGACATGGGAGAGGTAGGGGTGGGAACTGAACTTGCGGCTTTGGGCATACAGGCACTCTACTAGCTGAGCTGCATCTCCAACTGTGGAGATGTTTCTTAAACACTGGCTATTCACTTGAAAACCTGGTCCAGACCATCTACTGTGCCTGCACACATTACACCAGTCACTTCAGACAGCCTCACCTGGGAGTTCTTAAGTCTTAGATAAGGACATCCATTCTTTGCTCTTTAACAGAGATTTTAATAGCTACTCCATGGTATTCTAGTGTCTTCCTACTTGGTATGATTTAGAGTCCTGGGAGGTAGCATTTCTCACGGCCTAATCTAAAAAGAGCCTATCTTCCTAGGAGAATACAGGAGGAAAGAGCAGCTGGACTCCTCCAGTCTGCTCTTCCCAGTGGGGCTTGGCTGGGCTGGGCTAGAATAATGACAAGCTAAAAGGAGACTGGGCCATTCAGCAAGCTAGATGCTGGGGAAAGTGGCAGGTGTTTTCCCACGTAGAAGAGGAGAGGCACATGGAGGTAGTCCTCTCCTGATTTAGACTTTCATAAAGGTCATGGCATATGTTGCTGTTTTAGTATCCCCAGAGATTTGCTTTGTGTGTTCCACCAATCTTCCTTCCCGAGGCAAGGGACAATCACCAGATCTTGTGTGATCTTGGTCTTGTTGGGCTAGATGGGGAGGTAGGCACAGACAGAGAGATGGCAGCTGCAGGGTCTAGAGTCCTGTGTGGGCACAGCCCCAGACAGCATCACTGAGCAAGTCGATGCAAGGGATGTCTTGAAAGTCAGCCCTCAACCAAGCTCTCCTATAGATTCCTATTTCCTACAGAAGCTCTCACTATCGTCCTTCCCTTCTGTCAGTCAGATGTTGTCAAGGAGGCTGGCTTCAGTGAGCAATGATACAAGGCTGAGTGTGTGTGGCTCAGGGGCCACTGAAGAGTCAGCACCACAGAACTGTGAACATCTAGGCATCTTTAGAAAGGATAGCCAGGGTACTATGCATGTAGATAAAACCTTGCAGAAGACCCTTAGACAGAAATCCAGTGGCCATAAAAGCTTCTGCTGTAAGGAGCTGCTCCTTCCAAGTTCTGTGTTCTGGGTTACAGTAAGAGAAGAGGAGGCTGGGTGGTGGTGGTGCACACCTTTAATCCCAGTACTTGGGAGGCAGAGGCAAGTGGATCTCTATGAGTTAGAGGCCAGCCTGGTCTATAACAGCTGGATCCTGGACAGGCTCCAAAGCTACAGAGAAACCGTATCTTGAAAAACAAAAACACAAAAAAGAGTAAAGGTGCCCCAGGCAGTGAAAAGGCTCAAGCTTTCTACCCACTCGCTGCCTCAACTGGCCAATTTCCTGAGCACTTTGGTGCAGAGATGAGAGACGGAGAGTGAGGCAAGGCTACTCAGGGAATTCAGCCTGGACAAGGAGAGCCTGGCTTTATGGGGAGACAGGCTTGGGAAGAACTGAAGCCAGCTTTCTGGCCTGGCAGGTCTCAGGGCATCTTGGCCTATGGAGTGGGCTCTGTGAGGCCATGTCAGGACTGCTCAGATCTGTCAGCAACATCTTATCCTTCCAACAGCCTCCTGAGCATGGAGTCACAAGAAGTCTGAGGTAGAAAGGTCATGGAATATGCCTTAGGATGCCAAGACAGGCACTGGAAACACTGACCCTGCCAGTGGAAGTGTCCAGAACCCATCCAGCTCCCAAGGGTTTCAGTGGGCCTCAGATACCATGATTCTTTGGGCAGCTAAGTTTAAACCACTTCCCTCCTGTTTGAGAAGTTAGCTGTGGCTTATGTTCAGATGCATGGGACAGACAGGGCTTTGGAAGATAGTTTCAAGCTGCAGAGTGTCTTCTGTAAATGATTTTATAGAGGAAGAAGGGCAGAGCCCCAAAGAAAGCCTCCTTCAAGCAGGGCCTTAGCCCCACGCACAGGCTGCTGTCTGGAAAGCAGCCTCCTAGCTTTTGTCTTGGTCAAAATTGTCCTAGACCCACTTCAATCCATAGCCAACAAAAGAGGGCACAGTCGTTAGGTGACCTTGTGATCTCAGCAGAACATGTCTCTCTAATGTAGCTCAATTATGATTGTAAGTTTATAAAACAGGGAAAGATTACAGGAATATACATTAAACCACATCAATGAGTGCTACTGAGAAAAAAAGAGAGGACCAGCAGACAGGTACCAATCAAATAATCAATACGCAGGAAACAGCTACATCACCCTGCTTTAAAAGAACCAAATAATGCTGCAATTGGATTTACTTAGAAATTTTCCACTTGAATAAAACTGACAGCTGTATTATAATCACATTTCCAGTCAGTTTATAAGATACAAATTTCATTTCTCCATATTTCGACTTCATTTCTGAAAAGTGGCCAATAACATTATTCATCAAGTATACGGAGAAGTCTAATTCATAGAGAGGGGAAATGGCGCTAATCCTGAGTCTCCATTTCCTCAGAGGATGGTTTTAATTCAAATCTGTCCTTTTTCCCCTGATCCATCCAGTTCAGAGAGTCAGTTTCGAAGCAGAGTAAAGATGAAGTAAAAAAAGAGGGGAGGGAAGAAGGGAGAAGAGTGAAAAGTGGGAAGAAAGAGAGAGAGGTAAAGGAGAGGAAGGTATTGATTTTACCCGCAGAGAGGAAAAATGATTAGGGGGTCACTCAACTGCTGCAATGAAAACAAACCATATTTTAAATAAACTGCCAAGAAGGGCATAAGATTTTTGAGATATTTCACTAGATTGGGGTGTGTGTCACCTGGAAACCTTACTATTCAAGCACAGATAGCTAGGAGCAAATGACTGTAACACACTACGAAGGTGGTGGTGCAGTGCCACCTTCATGTTACCGTACCTCTCCATGCTTCTCCATGACTCAAGCTGCTGCTAAAGCCCAAGTTGGCACAATCCTGAGAGCCTTTCCTGAGTGTCTACCGTGTGACACCAGAAGACACAAACTGAGTAAGAGGTGCCAATTCATTTGAGCTGAGCTTGAGGAGTAGGGACCAGATGCTGATTCAGGAGAGACGGGCAGTGGGTTCATGCACAACATGTTGCCAGGCAGACACAGACATGTCAGGGGAGAGGCGCAGAGGACTGGACTGGGGAGATGAAGGGTTTAGCTGCAAGGCTGGTGAAAGCCTCTGATCATGGGACTAGAAGTGGGGGTCAGGAGTAACTCTACAACCACTGCTCTGTTGGGTGATAGGAAGGTAGGAATGCCCATTAAGGGCTTCATTAAAGAGACCTTGTGTGAGTTGTGCTCTCTTTAAAGAGCGAGAATAGGCCAGGGAGGGTGGGCACAGAGCCAACAAACCACAGTCCCCTTGCAACCCAGTTCTCCAGATGCTGTTTACATACGCCTCTTGGGTTTCATATTAACAGTGTCAGCTCACTTCAGTCTGACACTGAACAACCCACTTCTCTGAGGCTGCAGCATGGGTATCTGACCTGAGGTCCCCACTATGGTCTCAGGGGTTCTGCTCCAATCAGCAGGTGCCCTCATTCCTGAACATGCCTTCTAACTACCAAGCCTGTATGACTTCTTTCATTTCTTTACATTTTTCCAGTGTGTGCTTTAGACGGGGTCGCTCACGGCACCATGCTTTCTCAGACTCCTAGAGAGAGAGGTTCTTCTCGAGAATAAGGAAGTTATTTTAGCTCTCAGCATGTAGCCAGGATATGAATGCCCTCATTATGCACCATTCAGAGGATTTCCAAGGGACTCTCTTTTAGACTATAGAATGCAGAAGCAGGTACTGTTAGACCCATTTTACCAAGGAGGAAAAGACCCACAGGGGTGAACTAATTTGCCCAACATCACACATCTAGAATGCACACCCAGGCTTTCCCAAACCTCAGGGCCCAGGTTTCTGAACACAATATACATTGTTTGTCAAATGACAAAATTTTAAAGGGCTGATCTCCCCCTTACCATTCCCTTAAACTTTTATTCTGAAAAATTTTCAAACTCCAAGCAAAGTTTAAAGATGGCTAAAATAGACATCCTAGTGTCCTTCATTTACTCAGCAGATTTAATGATGGGCTATATTTGTTTCTTCTATATTAGCCTCAACCAGCACACACTGCTGTTTTCTGAGTCATTCCAAGACAGCAAGCACTGGCAACTTTACTATTAAACATATGAGGTTTCCTCACTAATGACAAGCATACACTCCCACAGAACTACAAGGCCTTCGTCATACTCAGGAAACACAACATTGATTCTAGTCACCTTACCCAATCACAGTTTCACACACAGGTTCTAAAACCCAGCTGCCAGAAAGGGATCCTTCATTTAAAGCTACATTTAAAAAATTTTAAAACATTGTTTTCAGATTATATGTAGGTGTGTGTGTGTGTGTTTCTGCATGTGGGTGTGTGTGAGTGAGTGCAGATGCCCTCTGAGGCCAGAGGTGTGTGAGCATTAGAGCTGGAGTTAGACAGTTGGGAATCACCTGGCATGTGTACTGGGAACGGAACGTAGCTCCTCTGCAAGAGTAATGTGAGCTCTTAACCCATATGCCATGGCCCCAGTCCACTTAAAATTTTCTTAATCCAAAATGTCTCCATGGCAATGGCTGCCAGGTGCCTCTAGTTGCAAGAATCTAAGAATAGTATCTCTGTATTCAACTCCTTTTTTGGAGGGAGACATTCTCTGTGATGATCTGATTTGGAGAAGGCTATTTTCTGTGATGTCTGATTTGGAAGAGGATATTTTTTATGATTATTTACTTTTTGGGCCTGGGTTTTGCTACATAATCAATGCTGACCTTGAACTAATAATCCTCCTGCCTTAGCTTCTTGAGTTGTGACATTACAAACATATGACACTACACTAGGCTTTCACTATCATTCATTCATGATGTTGTGGTACTGGGGGTTGAACCTAGGTCCTCACATATTAAGAAATCATTCTCATTTTTAATAGGGTTATTTACATATTTTGTATATTAATTTTTTTTACAGTGCCGAGCATGGAACTGAGAGCCTTGTTCATGCTTGACAAATGCTCCTCCATTGAGTTCTCTTGAGCCCAGTGTTTACAATGCTGAAAGCTCAAGATGCTCCCTTCCAGGATATTATACCATCCGCCTTTATTTTTCACTATGCTTACTGTTTTTGCTATTGAGAGAGAGAGAGAGAGAGAGAGAGACTCTCTCTCTCTCTCTCTCTCCCAGTTTGAAGCATGTGATCATGTCTGGGTCATCAGCAAAACAAGCCAACAGAGAATTTTCGAGAACTGACCGACAAAATTGCAAAATGGTCATTGGCTTTATAAGACAAATCAATAAGTTCACATTTTTACACTTACAATCAAACCACATAACCTGCTTGGGGAGCTTTGTGATACTTTTTCTGGAAATGAATCTCCAGGCAATCAGACAAGCATAGCTAGGCATGCTTACTGGGCCTAAGAGTTCTCTGCAAGAGAACTAGAGAAAACAGCAGATGGGGGAACTGTTGAAACAAGGGAGAATCCTCTGCAAGGTCTTTCATGACATTTACAGAGGACTAGGGGTATAGTTCAGTAGCAGACTACTTGCCTCCATTGTTCAAGGCCCTGGTTCAATCCCTAGCATCACAAAAACAAGCAGTACAACCCCCATAGTCATATACATGTCCATCAGTAAATGAAAGACTAAAAGGAGGGACTTGGGCTGGACCTCAAACAGATCAAGACTTTGAGGTCAGTGTGACACATGATCTTCACTGGGCCTTTACTGGGTCGTAGCATGCTTGTTCTGGGAAACAAGTGTGTGTGAGGGGAGTGATACTGAAATGGACTAGTTGTGTCAACACAAGAGCAGGAGACAGAGGGAGCTGATGCCAGAAGATGTTTGACTTCGAGGGTCCCAAGGACTCTGGTATTCAGAGGGGGATGGGAGGCACCAATCTGACTTTCATTTTCAAAGGACGACATTACACACTGAGAATGAACTGCAGACCCCAAGGGAGAAGCAAATGGCACAACATGAGGTAGACTGAAGTGATCCAGGTGAAAGACACACAGCACAGACCCAGCTGCTGGAGTAGAGCAGGGAGATAGGTGGCCACTGACATTGGACAAGAAGAGCTGAGAGACACTGACCAACAGAATTGGAGTGTGAAACAAAGAGGAGGTCAAAATGAGCCCAAAGCACCAGCCAGCAAGATGGTACTGTGACCAGCTGAGACAAGAAGGCTACAGGCAGGTTCTGTGGGAAGATGGACCTAGGAGCTCTTCAGAACAAGAGAAGCATCCTGAGATGCTGCTGGGAACACAGGCTTAGAGTTCAGGGGAAGCTCATGGCTGGGGACAAGGGTGTTCCTACACAAAAAGGTGGCCAATAGCTTTCTGGTGGGCAGATGCAGACTCCACACGGCCAGATCCTTTCAGACTCAAAAGGAATAGGAAGTTAGGTTCCTACAATGAAATATTCTGGTAGCTAACACAAAATTTTCTTGCAAACACTCCACCAGTTGTTCATCAGTGGGTCTTTCTGCCTGAAGGCCAGCGATCAGCAATCTCGGCATTTCCTTTTAATAATCTTGCATAGGTAAGCACTGCTGCTTTCATTTTATCCAGAAGGGAACTGAGGCTCAGAGGTGAACCACTTTATTTAAAGCCACATAGCTGGGAAGGAGCAGAGGAGGATCTCATCTGTATTGTCCCTGGACCTGAGGCTTCTTCTACATGGTCAGTTACCTCTCATAAACAAGCAGATCGTGGGCTAGAAGCAGTCAGAATGGGAGAGGGAAGGGCCATAGCAGCCGGCTGGGACAAGACATGAAGCCAAATAAAATAATCTCCCTTTGTGGGTTCCAGAGAACAAGGTGGATCCAATGGGACTAGCATCTGTGCCATAATGTGCCTCTGTACCCAGGCCACAGAAAAGACGGGGCAGAATGTAAGGACAATTCATCTGGGCACATAGTGAGCCATGTGTGGCCTCTTCAGGAAAGCTCTATGGGCTTGGCCTCCCTGTTGTATCTTTTGACCCAAAACCAACACTTCATGCTGAGGCAAGAGAGGCTTTTTGCAACACAATCAAGCCAGCCAGCTTTACAAAACCTCACTGCATTACCTGAGGATAAACTCTATTCTTTCTTTATCCACAGGACCTGCAAGGCTTCCTCTCCAACTTCTCACCACGGTTACCCTCCACAGTCCCATGGAGCCAGATCCTGCACCCACAATCCAAGTGCAGCCCTCAGCCAGGTCAGCTGCTCTCAAAGCACTGGGCATAGCACCATCTAACTTTAGTTCTGTGATGCTGTGGGGGGCAGTTATCTCCTGATATGGGAGCTCTGTGCTTGTGTTTGTTCCTCTCACATAGTAAGGCACAGCAGGTGGGGGCTTCCTAGATACCCCCTTTTGCTGTGATCACACTATGCCTAGTTTCCTGGTATTTACAGTGTCCTTGTATAACACAGCATATACTACTATGGCTGTAGGACACACAGTGGCTGCCTATGATGTTAGTAGGGCAGGGTGAGTGCAGAGGAATACAGGTCCACTTCTAACCCCAAATAACACCCAGTACCCTGGATTACAAAATGGTGGCTATTCAGTCAACTAAGAAGAAAACTGGGTCCTCAGAGGGAGTAGGCCTGAGCCAGGACCTCTGTGGGTCCAGGCATTGGTCTGGGACATCAAAGGAATAGGCAGGAATCTGGAACCTCTGCGGGTCCATGCATCAGTCTGGGACCTCTGAGGGAGTAAGCAGGTCCCCTGCGATTCTGGGCCCATACAAGCCTGGGACCTCCGAGGCAGTAGACCAGAGCCAGAAACCTTTCCAGGTCCAACTACGACCCAGGGACTTCTGCAGGAGGGAATCCAGGCCAGGATTTACAGAAACAGGGCAAATCCGGCAACCTAGGCCAAAGTAGGCCTGAGATAGCAAACTCTAAGGGAGCAGAGCAAAGCCCGGGAGTGCTGAGCTATCTCCAGGAACAACCATCTGAGCTTTGGATTCACTGGCACCTAGAAGATTATTCAATAGAATCTCAGACAGCCCCAACCACACCTATTA